>BSBK01002244.1:0-600000 GCA_027943335.1 Chamaecyparis obtusa
ATAGTCATACACCATCAAAATTATGAAATAAAATACATAACAATGAGATTTTATCTCTTCATTAGACACAACCTTGGCTTTCAATGATTTCACAATGGTCTAACCTTGGTTCCCCAATTTATTTCCATGGTCAAATTTCTCGCACAAGTAAATCCAAATATCAGTAGTCCAAGAAAACTATACATAAAAATAATATAAATAATTGACAACATTTAAGCATATATCCTTCACACTTGCATTCACATAATTCATCATTAATCAAAACAATAGTTGTAATAAAACTTCCACATGAAACACATTTACTCACAAAAGAATGTGTAGAATCAAATCATTATGTAATTTCACATGTCAATATAGTTTAACCATGAAATCTATAATTTAATTGCATCATAATAATCATCCAAATCAATCCATCATAATGCACCATCATAATATAGCATAAGATCCTCATCATAGAAATCATAAGTACTAAATCAATCCTAATATAAAGTCCATCAAATCTACTAATAGGAAATATATCTCAGATAGGTCTAAATATATCCTCAATAAGAGTGCAAAAAATAACATAAGAAAAATGTATTACAATCAAATGTGATCCAAATCCATGTCATGTAGAGAATTATCCATAATGCATCAAAATAGAGTATCAAATACTATGTCCATCATAAAATAAAAGTAATACTATGATGGGTTGGGGTAGGGCCTCACACCCTCCCCCTTTAGGCATGAACTTCCTTGTAGAGTTCATAAAAAATATGGGGGTACTATGATCTCATCTACACTACATCCTCTCATGAAGTTGTAACCTCATCATAACAATCCCATTGGACTCTAACCTGGTCCAGCTCTTGACCTCAGATATCCAATGTCCAATGTACCAATATGCAAATGTGGTCCAAATCAAGCTATCTATATGACTCCACTTGTAAGGCATCCCAATCTATACCGTGAGACTCATCATAAATATATTTTATCAATACAGAAACATGAAACACATCATGGATGTCCAATAGGATAGGTGGCAAGGCTAGATGATATGCAACTGGTCATATCCTCTCTAGGATATAAAAAAGGCCCAACAAAGTTTGGTGCAATATTATAGCCTTTTCCAAAATGGATTGGATTCTTATGCCACCATACTCTCAAGAAAACTCTATCATAAACCATATAAAAATGATCAGTCCTCTTTGCATCGGCATACTTATTTTGTCTATCTCGAGCCTCTCTAAGAAACTTCCTAATCAAGTACCTACTCATCCATCTCCAAGACTAACTACGGTCCAACAACTACCCTATCATCAATCCTATCCCAACTCAAAGGTGTCGTGGAGGGCCTACCTTACAAATCCTGATAAGGAGGCATACCCAATGATGTATGATACCCATTGTTATAGGAAAACTCAACTAATTGTAGGTACTCCTCCCAATTGACCCGATGGTCCATCACATACATGCATAGCATATCCTCTAACACCTAGTTGACTCACTCTATCTATCTATCTATCTCATAATGATAGGTTGTACTGAAATTGAGTCTAGTGCCCAATGTTGCCTATAAATCTCTCTAGAATGATGATGTAAATAAAGAATATCTATCAGAGATGATCTTACGAGGGAAGTCATGAAGTATGACAATATCTCACAAGAACACCCATAACACTATTGATGCTTTGAATGTAGTACAAATGGGTGAAAAATGAGCCACTTTGGTCAACTTTTCAACTGTCACCATGATGGCATTGTGATCACCTGAAAATGGACAAGATTAATTCAAGTGAGCAGTCAAGGCAATAAAATAAAATCAAGCTAAAATCAAAGAAAAATTTCAAATAAACCATAATTCAAATTTAATTGGAAATCAAAAGCCATAAAATCAATTTAAATCAAATAAATCATGATAAATCAATAAATTATGCAATTAATCTAATTAATTGTATAGTTCATTTAAATCAAATCAACCCATTCAAGGGGTACACGTGGCTAAACATAAATTAATTAAATTCAATTACTTAAATCCTATTTTCCCTCAACCACCAAATGGGAGGAAAATGCATCAACCAATAGGATTTGAGAACCAAGCTCACATGGATCAAGCTCACATCGAATCTCCACCAACCCATAAGGAGAAAGAATCTTGTCCACCCATTTTGTCCTATTGTCCCAAGCTTTGAGGATAAAATATTTAAATGGTCTCCAAAGGTTGAATCATGGACTTAACCCTAATCAAACCATGATCAAATCAACTCCACCCCCTACCTTAGCCAAAATCTATAAAAGAAATGCATAATTGAAGAACAAATCATCCACAATTATTTGAATAGCATCAAACCTCTTGCAATTTTAAGCGAGAAAGGAAAATCTAGAAGCTAATTAGATTAATTTCTTTTGGAATTAATTGTTTTAGCTTTTTTTATCATATTTTCTCATATTAGGACTATCACTAATGGAAGCTTGCTGAGAGCTTCTCATTAGCATCCCTAATTAGAGAGTCATAGAGTGCTCAATCATCTTTAATTTTGCTTAATTAGATTGCTAGTTGTGGTAATTTAATTGTTATTTTGAGTTATTGATGATACTAACCCTATGAAGGTACTAATCCAAGTACACAAAATGGCACCCACTGTGGTTAGTACCTTCATAGGGTTAGTATCGTCAATAGCTCAAAATAATAATTAAATCACCACAAGTAGCAATCTAATTAAGTAAAATTAAAGATGATTGAGCACTCTATGGCTCTCTAATTAGGGATGCTAATGAGAAGCTCTCAGCAAGCTTCCATTAGTGACAGTCCTAATATGAGAAAATATGATAAACAAAGCTAAAACAATTAATTCCAAAAGAAATTAATCTAATTAGCTCCTAGATTTGTCTTTCTACCTTAAAATTGCAAGAGGTTTGATGCTATTCAAATAATTATGGATATATAATCAGAAATGAAATCAAAATTCATTATTAATTGACCTAATTCAAGTAAATTGATAAAAAAATGTAATATTTTTCAATGGTGCTCAAATTTCATTTCATTTCCAAGGGGGCATACACTCAGACAATCATGACCAGCATCAGGATCAGTAAATCAGGGGCACGACCATCAAATCAAAGCTTAATCTTTCATCAAAAAAAATTTCTCTTATCAATCAAAAGGGGCATCAAACATCAAATCAAAACAAATAAGGTACCATATCAGACAACCTATCATCAAATCAATCAAAATTGCATCGATTCCATCATCAGAATCTTTATCTTCTATAAAAACATCAAATAGGACATCAAATTTAATCAGGACTCCGCATCAGAAATGATCAGGACAATCTTTGAACTGATACACTTCTTGCATCAATTCAAAGAGGGGCATTTGTAATCACCTGAAAAATGGACAAGATTAATTCAAGTGAGCAATCAAGGAAAAATCAAGGCAATAAAATCAAATCAAGCTAAAATCAAAGAAAAATTGCAATCAAACCATAATTCAAATTTAATTGAAAATCAAAAGCCATAAAATCAATTTAAATCAAATAAATCATGATAAATCAATAAATTGTGCAATTAATCTAAATAATTGTATAGTTCATTTAAATCAAATCAACCCATTCAAGGGGTACACGTGGCTAAACATATTAATTCAATTCAATTACTTAAATCCTATTTTCCCTCAACCACTAAATGGGAGGAAAATGCATCAACCAATAGGATTTGAGAACCAAGCTCACATGGATCAAGCTCACATCGAATCTCCACCACCCATAAGGAGAAATAATCTTGTCCACCCATTTTGTCCTCTTGTCCCAAGCTTTGAGTACAAAATATTTAAATGGTCTCCAAATGTGGAACCATGGACTTAACCCTAATAAATCCATGATCAAATCAACTCCACCCCTACCCTTGCCAAAATCTATAAAAGCAAGGCATAATTGAAGAACAAATCATCCACAATTATTTGAATAGCATCAAACCTTTTGCAATTTTAAGCTACAAAGGAAAATCTAGGAGATAATTAGATTAATTTATTTTGGAATTAATTGTTTTAGCTTTGTTTTTCATATTCTCTCATATTAGGACTGTCACTAATGGAAGCTTGCTAGAGCTTCTCATTAGCATCCCTAATTAGAGAGTCATAGAGTGCTCAATCGTCTTTAATTTTGCTTAATGAGATTGCTAGTTGTGGTAATTTAATTGTTATTTTGAGTTATTGATGATAATAACCCTATGAAGGTACTAATCCAAGTACACAAAATGGTGCCTGCCCCTGATTTGGTAGAATAGGTGTAAAATTTGGGTCCTTGGTCATTTTCTTGTCAAAGATGCCCTTTTTAGGTCAAAATGGGCTATATATAGGGGTAAAAGTCCTTTTTACTATTCATTTTTACCTCTCCTTTTGAATTTTTTCTCTAACCCTCTTTTGACCTTTTCGATGATGGTGATCTTGATTCACGAGCATAGGTTCAAGTGAGGCCACCGGTATATGCGTCCACCTGGCTATGGACCTCCGGTATGTACTCTGACAACTTGCTCTATCAATTTTTCGCATTTAATTCAAAAATTTTGGATTTTTCTAGGAAGAACCATATTTTTTTATTTTTTCAAATTAAACAGCGTGTACAATAGTTTTAGCAGCACATACAATATTTCTAAAGCACATTTGCGGTTTTCCACAACATGTACATAAATTTTAATAGTGTGTGCAAGCATATGAACTAGGGCATGATTCACAATTGCCCTTTTTTGCAGCGCGTACAAATTTGATTGCGCTTTTAATTATTTTAGCAGCCCGTACAGGGGTTTCCTATAGCGAGTACTAAGTTTTGTAGAGCGTACACATTTTAGTAGCGCATTTAATAATTTTTGTAACACTTTCACCATTTTAAACTACACTTTTTCATTTTAGCGCTTTTAAGCATTTAAATAGCGTGTGTACCCTTTTTTGTCAAATGTGCAAACTTCTGAGTTAGTTTTCCAATTCGTCTAGTGTTGTCAATCAGTCAATTGGCTTAGGTATCAAGTCCGGTTGATAGAGAGTCATATGATGTCAATTTGAGTCATGTTATATTGAATGTTTGATGGTCAATCTTGATTTAGATGGCGGATGATGATAAATTTTATGTCCTCTCTAAATAGAATCATGAAAATTGATTGTGGTTTGATTAGATTTTGATGTTTGATTGACTTTAGATGATCTAATATGTAATGATTTTGATTTCTGATGTTTAACTTTCTTTTTGCAGGCCAAGCTTAAATTGCTCGGTGTTTATGGCTTGTACCCGTTGTTGTTTAGCATGATTGATGACTTGAGTAGTCCTGAGCACCGAGTCATTGGCAGATGTGGTTTGTCATTCCTTCTTTCTCTCCCTTGATTCCACATGAATCAAGGTCTATTGACAACTATGACAGAGCGATGGCACTCTGACCATAACACTTTCTATTTGTCAATGAGGGAGTTGACCATCACTTCTGAGGATGTGTATCCGCTACTACACATTCCTACTCATGGGGAGCTGATATATTACAACTAGGTATATGATGGGACAATATGTAGGTGAGTATTTGTTGACCCTACCATCAGAGATGATTCTATTCAGTGGGCTTAGTTCCCATCTTTTCCTATTCTTCTTGCAGCCTTGGGTGTACTTATTGGTGTATTCCTTGTACCTAATCGATGAGGTCATCATTTTGACATCGATTGGGGTCATATCCTAGAGGATATGATTGCTAAACCATGCACATTTGACTGGGGATCTTGCGTGCTTGCTCAATTATATCATAAGTTGCATGATGTAGTGTATAGTCATGGGGCTACTCTTTCTATCGAGGTGGTCCTTTTATAGCTATGGACATGGGAGCACATCCCTTTCACTCGACCCATCTCAATTCATCACCGTTATCCAAGCTGGCCCTTCACTTGGATGTACGAGGGCATGGTGGTGTAGGCCCATTTGGGCAAGTTGGACTATTGGAGGCGTATCATCGATGATATTGATCAGGTCATTTGGAGACCATACATTGGTTGTGAGGCATGGCCTAAGGATGTAGTGGAGTTACCATATATGTGCATGCCTCGATGGATGATAGGGTGCACACCCTTAATTCTTGAGATATTTTGCTTTCTGAGGGTCTTACAGCAGTATGGTCAGATACTAGGTATGCCACAAGGATTGGCATTATACGTCCGAGTACATGTAGAGAGGTCTCTATGGGGGCCATATATTGATTATCAGATAGCACGTCATGAGGTATTATAGATGCCCCATCTTGTGTGGGATATGAGAGACCATATTGTAGATGTCGGGATGATAGATGACTATGTTGCATGGTTCACTCTGAACCTATTTCCTAGGTTCACTGATCCACCAAAGAGAGTTTTGGACATTAAGGAGGAGTCTGATGATGATAGTGGGGATGGTGATGGTGGTGGTGGGGGTTGAAGATGAGGTTGTTGGGGATGACGGGTTCATCAAGGTGATAGAGGTGGTAGGGCCATTATACCTATCATTATTGTTGTGCCTATTCCTCCTAGAGGTAGAGTATAGATGATGGGTGGTCAGGTGAGAGTCAAGGGTGGACCATACACAACCTATGCACCAACCTAGCAGAATACCCTAGCTTAATTAGGACAAACTAATAGAAAGAGATAGGGGAAGGTATTTCCTAAATTTAGCCCAAGCAGGGGTGAAACTTCCACATGATTATGATGTTGATCAACTTAAGAAAGATAAGGAAGATGATAATCCAATAGGTGCGATGAATAAACAACTAAAAATGTTCCAAGCACAAATCAACCTAATGAAGGTAGATGAACCTAATCCATTTTCTATCAAGGCCTTGTGCCCATTTCCTTTTGATAAAAGCTTGGTTATGGAACCTTTCCTAATAAATGTGGTATTTCCAAAATATGACAAATATACGAGTAAATCAGACCCACAAGACCACCTTAGAGAGTTTTGTACTCTAAGTATCGAATTCATGCATGATACGACTTATCTAATGAGACTTTTTCCAAGAAGTTTAGGAGTCCAAGCCATGGAATGGTTCTTGAAACTTCCACAAGGGATAAAGACATTCAAGGAATTAGCCTCCAAATTCATGACTCGCTATTCCTACAACATCGAGCACAAGATCACCATGCTTAACCTATGTGACACTAAACAACGAGATGGTGAATCTTTCCTAGGGTTTCTTTAAAGGTGGAGAACATTCTTTGCAAGATATCCATAAAGCATACCCGAAAAGGAAAAAATGGAGATATTTATGAATAACCTAAATGTGGAGGTGAATTATAGCCTCCAACTTCAATGTCTCCCTACCTTTGAAAATCTTATCAAAAATGGGATAAAAATTGAAGAGGTGTTGGTTACGAGAGGGGAAATCAAGTTATTCAAAGAGAATAATCCCTATACCAACACTAATAACAATCATAACTTATCTAATTATAACAATAATAAAGGAGCCAATAATCACAATGAAAAACCAAGACTATGGTTGAAAAATAATAATAAAAATGTTGTGAACGATGGAGTTGTGGAAGCGCACAACTTAAAGGCTACCCCCTTTAACTTATCAAGCAGGTCGAATTCAACATATAGCGTCAATCAAACAACCAAAGCCCCTTACAATAATAACAATCCCAACAATAACAACAACAATGCTAACAACAACAACAATCCCTTTAATAATTCCAATGTCAATAAACCTAACCATTCTTTTCCACATATCAAAAGAGAAAATTCACCTTTTTAGGTGAACCTTTGGAAAATGCATTAAGGACTTTGGTGGCTAATAAAATCATTACCTTACCCGAATCAAGGCCATGTGAACCCCAAGTCAAGCCCAATTGGTGGAATAATTCCCATTATTCTGAATACCATTGCAACAAGGGACATAAAATGAATGAGTTCATGAAATTAAAACATCTTGTCCAAGACCTAATTGATGATGGAACAATAAAAGTGGAAGGGCCTCAAAATAACAAAGACCATACGGCTTTCAAAAACCTTTTCTTAAATCATGAAAAAGGGGAATCATCAAATACCAATCCTAACAAAAAAAGTGATAATGAAAAAGTTAACTTTTCTCATACTTATGATAACACCATCAATACTCTAAGTAGTGATGAAAACACCCTAAATGTGATAGTGGTAAAATAAAATCCAAAAGAAGCAACATCTAATGTTGTAACTAGGGGGCAAGCATCAAATGTTACCTTACCAGGAAGTGCCCCAAGAATTTTCTTACCAAACCAAACCTCATCTTCATCTTTGAAACAATATAATTTTTAGATCAATTGCAAAGAACCCCCGCTCAAATATCTATTCTAGAATTACTCAAGCTTTCACCAACTCATAAGGAGATTCTAGAAAAAGCCTTAGTAGAAATCAATGTGCCTTTAAATCTAGATGACGATAAATTCCAAAACATGGTAGGGCATCTTGTTGCACCCCATTGTTTATCCTTTTCATAACAAGATGATGTGTCTTTAAACCACCCATAAAATCTACCTTTGCATATAGAGGTCCTAATCCAAAATCATAGAGTGAAAAGAGTCCTCATTGATGTGGGAGCTGGCCTGAATATTTGTACCTTGAACTTGGTTAAAGCCCTAGGATTTTCGGAGGAAGCTATCGACCCTAAGAAAAAGATAACCATAAAAGCTTATGATGATGAAGAAATAGAATCCAAAGGTGTCATAGCACTTCCCATCCGACTTGGTCCAATGCAAAAGGAGACCATTTGCCAAGTCCTTGACCTAAAATTGACTTACAATATCCTATTAGGAAGGCCATGGATCCATGAAATGTAGGCCATACCTTCAACCTACCATCAAGGTCTCAAATTCCCCTACATGGGACAAGAAGTCATGGTAAGCAGGGATTCTAACCCCTTTCAATATTGTAATAACATAAATCCTATTAATGACTCCTTAGTCCCGCATAATGCAAAAGGCTATATGTCTAAAAAAATAGAACAAGGGAAAAGTTCAAAAGATCTTCCATCTTTGAAGGGAAAGGAAAAGGAAGAAAAAGAATTTTTTGTTGAAAATAATCAAAGTCCTACTAACCTAACTACATTGACAAAAGGAAAAGAGAAGGTTAGTGAGGAAAGTGCTCCTAAGAAACAAAAAGAAGACCAAGCAAGATCCATTCAAATTTACACCAAAGATGCCCATTATCAAAAAATGGACCACATGATGAAGAATTTTGAAAAGCAATGTCAAATCAAACAAAAGGGTGTAGGTGAATACTCCTTATCCATTATGGATCTACCCTTATCTCCAAAATCCCACGGAAGACCATCTATTCTACCTCATAAATATAATGATCACTTTGTGAGAGCAAGCACTTCTTCATCCATGGATGAAGAAGATAATGAAATCTTAAATTGGCTATATAAGGATGAGGAATCAAGTGCTCATGAAAATTGCATTCAAAACATAAGCATTCCTACTCATCAATATGGCAAAGGATTTCAAATAATGCAAAAGATGGGGTATAAAGGACAAGACCCTTTAGGTACAAGAAAAGAAGGACTAATAAAACCTATTGAAATGTAATGGAGAGATAGTAAACAAAAGACTGGATTGGGGTACCTAGAACAAGGGTACACTCAAAATAAGTATCCCTTGGTTTATGACCAAATCTTACAACTAGGTTCCCAAAGTGATGAAGATTCAAAAAATTGGGAATGGGACTCATTTTCAAGTGATTCATGTCAAGATAAAGAGGTTGATGTCATCCATACCTATGCTCCTAGCAAGGGAAAAGAACAAGCCTCATAATCAAATCGGAATCAAGCTTCAAGTTCTAGTCAAGAGGTCTTAGATAATGTGCCAAGTCAAGAAATTGAAGGAAATCAATGGGTAGGAGAGCCTTATTTTCCAACATGGAGACCTACTATAGGGGAATCTAACCCTAGATTTAATCCAAGATATTTTTACCCCTTAGAAACCCAAGAGGATTCTAGTGAGGAATATTTTGACCCTGATTCTCTAGAGCATCTCGAAGAGGCACATATCATAGACTTAAGTGATACAATGTTTGAACCTTCAAATGAGGTCATGTCCTTAAACCCTATTGAACCAAACCAAAGCATCGATCCCTTAATCCTTATCTATCCCAAACTAATTGAATGGGATTCCATTGAACCTACCATCCTCCCCACATTCTTGAATGATAACTTGGTGTCCCAATACCTTAATGTGGTTGAGCCTTATTCTACCATGGAATATTAGGAAAAAGTGACAAAGGGGAGTATTCAACCTTTTAGTTTGGAAAAAGGTGAAAAAATAAAAAAAATAAAA
The DNA here is from genome assembly GCA_027943335.1 of Chamaecyparis obtusa. Classification (NCBI taxonomy): domain Eukaryota; kingdom Viridiplantae; phylum Streptophyta; class Pinopsida; order Cupressales; family Cupressaceae; genus Chamaecyparis; species Chamaecyparis obtusa. The sequence goes on from BSBK01002244.1 coordinate 10,289, forward strand.
AATGGAGGGAATTTAATGTTGAAAACCACATAGTGTCAACATTAAATCAAAAAGAAAAAGAAATAAAGAATGTTTCCAATGGTGAAAACCCAATAGAGGCACCCAAGGAAGAAAGGTTGGATACTTTGCCTAAGCACTATGAGGAAAGATCACCTATCTTAATTGAGCGAATAGAAAAATCTAACATCGGGTCAGAATCAAAGCCAAGAATCATACACTTAGCAGTGTCCCTATCTAATGAGGAAAGAAAGGATTTCATTAAATTTTTCAAAGAAAAAAAAATCAATTTTGCATGGTCATGTGATGATATGCCTAGATTAGATCCGAATTTAATCATGCATCATTTGAATATCAGAGGAGTAAGACTGGTTAAGCATAAACTAAGAAAGATACATCCACACATAGCTTTTCTTGTAAAAGTGGAGTTGAAAAAATTGTTGAAAGTAGGGTTTATAAGAGCCATTGATTATGTCGAATGGATTTCAAACATTGTGCCAGTTTCCAAAGCAGATAAGTCCATCAAAATTTGCATAGACTTTAGAGATCTTAATCTTGCATGTCCAAAAGATGACTTCCCTCTACCAAGCATAGACACCATTATGGACCTAATAGCAGGACATTCCATGTTCTCACTTATGGATGGGTTTAGTGGTTATAATCAAATAAAGATAGCACCTAAGGATCAAGAAAAAATGGCATTTACATGCACGTGGGGGACATTCTATTGGAATGTTATGCCCTTTATTCTAAAGAATGTCGGAGCCACATATCAAAGAGCCATGATGACCATATTTCATGACATGATGCACAAGTTCATGGAAGACTGTGTAGATGCTAAATCCCACTCAAGGGAGGAACATCTACCCATTTTAGAAAGAATATTTGTAAGATTAGAACTATTCAAAGTTAGGCTAAATCCAAAGAAATGTGCATTCAGTGTACAATCAGGAAAACTATTGGGATACATAGTTTTAGCAAAAGGGATAGAGGTAGACCCATCCAAAGTAAAAGAAATCATGGAAATGGGTGCACCTCAAAATATTAGCCAAATGAGATCTCTTCAAGGTAGGATTCAATCCATTATAATATTCATCTCTCAATTAGCAGAAAAGTTCCATAATTTCACTCAACTCCTTCACAAGGACACAGTGTTCAAATGGGATGAGAAATGTAAAGAAGCATTCATCTTAATGAAGAAGTACCTAATGAATCCTCCAACATTAATGCTATCAATTAGAGGCAAACCCTTAATTTTATATATCTCAGCAACAGAACATGCATTAGGAGCACTCTTGGCTCAAGAGGATGAAGATGGAAAAGAAAAGGCCATATACTACATAAGAAGAACACTGGTGAAGTATGAGTTGAACTACACCTTCATTGAAAGAGCATGCTTGGTCATAGTTTTTGCTTCCCATAAACTATGCCATTATATGTTATCCCATAAGATTTGACTCATTGCAAAGATTGATCCTTTGAAATATCTTCTCAATAAAACAACATTGAATGGGAGATTGGCCAAATGGGTCATGGTTATAAGTGATTTTTACATAGAGTATGTGGACCAAAAATCTATCAAAGGCCAAGTAATATTTGATCAATTAGCAGAGTCACCTTTACAAGATGAAAATCCAATCCAAGTAGAATTTCCAGATTCTAAAATCATCAATGTTGAAGCAAAGACATGGCAATTGAATTTTGATGGTTCTTATACACAACATGGGTCAAGAGCAGGGATACTATTGATTACTCCTCAAGGGTCCATAATTCCAAAATCATACAAATTGCTATTCCCATGCATAAATAACATAGCTGAGTATGAAGCATTGGTCATTGGCATAAAGTTGGCATTAGAATGGAAAGTGATAGAGCTACAAATCTATGGAGATTCCCAACTAGTTATTAATCAAATTAATGACGAGTATCAAACTAAAGATGATAAGTTGATACCATACAAGAATATGATTGAGAATCTTAAGAAATACTTCACTCTAATCACATTTGAGAAAGTGTTGAGGGATAAGAATAAAGCAACAGATGCAATGGATACGTTAGCATCACTTCTCCAAATACTAGATCAAAGTGTTAGATATGAATTCCTGATAGAAGAAGTTGAGCAACCCACATTTGACCCTTCCCATCCCCATACCATTTTTTTGCTAATGGGACATGAATCACCTTGGTATGGATCCATTTACACATACTTAAAAGACCAAATCTTACCCATAGACCAAACCAGAAATAAGAAGAAAATCTTTATCCAACTAGCCTCTCACTACACCTTGAAATCTGACACGTTGTATCACAAAAGTCTAGATGGAATGCTTCTAAGGTGTCTAGAGAAAGAGGAATCAACCATAGCCTTACAAGAAATTCACGAGGGGATTTTTGGGTCACATTCAAATGGTTTAACCCTAGCTAAGAAACTTCTTAGGATAGGATATTTTTGGCCTTCTATGGAAAAGGATGCTTGTCACTTTGCAAAACCTTGTTGTAAATGTCAATATCATGGGAACTTGATCCACGTACCAACATAAGAGCTTCATCCTATGACTACACCTTGGCCCTTTTATCAATGGGGTTTGGATTTGATAGGTATGATTTATCCACCATCTTGAAATGGTCATAAATTCATCATTACTGCAATAGAGTATTTTACCAAATGGGTGGAAGTTGTACCCTTATCCACTGCCACAGGAAAGTAGATATCCTTATTCATATTAAATAACATAATTTTTAGATATGGTGTTCCTCATGCCATCATAATGAATAATGCAAAACATTTCAAAAATAAGGATTTGAAATAATTATGTACAAAATTTCATATGGTACAACACTCATCTTTGATATATTACCCACGAGGTAATGGACAAGAAAAAGCTACAAATAAGAATATTTTAAAAATATTGAAGAGGAATGTGGATAATTTAGGTAGAGATTGGCACATTCAAATGAACCCTACTCTATGGGCTTATAGAACGAGCATTAGAATGCCAACAGGAGCTACACCATTTTCCCTAGTCTATGGAGCAAAAGCAGTTTTACCTTTGGAGGTAGAAATTATGTTGTTAAGAGTCTCATTGCATGGTTTACTAAGTGAAGAAGACTATAGAGTTTCTAGGTTACATGAACTAGAGCTATTAGATGAAAGACAACAACAATATTTTGACCAATTAAAAGTGTATCAGAATCAAATGACTAGAAACTATAACAAGCATATTAAACCAAGGGCATTCCAAATAGGTGACCTAGTTTTGCGAGAAAATCCCAAGAATCAAGAAGAAAGGGAGAAGAAAGGAAAATGGGAAGAAAACTAGTTAGGACCTTTTTTTATCACTTCATCTTTTGGCACTGGCACTTACAAACTAGCTGATTGTGAAGGAGAAGAGCTTCAAGAACCAATCAATAGTATACACCTAAAAAGGTTCTACACATGAAGCAAATAAAAGGGTATAAATAAAAAGAGTATCAGAAAATCAGATGAGAGAGAGCATCCTATTTATTATATATAGTCAAAAGAGATCCTAAAAAATTCAAAAACATTGAAAAGTAGAAAAGAGAAAAAAAATCAAAAATATAGAAAAGATAAAAAATAGTGGAAAATTGAGCATGAAGAAAGCCAAAAACAATCGAAATGATCCTCAAAAAGATGTTGTCTTGGTAAAAACCTAGAAAATAGGCGCTTTGATGATATGGAAACAAAAAAATTGAAAAAAAGAGAAAATACAAAAAAAAAAAAGAGAGAAAAAGTACCTTGGTGAAAACATAGCAAATAGGCACCTTGGTAGAAAAAAAGGGGGAAAAGCTTTAAAAACATAAAAAAGAGAAAATTCGTTCAATCGGTGAAAACCTAGTAAATAGGCACCATTGAAATTCCAAGTTAGTCTCATGCCTAGTGGTCATCCTTGAAAATATTTCCTTCGCCAGCATTTGTATATATTGCATAATAAAACCCCACAGTTGCATTTGCAAGTACCTAAGGTTTCATCACCAATCCAATCTGAAAATTGTCCCAAGTCCTACAATGCAATCACATCAAACTAGGAGAAAAATATACTCTAAAGGAGGAATGATTCATCAAAACAAACATCAATTTGACACTAAATCAATTCATCAAAATGCAAGTGAAACACTTACTCGACCAGTCTCAATCCTAATCCAAACATCAATTGAACTAAACAAAAAAAAATTGATCCAAGATTTCACAAGGACACTTATCTTTATCAGGATGAAAAATATGAAATGGATGGAACTATACTTGAAATATGGATTTGAAAAATGATGCAAAATTTTTCTAAGTGTTGACTTGATTGATGAAATCATGTCTTTCTAGCAAATCAATGAAAGTTTTTAAACTAGACAAGCTACGATGAAAGCATGATATTTTATTGATTTCTCAATGAGTGTCTTAAGGTCAAAATTTTGAAGTATGTATTATTTGTCTAAGGACATGATCATCAAATAATCATCGAGGACATGTACATATGGGGAAACTAAGATCTTTGTTTGTTTACGTAATAGGATACCTTGGATATTTTGATGTTAAATATCATAATACCAAAATCCACTTGCAACATAGAATCCAATGAACTCGGTATTCACACTGTCATGATTGGATTCAATCAGTGATAGTTGTACCAAGGATGGGAAAGCACCATGAAAGAGGAAAGAGGTATTCATATCATCATAGTTGAACTAGTGATGGTTGTACTAATTTCAAGATTTCAAAATTACTTAATGATGAATATAAGCTCCTAATTTGTAAATAGTGTCAGCTAGCTGCATCTATCCTAGATTAAATGCATTTAAGTGATTTTCCTATCTTATTTTGAAAATATAAATTGGAAAGGACAAAAATGGAAATGGGGTGGAGCAAATCAAAAATCAAATCAAAATCAAAACGCACATCAAAAACTATATGTGATAGAGTGTGTTGGAAATCAAAATCAACTCAAAATAATAGGTGCATGGCATTAGATTAATGGAATTTGTTAGATTAATTTAATTCATGGTAATCTTGCATCCATTTAGGAAATTAACCTAGGTACATTTAAATTACATTGCATTAGTTTGCATTCATTTAGTCAAATTCATTGCATTCATTACAAACAAATCTTTAATTATCATTATAGGTCATATTCATTAAATTCATTTGCTTTAGTTTGAATTCATCTTTAAAAACATTCATAATCATTCTCATTAGGGCATCACATTTCATTATTCATTGCATTTCATTAAGTTCATTTTAAAACATTGCATACATTAGTTTGCATGCATTTAAGTTAAATTGCATTAGGTTGCACTCTTTAAATCAAAGCTTTCACCACATCATTTAAGTTCATTACATTTGTCTTCATCCATTGATTAATCATCATCATTTAATTGCATTTATTCTTTTTTAACCATTACTAAGATTTCATTGCATTCATTCTACAACATTGCATTTTCAAAACTATCTCATTAGTACATTGCATTGTTCATCTAGGTGCATTCATCCAAATTCATACATTTAAACATTGAATTACAAATGTTACATCATTTACATTTACATATAAGATCATCATTATATTATTTACATCATTAATCATTAAATCATCCAACTTCATACATTACATAACTACATCCATCACATTTTGCATCACATTTATATCCTCTGAATCCATTACATTTAATATCCATTACATACATCCATACCATCAAATAAATTGTATCCATAAAGCATCATCACATATTATTAATCATTAATATCATTAAAAACATATATCATAAATATTAACACATCTATCACATACATCCATCTACTCTATGTCATAAGTAAGACAATCATTTAAGCGTAAATTAGACATGTGCATTCATATCATAAACTACATTTGAGAAAGCATAAAAACAAAGCATGTAAAGATAGAATCATATCGATCAGCACATCATTGTTAGAATAACTGAGAGGGGGGGTGAATTAGTTATCCATAGTCCCAATCACAAAACATATATCCAAAAACAATTTACTAAAATTTTTGTAGATTGGTAAAGTAAAATAGTATTTTGTCTGTGCTTTTACCGATTACCAGTTAATAACATATAATGATTACCGATCAAATCCAATATGCAACATGTAAAGTATGACAACAAACAATCATCACAATCCACACATAACACGAGATTTAACGTGGAAACCCTGTGAAGGGAAAAACTACTTGGCACTAGCAACCCAAAAATTGTTCACTCTTCTGAAGTGAGGTCGGTGAAGACCCAACCCTGTTAAAGGTTACAAACACACTATGAGGTGTGACCTTGTTAGAGGATTTTAGACCAACCATTATCATCCAACCAGCATTCACTATGGGGTTGACAGGATAACAAATGTACACTCTATGAATGACATTACAAGACTTTCTAGTCCACTCTGTTAAGATATTTCTTTGTTTACAATGGTTAAAATGTAATAGTAGTTGATCTAATTACAACACAACTTCAATTGCAGATTATCAGATCTATGTTAAGCTCATTCAAATCCTCTTATCAATATATCAATTCTATTTCAATCAATATTCAGTAACTTACTGTCACTCGGTAATAGCTTTCTAACGCTCTGTAATCTCTGTAGTTCGATTCTCCTTAACTAGTCTGATCAAACATGCATGAAGCTTGTTCACATGATATCTCTGCAGTCTCCTTCTTCCAACATAATTTCATCATGAAATCCTAGTCTCTTAAATAGACAAGTAAACCATTTTAATTCCATCCGTCAAATTTTGTCGCTTAATCTCCTTTGTTGATTTTGTTGCTTTAACCTTCCTCGGCTGATGTGTCAATAACATGTTTTGTTTCAATCCCTTATATCTTCTTCAAATTATGTTAGTCGTCGATCTTCATAACAAACATTATCTTCAACTCTGATTATGAAGTACTTTATAGCTCATCAACTTCCATTGGCTAAACTAATCATTTAGTTCTTTTCTTCTGCTCGGTTAACAAATAAATATGTCAGTCAACACAAGCTCAGTTTATACTATGCTCGGTATACACTACACTGCATCGGTGTATACTGGAATGCTTCTTTAACCGACAACACTGCTTTGTGCATTTTTCTCTATCCTTCATCATAGATGAATGCAACATAATCAAGTCAATAACATAAGGTCATAGACTCATTCATAAGTTATCCAATGTATTCCTCATCCTTATCTGTCATATCCATCTTCCTCATGTAGATGTATATGTTCTTCATCTCTTCTCTTCTTCTTTCTATAGATGTTTGGGTATAGTAACTTACAAGATAAGTACTGTCAAAACTAGTTGACATCAATGACAACATATTACTGATTTAACCATCTTACATATCTAATCAGCAACTCGGTGATCTTAAATCACAGTTCTTCAAGTCATACAGTTTATTCAAATCAATTATAGTTCATCAATCTCTCCCTTTGCCATTGATGGCAACACAAGAAATATGAAATATGTCATACACATACCAAACATGTATTCTACAACTCTGTCAACAAATGTTGTAATGGTACAAGCTCTCCCTAGCTTAATATGTTTAATCACTATGTTACATAAAAGCATTTGAAAGTGCAGACTAACTTTTGCAAATATGATCTTTTCAGCTCACAGGTTTTCTTTTTTTCTTAGTAACCGATCTTCAATACTCTCCCTTTGTGTATCTCTCTCCCTTTGTCTTTGGATTCATATTCTTCATATTGATCTCTCTCCGTTTGATAGCAATGTCAAAGAGCAATAAAAACATACAGCTCTGTAGTAGCCATGTAACTCTCTGTTGTTCAGTGCATTCTCTGTATCTCAGTATACTGATATGAAAATGTGTTCCTGATGAAGGGTGCTCCCCTTAATACCACAAACACATAACAGAAATAGAGAAACAACAACAATATGCAAGAACAGAAAATTGGCTTCTTATTATCTCCACAAATGTGGAATTACAAAATTTCAAAATTTCAATGTGCAAAGCCACATGGGCATTCCCTTACAATATTTTGTAGGACAAACCCTCAAATCAATACCCAGATCTACTACCCAGAACTGCCCTAGACAACACTACGGGCCTTCTTTATATAGGCATTTTCCACCACCCGAGAAGGTTCCAGAAATTTAGCCCTTAGGGCTAACCAAACTTAGAATTATTTTATTTTTCAATTTACTACATCAAAGTCAGCTCAAAATAACTTTTGAAACCCATATAGGAATTTTGAAGGAAAATTATTTTCCGCCATTTCAGGTGACCCGACTTCTGGAGACCATAAGTCATCACCAGTTGACCCGATTGACTATTATAACCCCATTTTGGAAAGGCCACGAAGTGCTCTACAGGATTGACTCACATAAGCACCTGTCACCCAAATTTTTGACCTCATCTGGGGCCTCTAAAGCCTTCAAAACTAAGTTCAAAGTTTATGTACCCTGCTGCCAATACCAAAAATCTTCAATATCTTCAAAACTAGACCTGATCTAGCCATGAAACTTTGCTGGCAGGCTGATATGACTGAGATGAACCTCCATATGTAAAATTAGAACATTCCAAGATTTATGACCAACTTACTAAAAATAGCAAGTTTCCATAAATAGCAGCTCTGCACAAGATAGCCCTTATTGAATACAAAAACAAAAATATTTTTGGGTGATGCAAGATTGCTCTTACACCTAGGATGCTCCTACATCAGTTCCAATACTTCAACCTTTCACAACCTTAGACAGAAGTCCAAAGTGTGAACTCTACTGCATCATGTATGATCTTCTAATAAGATTAGGCTAATGCAACCTCCAGATCACCTTAGTGACCGGTAGACAGGGGACGGACCCCAAGTCTAGTCCTCAAGTATTCATATGTATCCTTTGGTAGAGGCTTTGTAAATATGTCAGCAAGTTGTTCTTTTGATGTAAAAAATTCTAGATTCACTTGCTTCTCCTGTACTTGTTCCCTTAAGTAATGATACTTAATAGATATATGCTTTTTTTAGAGTGCATCACTGGATTCTTTGAAATATTAATAGCACTAGTGTTATCACAATATATAATCATCAGCTTAGTGATTACCTCATTCATACATTCTAACACTTGCTTGATATATACAATATTTGAATAGTTAGTAGCAGCAGCAACATACTCTGCTTCAGCTGTAGACTAAAAAATGCAAACCTGTTTCTTACTTGTCCATGTAACAAGTCTTTCACCAAAGAAGAATGCTCCTCTGATGGTACTTTTTCTATCATCCACATTTCCAGCCCAATTAGCATCGGTGTATACCTTCAATTCAAACTTGCCTTTCTTGGGATACCACAATCCATAATCTTCAGTTTTCTTTAGGTATCTTAAGATTCTCTTTGTAGCAATCATGTGTGACTCTCTAGGGTTTGCAGAAAATCTAGCAACTATTCCAACAGCATGTGTTATATCAGGTCTACTGTGAACTACATACATTAACTTACCAATCATGGATTGGTATAGTGTCTAGTTTACCTCAGTAGTTCCATCTTCTTTAGTCAGTTTACATCCAGTAGCCATCAGTGTTCCCACAAGTTTAGCATCTTCCATGCCAAATGTCTTTAATACTTCCTTTATGTATTTAGATTGTGTGATGAATATACCATCATTCTACTGAATCACTTGTAAGCCTAGAAAGAACTTAATCTCTCCAAACATAGGCATTTCAAATTAACTTTTCATTTCATCAGCAAATGACTTACAGATTTGATCTTGTCCTCCAAATATTATGTCATCCACAAATATCTCAGCAATCAAGATAGTATCATCAGAATTTCCTTTCATGTACAAATTATTGTTTTCACTTGTTCTAACAAATCCAATACTTGACAAATAGTTATGCAACCTCTCATACCAGGCTCTCAATGCTTGCTTTAAACCATATAAAGCTTTAAGTAATCTACATACCATATCTTTGTTTTCTGGATCAACGAACCCTTCATGTTTTTCTATGTAGACTTCTTCTTCAAGTATCCCATTCCGAAAAGTAGATTTAACATCCATTTGGTAAACTTTGAACTTTTTGTGTGCAGCATATGCAAGTAACATTCTAACTCCTAATCTAGCAACAGGTGTGAAAGTCTCACCATAATCTATTCCTTCCTCTTGTGCATATCCCTTGCATAGTAACCTAGCTTTGTTCTTTGTTACCTCTCCATTCTCATTAAGCTTGTTTCTGAATATCCACTTAGTACCGATAAAATTCTTGTCCTTAGGTCTGGGTACTAAACTCCAGGTTTTGTTCTTCTCTATCTATTATATTTCCTCTTTCATTGTATTAACCCATTCATCATTCTCTAATGCAACTTTTACATTCTTCGGTTCATATTCACAAACTAGACATGTACCTTGTCTTGTTTTACTTCTTGTTTGCATGCCAGCTTGTCTATCTCCAATGATTTATGTCTCAGGATGATGTCTTCTAAAAAATCTTGCTAGTATCCAATCTCTTCTTTCTTGTTCATCCTGTATAGGTTCATTTTCTTGTTCAGTAGGTGCTTCCTGCTCGTCGGTTTCTTTTTCCTATTCCTCGGTATTGTTTTCATGTTGACCGGTTGTCACTGTCTGTGGCGTCGGTAGGTACTCTGGTTGTTCAATGTAGCTAAATCTACCATAGTCTTTTGGTTCCTTTGTGCTTTCCTCTACATCCTTATCATCAAACTCATCAACTCAAACATTAGTACTTTCAATCATTTTATTAGTTACTTTGTTAAGACACTTGTATGCTTTACTTTTAGTGGAATATCCTAGAAATATCCCTTCATCACCTTTTGAGTCAAACTTCCCATTTCTTTCATCTTTTAGAATAAAGCATTTACTTCCAAAAACTCTAAAATAACTTATAGTGGGTTTGTGACCAAACCATAACTCATAGGGTGTCTTATTAGTGTCCTTCTTCAGTTGTACTCAATTTAGAACATAAATAGTTGTGCTAATAGCTTCTCTCCAGTATGTCTGAGCAACATTCTTTTGCAACATTAGTGTCCTTGCACAGTCAATGATTGACCTATTCCTCCTTTCAGCTATTCCATTTTGTTGTGGTGTCCTTGGTGCACAGACCTATCTTTTAATACCATGCTCATTACAAAAATTAGTAAATTCATCATAAATAAATTCACCTACTCGGTCAAATCTTAAGCATTTCAATTCCTTACCAGTCTCTTTCTCAACTTTTGCTTTATACCACTTGAACATCTTAAATGCCTCTAATTTTTCCTTCAAGAACATGACTATCATTAATCTAGTATAATCATCAATAAAAAGAATAAAATATATGTCTCCATAGTAACTTTGAGTTCTCATAGGACCACATAGGTTGATATGCACTAACTCAAGTAATTTCTTTTTTGAATAATCTTTGCTTTTGAAACTAGATTTTGTCATTTTACCTTTCTGACATTCATTACACATAACATGATCAGGCTTAGATAAGTTAGGCAGACCTCTAACCTTTTTCTTTTTACTGATCTTAATCATGTTATCAAAATTCACATGACATAACCTCTTATGCCACAACCATGCATCTTCATCTTTCACCATTAAACAAGAAGACTGATCATTATCAAGATAAAACAAATTACCTCTCGATTGTGTTCCAAATCCAATAAGTCGTCCTCCATCATCAAATATCTTCACTTTCTTGCTCTCAAAAGAAACTTGATGGCCTGAATTGTTCAGTTGTGCCACACTTAGAAAATTATAGTTTAGACCTTTTACCCAATAACCATTGTCACATCTAATTTTATCATTTATCATCAGGGATCCTTTTCCTCTAACCATACAAGGTGCATCATTACCCATTCTAATAGATCCTCCATTGTGTTCTTCAAGATGATCAAATTTCTCTTCATCACCAGTCATGTGATGTGTACAGCCACTATCTATGATCCATGTATCATTTTTATTTACCTTAGAGATAAGTGTTGTCTCTACATACCTCTCATCTTCCTCTGAGTCATCCTTCATTGCAACAAATACTACCTCCACATCTTCATCAGTGTCGATATTGGTGATATCTTCTTCTACAATGTAGCACACCTTCTTTCCTTTATCATTATTGTCTTACTTGTCTCTGTTGTAGTGTCGGTAACTTTTGTTGCCTCTTCTCCCATAGCTTCCTTCACCAGATCAGTCTTTGTTTCTGTCATCATGTTTCCTGTGTGGACATCTAGTAGCAATATGACCAACCTCTTTACAATTAAAGCATGCTAAAGGTAGTTTACCTCTATACCTTCCTTTACCTTTAGGTAACCTTCTGGCCATAAGAGCTTCAAGTTCATCAATCTCATCATCATTATTGCTATCACTATCATCATTCTTATTTCTACTACTAGACTTACCAATCTTCAAAGAAGACATAAAAGTGGATTCAACAGATGGTACAACACTAGTATCAAAGTTATTCAGTTCAAAGGTTGTAAGCTTACCAATCAGATTATCAAGAGTAAGGTTGTTACCAGATGCAGACCTAGTTTCATGAATAGCAGATATTCTAATTGCATAAACCGGTAATAAGGTTCTGAGAACTTTTCTTACCACTGTCTCTTCATCAATAACACCATCAGATGCTCTAATAGCATGTACTACCTCTTTTAGTCTATTTGTGTACTGCACAATATTTTCACATTCCTTCATCTTCATATCATCAAATCTTCCCCTTAAGCTTTCAGCTCTGGCTCTTTTGACATTCACATCACCACTATAAACTTGAGCAAGTTTATCCCACATATCTTTAGCATTAGTGTAATTTTTAATATCTTCAAATTCGGCATCGATATAGGCAGTAGCAATCTCCATAATAGTAACATTATGTTCATGCTTGTCTCTTAGTTGATCAAGGGTCAAGGGACCAGTGAGTGGTGCAATGTAGCCATTCTCCATTAGTGTAAGGGAAGAATTCCCAATTCTAGATACATGCAGCTTCATTCAGTTTTGCCATACTATGAAGTTATCCTTGTTTAGCTTTGGCACTTCCCTCTTATACATTTTGAGATCTTTGTGTTGAAGTCCTTAAAACTTTGTTCCAAGCAACAAACGCTCTGATACCAATTGTTAGAATAACTGAGAGGGGGGATGAATCAGTTATCCACAGTCCCAATCACAAAATGTATATCCAAAAATAATTTACTAAAACTTTTGCAAATCGGTAAAGTAAAATAGTATTATGTCTGTGCTTTTATTGATTACCAATTAATAACATATAATGATTACCGATCAAATCCAATATGAAACATGTAAAGTATGACAACAAACAATCATCACAATCAACACATAACACAAGAGATTTAACTGGGAAACCCTGTGAAGGGAAAAACCACCTGGCACCGGCAACCCAAAAATTGTTCACTCTTCTGAAGTGAGGTCAGTGAAGACCCAACCCTGTTAAAGGTTAAAAACACACTGTGAGGTGTGACCTTGTTAGAGGATTTTAGACCAATCGTTATCGTCCAACCAGCATTCACTATGGGGTTGACAGGATAATAAATGTACACTCTTTGAATGACATTACAAGACTTTCTAGTCCACTCTGTTAAGAGATTTCTCTATTTACAATGGTTAAAATGTAATAGTAGTTGATCTAATTATAATAAAACTTCAATTGTAGATTATTAGATCTATGTTAAGCTCATTTGAATCCTCTTATCAATATATCAATTCTATTTCAATCAATATTCAGTAACTTACTGTCACTCAGTAATAGCTTTCTCACGCTCGGTAATCTCTGTAGTTTGGTTCTCCTTAACTAGTCTGATCAGGCATGCATGAGGCTTGTTCACACAATATCTTTGCAGTCTCCTTCTTTCGACATAATTTCATCATGAAATCCTAGTCTTTTAAATAGACGAGTAAACCATTTTAATTCCATCCATCAGATTTTTCAGCTTAATCTCCTTTGTTGATTTTGTCACTTTAACCTTCCTTGGCTAATGTGTCAGTAATACATTTTGTTTCAATCCCTTAGATCTTCTTCAAATTATGTTAGCTGTCGATCTTCATAACAAACATTATCTTCAACTCTGATTACGGAGTACTTTACAGCTCATCAACTTCCATCGGCTAAACTAATCATTTAGTTCTTTTCTTTTGCTCAGTTACCAAAGAAATGTGTCAGTCAACACAAGCTCAGTTTATACTATGCTTAGTATACACTACACTACATCGGTGTATACTGGAATGCTTCTTTAACCGACAACACTGCTTTGTGCATTTTTCTCTATCCTTCATCATAGATGAATGCAACACAATCAAGTCAATAAAATAAGGTCATAGACTCATTCATAAGTTACCCAATGTATTCCTCATCCTTATCTTTCATATCCATCTTCCTCATGTAGATATATCTATTCTTCATCTCTTCTCTTCTTCTTTCTACAGATGTTTGGGTATAGTAACTTACAAGATAAGTACTGTCAAAACTAGTTGACATCAATGACAACATATTACTGATTTAACCATCTTACATATCTAATAAGCAACTCAGTGATCTTAAATCATAGATCTTCAAGTCATACAGTTTCTTCAAATCAGTTGTAGTTCATCAATCATATCAAGCACCTAAAAATAAAGTCCAACACATGATGACATCATATAAATTAAATCTATCAACTAAGTATCAGAGTCCATGGTATCACCAAAGTCCATCAGTATCTGGAAATCAAAGTCCATCAAAATTATAACAAGTATCAAAGCATAAGCAGCATCAACTGATAAAATAATAATGTGATTCTAATGTCTCGAGATCAAAAATGAATCATCATGTACATCAAAGAATAAATATATCATCTCAAAAAGAGGTCAACTGCCAAAACCATTGGCACCATCAGGACCACGATTAGCATCTAGAGCCCTACTCAAGCTAGCCTGTAATCCATGTTGACTCATAGTATCCATGAAGGTCTACATCATCAAACTGAGATGGGTCACTTGTTGTCTCATCTCTGACATCTTTGACTGCAAAGATCAAACATTTGAGGCCAATGTTGGTGCAGGAGAAGCCTGTACTGGTACTTGTGTGGGAGGAGCCTGTAGAGGAGCATCAGTAGGTAGAGCTTGTGGGGGAGCCCTGGAAGTAGATGGAACCAAATAAGATGGAATAAAATAAGTAGATGGCATAGAAGAAGAAGAAGGACCCTATACAGGAGGACCTTGTGGAGGTGCTGGAGGACCCTATGCCTGATCTAACAAAACCTATGTGGCCTAGGCATCCACATGAGCCACAACCTATGCACCAACCTACCAGAATACCCTAACTCTATTTTGGCCCCATCTGGCCAATCTATCCACACCATCCTGGTGCAAGGCTCTGTATGGTTCGCCCCTGACTCTCACCTGACCACCCCTCATCTGCACTCTACCTCTATGAGGAATAGGTGCAACAACAATGATAGGTATAATGGCCCTACCTCCTCTATCACTCTACTGACCCCATGGACCTCGACGACCTCTTCTTTGACCCCCACCACCACCATCACCATCCCCACTATCATCATCAAACTCCTCCTCAATGCCCAAAACTCTCTCTGCTGGATCAGTGAACCTAGGAAACTAGTTCAGAGTGAACCACACAGCATACTCATCTATCATCCCAACATCTACAATATGATCTCTCATATCCCATGCAAGGTGGGGCAGCTGTAACAAATCATGACGCGATGTCTGATAATCAATATGTGGGCCCCATAGGGACCTATCTACCTATACTTAGGTGTATAATGTCAATCCCTGTGGCATACCATGTATCTGGCCATACTATCGTAAGACCCTCAAAAAGTAAAATCTACCAATAATCAAGGGTGTGCGCCCTATCATCCATCGATGCATGCACATATATGGTAACTTCGTTGCATCCTTAGGCCATGCCTCACAACCAATATATGGTCGACAAATGACCTGATCAATATCGTCGATTATATGCCTCCAATAGTCCAACTTGCCCAAATGGGCCTGCACCACCATTCCCTTGTACATCTAAGCAAAGGGTCAGCCTGGATCATGGTGATGAACTGAGATGGGTCGAGTGACAGGGATTTTCTCCCATGTCCATAGTTGTAAAAGGACCACCCCGGTAGAAAGAGGAGCCTCGCGATGATACACTACATCGTGCAACTCATGATATAGCTGAGCAAGCACGTAAGATCCCTAGTCAAATATGTGTGGCTAACCAATCATATCCTCTAGGATACAACCCCAACCGATGACAAAACCATGACCTCATCGATCAAGTACAAGGAATCCACCAACAAGTGCACCCAAGATTGTAGGAAGAATAGGAAAAGATGGGAACTAAGCCTACTGAATAGAATCATCTCCGATGGTAGGGTCAACAAATACTCACCTACATGTTGTCCCATCATATACCTAGTCATAATATATCATCTCCCCATGAGTAGGAATGTGTAGTAGTCGATACACATCCTCGGGAGTGATGGTCATCTCCCCCATCGGCAAATGGAAAGTGTTATGGTCAGAGTGCCATCGCTCTACCATAGTTGTCAATAGACCTTGATTCACATGGAATTGAGGGAGAGAAAGAAGGAACAAAAAACTGCATCTTCCAATGACTCGATGCTCAGGACTGCTCAATTCATCAATCATGCTAAATGACAACGGGTACAAGCCACGGACACCAAGCGATTTAAGCTCAACCTACAAAAAGTAAGTCAAACACTTTAGAAATCAAAATCATTACATATCGGATCATCTAAAGTCAATCAAACATCAAAATCTAATCAAACCCCAATCAATTTTCTTGATTCTATTCAGAGAGGACGGAAAATTTATCATCATCCACCATGTAAACCAAGATTGACCATTTAACATTCAATATGACATGACTTGAACTGACATCATATGACTCACTATCAACCAAGCTTGATACCTAAGCCAATTGACTAATTGACGACACTAGATGGATCGTAGAACTGACTCAAAAGTTTGCACATTTGACCAAAAAGGGTACATGCACCATTTAAATGCTTAAAAGCACTAAAATGAAAAGGCACAATTTAAAATGGTGAAGGTGCTACAGAAATTACTAAACGCGCTACTAAAATGTGTACGTGCTACAGGAAACCCCTATACGTGTTGCTAAAATAATTAAAAGCGCAATCAAATTTGTACACGATGTAGAAAAGGGAGATTGTGAATCATGCCCTAGTTCATATGCTTGCACACGTTATTAAAACTTGCATACGTGTTGTTTAATTTGAAAAAGGAAAAAAAATATGGTTTTTCCTAGAAAAATCCAAAATTTTCAAATTAAATGCGGAAAATTAACAGAGCAAGTTGTTGGATTACATACCGGAGGTCCGTAGCCAGGTGGATGCATATACTAGCAGCCTCATTCGAACCTATGCTCGTGAATCGGGATCACCATCGTCAAAAAGGTCAAAAGAGGGTTAGAGCAAAAAGTCAAAAGGAGAGGTAAAAATGAATAGTAAAAAGGACTTTTACCCCTATATATAGCCCATTTTGACCTAAAAAGGCCATCTTTGACCAAAAAATGACCAGGGACCCAAATTTTACACCCGTTCTTCCAAATTAGGGGTATCTGTCATCAAACAATCGTGAATACATTATCAGAAATGAAATTGAAATTTATTATTAATTGACCTAATTCACGCAAATTGATCAAAAATGTAATTTTTTCAATGGTGCTCAAATTTCATTTCATTTCCGAGGGGGCATACACTCGGACCATCACAACTGGCATCAAGATTAGTAAATCAGGGGCATGACCATCAAATCAAAGCTTAATCTTTCATTGAAATTTTTTTCTCTTATCAATCAAAAGGGGCATCAAACATCAAATCAAAACAAATCAAGTACCATATCAAACAACCTATCATCAAATCAACCATCATGGACTACAAATCAATTGAAACTGCATCAATCCCATCATCAGAATCTACATCTTCTATCAAAACATCAAATAGGACATCAAAGTTAATCAGGACTCCACATCAGAAATGATCAGGACATTCTTTGAATCGATATGCTTCGTGCATCCATTCAAAGAGGGCCATTTGTAATCACCTAAAAATGGACAAGATTGATTCAAGTGAGCAATTAAGGCAAAATCAAGGCAATAAAATCAAATCAAACTAAAAACAAAGAAAAATTGCAATCAAACCATAATTCAAATTTAATTGAAAATCAAAAGCCATAAAATCAATTTAAATCAAATAAATCATGATAAATCAATAAATTGTGCAATTAATCTAATTAATTGTATAGTTCATTTAAATCAAATCAACCCATTCAAGGGGTACACATGGCTAAACATATTACTTAAATTCAATTACTTAAATCTTATTTTCCCTCAACCACCAAATGGGAGGAAAATGCATCAACTAATAGGATTTGAGAACCAATCTCACATGGATCAAGCTCACATCAAATCTCCACCACCCATAAGGAGAAAGAATCTTGTCCACCCATAAGTCGTAATTGAAGAACAAATCATCCACAATTATTTGAATAGCATCAAACCTCTTGCAATTTTAAGCTAGAAAGGCAAATCTAGGAGCTAATTAGATTAATTTATTTTGAAATTAATTTTTTTAGCTTTGTTTATCATATTTTCTTGTATAAGGAATGTCACTAATGGAAGCTTGCTTAGAGCTTCTCATTAGCATCCCTAATTAGAGATTCATAGAGTGCTCAATCATCTTTAATTTTGCTTAATTAGATTGCTAGTTGTGGTAATTTAATTGTTATTTTGAGTTATTGATGATACTAACCCTATTTAGGTACTAATCCAAGTACACAGGCATCATGACGGCGAGATGACATAGGAAGACCAACAATAAAGTCCATAGATATGGTGTCCAACTTATAATCGGGTACCTCACAAGGCTTAAGAATACCACTAGGATGATGATGTTATGCCTTAAATCTTTGACACTAAAGGAATTGGGCTACTAAATCTATAATGTGGTGCCTCATGCCTGGCCAACAATAAAGTTGTCTCAAATATGCATGCATCTTCTTGACTCTAGGATGCGCTGCATAAGGTTCTCTATGAGCCTCAAGCATAATGAAACCACACAATCCCCTAGAAGAAGCTACATAAATGCATCCTCTATGACATAAAAGTTTATTAGTCTCCAATGAGTAATCTGCATACTTCCCTTCAAGGGGTCTCTGAGATCAGACTAACTAAAAAACCTTGACATGTATCTCATCCTCATGCAAGTGATGTAGTATATGATCCCTCCAATCTATGCCAGTAGACATAGAAGAAATCTCATTCATCTCCTACTCAAATAATCTACAACCACATTCTATTTCCCCTTGATGTAATGGACATCAAAATCATACTCACACAAAAACTCCATCCATCTCTTTTGTTGAGCATTAAGATTTAGCTGATTGAATATGTACTACAAACTTTGATGATCTAAATGAAGCTCAAACTAATGTCTTAAGAGAAAGTTTCACCATCTCACTAAAGCGTGCACCACTTCTACAAGCTCAAGGTCATGGGTAGGGTACTTGATCTCATGAGTCTTAATTTTCCTAGAATCATAGGCTATAGTTCACCCACCTTGCAAAAGAACTTCCCCTAAACCATTCAAGGAAGCATATGTGAAAACCACAAAATCCACTGAAGGATCTAGCATTACAAGAATAGGTGTGTTGGTAAGTGCTTTCTTGAGTTCTTGAAAGGCCCTCTCAAATGTCTCTATCCACTCAAATTTATTTCCCTTTCACTGAAGGGATGTAATAGGATATGCCAATCTAGAGAATCCCTCAACAAAGCATCTATAATAACTTGCTAACCCCATGGAACTCCTGACCTCAGTCACAGTGGTTGGTTCTAGCCAATCCATGATAGCTCTGATCTTTGATGGGTCAACTGAAATACCATCACCTAAAATGATGTGGCCTAAATATTTGACCTTCGATCTAAAGAATGTACACTCTAACAAGATTTCATACAACTGATTATCTCTCAAATATTATAATACTTGCCTCAAGTTCTCCTCGTGCTCCTTCTCATCATGAGAATATATCAATATATCATCAAGGAACACTACCACAAATCAATCATGGAATGTGTGGAATACTCAATTCATGAGACTCGTGAATACAGTGGGAGCAATTATAAGATCGAAAGGGACCACAGTGAACTCATAGTAGTCATACCTCATACAAAATAAGGTCTTCTAGATATCACTATCCACAATCCTCAACTAATGGTACCCTAACTTCATATCTATCTTTGAGAACATGTGGGCAGCTTGTAGTTGATCAAACAAGTCATCAATCTGAGGAAGTGGATACCGGTTATTAATTATTACTTTATTCAACTATTAGTAATCAATGCACAACCTTAGAGATCCATCCTTCTTTTTGACAAAGATAACTGGTTCATCCTAAGGAGAAACACTAGGATGAATGTGACCTTTCTCTAAAATATCCTCTAACTGAATCTTGAGCTCATTAAGTTCATTAGTGGTTATCGTGTATAGTTCCCTCGATACTAGTGAAACTCCTAGAATGAAGTCTATATGAAAGTAAACTTCTCTATGGAGAGGCATACCAGGTAGCTCAGATTGAAATACATCTGTAAATTCCCAAAGAATATGATGACCATCAAGTGAAGGTTTATTTTCCTCCTCATCCTCCCTATCATTGATAGTGAAGGAAAATAACTAGCACCCCTTCGCATGCTCTACTTAAGATGCATGGATGAGATCACAAAAATAGATATAGGTCTTTGAATCCTAAAAATCATTGTAGGAGTATCATGGCCATCTACACATTCGACCCTTTTCTGATGACAATCCATCTTGGCTCTGTGGGCGTAAAGCCAATTCATGCCAAGGAAAATTCCATAGGATCCTATAGGTGTAATGTGAAGGTATTATATAGTGGCCATGTCACCAATATGTATTAGGAAATCCTTAACCAAAGAGGTAACAAATAATCTAGACTCTGAAGCTAACTCTACCTTTCATCTAAAATCTTGCCTAGTTGCCACTAGCCCGCAACACTCCACAACCAATGGGGAAATAAATGAATGAGTAGATTCAAAATTAAATAAGATGGTAATGCTAATACCTTTGATCATACCTATGTCCTCTATGACAAATTTTCTCTTATACTCTTTCTGCCTCTACCAGGTAGAGGTTGATCCAATCAATAGGTGATTTGAAAAATGTGACTTAAGATTGCTCCCATATGGAGGCAATCCAAAGCACCTCTATAAGCTCAAAATCCATGACTCAGCCTCAATCCCATCAGTAGATCCTGAAAATAAGGATGGTTGGAGATGAAGTAACTCTTAGATATGATCCCCTATATCCCAGGGTGCTCTCTCATCCACTTGAGGCACTATCTCTGGAGTTGGCACTAGCATATGAATAGACTCAATCTCATGGTTTGCCTTGTCCTCTATAAGTCTAGGAGGAGGAATCCTACTCCGCTCTCTAGCTGAGGATTTATGATCCTCTGACCATTGATTCTCAACCATCTCTAGTAACCTCTCCTAAATAATGTCATCAAGTTTCTAAAGTGTAATCAAAATATCTTGATTTGGATTCAAAGGTGGTTCAAGAGGGGGGTCATGATCCCCTCTAGGAACCTCTACCTCCTGCTCTACATCCTATTATGCTGAGGGGGCATGTCTACGACCTTGTCCATGTCTATGACCTCTTCTATTAAGCATGAATGCTAAATATGTTCTATGGGGGAGTATTATACCATTGTTAGAACAGTACCATGTTGCATTCGTGATTGTGTTTGTCATTGATGTCAACACATTGATTTTACTAGAAATTAGCTGAGAAGAAGATAGTGTTTGAATTAGCACACATGGAAAAATTTAGATGAGGTTATGCAGGGTTAATGACATATTCCTTATGGTGTCCTAATATTATGGTTAAGAGCGCGTACAAAAGTTCAATTATTTACGTCAGTTATGAGTAATCTAGTGGAAACTATATTCTGTTAGTGTTCCTGTGAAGCGACTTGTAATAATCAAATCACATCTCCTAACAGGGATAGAATCTGGATATGTGAAGTTATATAGAGTTTGAAGACATTGCAGAGGTGACCTAGATAAGAGAGCATAGTCAGAGGTTGCATGTGTGAAGATTTATTAAGTTTGTGAGCTGACAGTTTTATGTGGTTATGAAAATATTATGTAATGTGTAATGTTTTATATTTTGTAATTGGTTAAGCTTAATTGGCCAACTCAATTATGAAATATTGTGCACAGTATGAAGGAAGAATTTTTTTCCTTGGTTGAAATATGAATGTAAGATGTGAAGAGGAGATAATGTGAATTAGTGATGCGAAGTGAGAAGATCTGGTACTAAGATCAAGTAAAGCATTTGGTGCGATAGTGACATAGACAGAGGAGAGAAGATAATTTGTTGAGATTGGTAATTGTTGGTATTATTTTGTTTTGATAATATAGAGATCAGTTGGATAGTGTGTTCAGTGATCTTGCCCCTAAACCTATTTGGACAATGGGTCCTTCTGCCTTCCTTAAACTTCTAACTTGGTTAGAATATTTTAATAGAGATTCAAAGTCTCCTAACAGGGACTGATATGTACTGAATGTATTTCATAAGACTCCTAACAAAGTCCATCCTCTCACAAGGAATTTTCATATTAGTACATTTTTTGTGGGTACCATCCCCCCGGGGTTTACTCTCTAATCAAGAGGTTTCCTAGTTAACATATCTTTTGTCATTGTGTATGATTATATTTATATGGTTGTTGTTTATGTTGATTACATGTTTCAGATCTAATAGGGTTATTAAAAGTTTTTTTTATCAGATAACTAATTCACCCCCCCCCCCCCCCCCTCAGTTATCTTAGTGGACTTTACTTTCTAACAATTGGTATCAGAGCAACAAGTCCTTGAAATAAAAGTTTAAAAACTTAAGGAGATCTATGGCGAGTCATTTCAGAAAATAAAGTCCTAAGTTTGATGGAGTTAATTATGACAGATGGAAATAAAAGATGAAGACACATCTACTATGTCTAGGACTAGGATATTGGTTGATTACAAAGAATGACAATACTATCATTGAAGAAGACAAAATTGAAGACTACACTGAGAAATAAATAGATCTATTTATGTGTAACATACTTGCCATAGAAGCACTTTTATCAGCCCTTCCTGAAAATGAATACAGTCGGGTAAAAACTCTAAAGACATCTCATGAAATTTGGTTAGCTTTGGAATCTACTTTTGAAGGTAATAAACATGCTAAGAGAATCAGATTACAAAATTGGATATGTTTATTTCAAGAAGCAAAGATGATGGAAGATGAATTTGTTAGAAATTATACTGGTAGAATATCAGAGATTGTTGCAGGTATCAAGGCTTGTGAAGGAAACAAGAATGAAGATGAAATCATATGGAAGATCTTAAAAACTCTGACCCCAATGTTTAAGCATACAACATAGATGATTGAACAAGTAATACCTTGTACTAAAAATTCACCAAAGAAACTCTTCTTGGAAGATTAGAAGTAACGGATATAGGTTTGAGACAATCTGGAGGTTTTCCCAGAATTGAAACTGCATTTAGTGCACTTAGTGTTCACCCTATTTTTTCAAGAAGTGCAAGTGTCAGTGGATACTATGCCAGTAGTAGCATATCTAAGACTGAAGAAGACAGAAAGATTAAAGAAGGAATTGCCTTTCTTGTAAAAAGATAACTAGAAGGTAAGAAAATATTTAAATGTTGGACATGTCAAGAATATGGTCATTTTGCATCTAAATTTCCTAAGAGAGTAAAGAAATATAAGAATAAATTTAAGCCTAGAAGACCTAAATAATGTTACTATGCTAATGATGAATAATTTGAAGCTAGCATTGAAAAATTCCTAAGTGAAAGTGATAACGAAAGTGATGATATAGGATTTGTTCCAATAAAAGAAGAAAATTTTGAAATTGGAGTTAGAGAAGAAAAATCTTTAGTATCTCAAGTTGAAAAGAAAACTAATTAGATCATAGATAGTGGTTGTTCACATCATATGACTGGCTATATGAAAAATTTTATAAGTTTAACAATTATGATGGAGCAATTGTTAGAGTTGGAAACAATGCAGCTTGCCAAATAAAAGGAATATGATCTATTACTCTTGATGGAAAGACTAACACTGATGATGTTTACTTTGTGGATGGATTGAAACATAATATTTTAAGTGTTGGATAGATAGTTGACAAGGGATATCAAGTTTGGTTTACTGAGAAGACTTGTATGATCAAGGATAAGAATGGTAAGATGATTGGAACAGGAACAAGAACCAGAGGTAATGAATTTTAGTTGAATCCTACTGAGATGACATGTTTGATTACTAAAATTGATGACAGTTGGCTATGGAACAAAAGGTTTTGTCACATGAACATAATTTGATAACATTGTGAAAGAAATTACCACATTTGCAATAAGAGATTTGCCTAAAATTATGAAACCTACTAACATGGTATGCAAAGAATGTGCTATGGCAAAGCAAAAAAGAAGCTCTTTTCCCAATAAGAAGTTCACCACATCAGCAAAATTGGAAATTGTTCATACAGGTCTGAGTGGTCCTACAAGGACTAGAGGATTCTATGGTGAAAGGTATTTTATGATTCTTGTTGACAATTTTACTAGAATGATGTGGGTAGCATTTCTTAAAGAAAAATCAAAAGCATTTGATAAGTTTAGATTTCTTAAGAACAAAGTTGAGAATGAATCGGGAATGGAGATTAAATTTTTTTAAGATCTGATAGAGGTGGAGAATTTACTTCAAAAGAATTTAATACTTTTTCTGAAGTGAATGGTATTAAGAGACAACTCTCATCCCCTAGAACACCTGAGTAGAATGGTATTGTTGAAAGAAGAAATAGATTAGTAACTGAAGCAGCAAGAGCTATGTTGTTTGAGAATGATATAGTGAAGACATTCTAGAGAGAAGCGGTGAATACAATAGTATATACAATGAATAGAGTACAAATCAAAGCAGATACATACAAGACTCCTTATGAATTATGGTTTGGACATGCACCATCAGTAAAATATTTCAAAATCCTTGGAAGTAAGTGTTATATAAAGAGAAATGATGACATTGGTAAGTTTGATCTGAGAAGTGATGAAGGTATATTTATTGGTTATTCATTAAAAAGAAAAACTTATAGATGTTATAACAAGAGAGCTAAGACTATTGTTGAAAGTAAAAATGTTAAAGTAGATGAGAAGTTCATAATTCAGGAAAGAATACTTGATTATGATTCAGATGAAGAATTTTTTCCTAAAATTAATCAAGAAAATGTTGAATTGTTTTATGAAACTGACAATGATTTGCAGAATGAGATTCATGTTGAGGAACCTAGAGAAGAACCAAGACCAAAACCTAGAATTGAAGCAAGAATTGAGATAGTAGCACCTAATAAGAATTTGATAAGGAATCATCCTACTGATCAAATTATTGGGAGCAAAGAAAATGGAGTTATGACAAGAAATAAGGTACAAGAAGAACTATGTTTGATTTATCAAATTTAACCTAAGACTACTAATGAATCTTGTAAATATAAAAATTGGATTCAAGCAATGAAGAAAGAATTAGATCAGATTAAAAAGAACAATACTTGGGAATTGGTCCCTAGACCTAAGGACAAAAATGTTATAGGAACTAAATGGGTTTTCAGAAACAAGATGAATGAACATGGTGAAGTTGTAATAAACAAAGAAATATTGGTATGTAAAGGATAATCACAACAAGAAGGAAGTGATTATGAAGAAACATTTGCACTTGTTGGAAGAATTGAAGCAGTAAGAATGTTTTTAGCCTACGCAACTTATAAGAAATTCAAAGTATATCAAATGGATGTGAAGTCAACATTTCTGAATGGAGAATCAGAAGAAGTCTACATTGAGCAGCCTAAAGGTTTTCCTTTAACTCAAGAAGGAGACATGGTATGTAAACTGAACAAAGCTTTATATAGACTAAAACAAGCACCTAGAACCTAGTATGCAAGATTGGACAAATATTTGGTAAATTGGGATTTGCTAAAAGCACCGCAGATAGTAATTTGTATCTAAAAGAAATTGAGAATGGTTTATTGATTGTAGTTATCTTTGTTGATGATATAATATTTGGAGGCGAAGATGAAGCAAGTGATAAATTTGCTAATGAAATGAAGACAAAATTTGAGATGAGCATGATTGGAGAAATGAACATTTTTCTAGGATTATAGATTGTACAAAATAATGATGGCATTTTCTTATCTTAGACTAAGTATCTGAAAGACTTTTTGTAGAGATTTGGTTTGGAAAATTGTAAGCCTGTCGGTACACCTATGGTAACTGGCCATAAGCTATCTAGCACAGATGAGACCCCTAGTATTGAACAAAGAAAGTACAGATCTATGATTGGAGGTTTACAATATTTAACTCATACAAGACCAGATATATTACATGCAATTGGGATTATTGCAAGATTTCAAGCTGATCCTATAGAATCACACTATCTAGCAGTAAAAAGAATGTTTCGGTATTTGAAAGGCACAACTAACTATGGTTTGTGGTATGATAAATCAAATGATTTTACCCTATGTGCATATATAGATACAGATTAGGGAGGTAGTGTGGATGAAAAAAAGAGTACACATGGTGGAGTATTTTTTCTTTGAGGAAGATTGGTTTCTTGGCTAAGCAAGAAACATAATTGTATCTCACAGAGCACAACAGAAGAAGAATATGTAGCAGCAGCAAATAGTTGTAACTAGATAATAAGGATGAAACAAATGTTGAAGGATATTGGAATCAAATTTGATGAGCCTATTATCATACATTGTGATAAAACCAATATAGTAAGTATGTCTAAAAATCATGTGTTACATTCCAAAACAAAACATATAGAGATCAAATATCATGTTGTAAGAGAGAAAGTTATAGAAAAAGAAGTCAGAATTGAGTATATCAGTACAAAGGATAATATTGTAGATATATTTACAAAATCCTTACCTAAAGATACATTTGAGTATTTGAGAGGTATTCTTGGGGTTATGCCCCAGCCTACTTTTGAGTAGTGATGCAAAAAGTTGCATCAGTCCAGTGGTATAAGAGCACTATTTTTTTGGATTGTATGCTAATGCTTCCTATATGGGGAGTATATGTGTTTTTGAGTTGAGTCATGAAGGACTCTTTTGATAAAAGGTATCTTTAAATAGTGTCTTTGGACATTCGATCTTGTATTGAATTGACTTAGTGGTGTTTACTTTGTCATTGATGTCAATGGGGGAGAAGGATACATGAAAAACATTTGATGGTTGATGAAGAGGATTTTAAAAAAATTAAAGTATTGAGGAGAAGGATATATATGATAATTGATTTTATGATTGATGAAGAGGACTTGAAAAGATAATGCAGGAACAACAGAGTTGCACTTTGGTATTCATGGAACTTGGATGTTTTTCATCTATGTTTCCATCAATGCCAATGGGGGAGATTGTTAAGCATGAATGTTGAATATGTCCTATGGGGGAGTATTCTAGCATTGTTAGAGCAGTATCATGTTGCATTCATGACTGTGTTTGTCATTGATGTCAACACATTGATTTTATTAGAAATTAGCAAAGAAGCAAACAGTGTTTGAATTAGTGCACATGGAAAAATTCAAATGAGGTTATGTAGAATTAAGGACATGTTCCTTATAGTGTCTTGATATTATGGTTAAGAGCACATACAGAAATTTAATTATTTATGTTAGTTATGAGTAATCTAGTGGAAGCTATATTCTGTTAGTGTTCCTATGAAGTGGCTTGTAATAATTGGATCATATCTCCTAACGGGGATAGAATCTAGACATGTGAAGTTATACAGAGGTTGAAGACATTACAGAGGTGACCTCGATGAGACAGCATAGTTAGAGGTAGCACATGTGAAGATTTATTAAGTTTGTGAGCTGATAGTTTTATGTGGTTATGAAAATATTATGTAACGTGTAATGTTTTATATTTTGCAATTGGTTAAGCTTAATTGGCTGACTCAATTATGAAATGTTGTGCACATTATAAAGGAAGAATTATTTTCCTTGATTGAAATATGAATGTAAGATGTGAAGAGGAGATAATGTGAATTAGTGATGCAAAGTGAGTAGATCTGGTACTGAGATATGGTAAAGCATTTGGTGTGGTAGTGGCATAGATAGAGGAGAGAAGATAAGTTGTTGAGATCAGTAATTATTGGTATTATTTTGTTCAGATAATACAGAGATCAGTTGGACAATGTGTTCAGTGATCTTGCCCCTGAAGCTATTTGGATAGTGGGTCCTTCTACCTTCCTTAAACTCCTAATAGGGTTAGAATATTTTAATAGAGATTCAAAGTCTCCTAATAGGGACTAATATGTACTAAATGTATTTCATAAGACTCCTAACAGAGTCCATCCTCTCACAAGTAATGTCCATATTAAAGTACATCTTTTGTGGGTACCATCCCCACCGAGGTTTACTCTCTGATCAAGAGGTTCCCTAGTTAACATATCTTGTGTCATTGTGTATGATTATCTTTTTATGGTTGTTGTTTATGTTGATCATGTTTCAGATCTAATAAGGTTATGAAAATTTGTTTTTATCAGATAACTAATTCACCCCCCCCCCCTCAGTTATCTTGGTGGACTTTACTTTCTAACACTCGTCCACGTCCACGAGCTTATCTCGTAACCAAAGGCAACCTACATAAGCATTGAAATATTTAAGTTGAAACATAATGGTTTTGAGGTTCTTAGAGTTGAAACCTTGCTCTGATACCAAAATGTCATGCCCAAAACTTAAGGGAAAAAACACACAAAAATTATTTTTTTAAATATGATAAATTTACTAATGTCACACAAAGACATGGTTTAAGTGTTTTTAAAAGTTCATACTAGAATGGCATTGCTAGGTAAACCAAATTCCAATAGGGAATAACTAGATAAAGCTTTATGGGGAGATCAGGGAGAATCATGACAAGCGTAGACCAAATTTTCAATGTCCCTCGATCGAGTTTATCATCAAGGTGTATCCAAGGTCTACAATAGGTTAGGTCAAATTATTTAATTCTATCAAAATTTACTTATTAATGATCATTTAATATTTTAATGTAAGAAATTTTCCATGATTACCCTAGTTACTGTAATTATTTAAAAATTTAACTCACAACATAATTAAGAGCATCTTTAAAATTAACCTCTTACTTAGGTTTGATTAATTCAATTAGATTAATTAAAATCTACTAATAAATCCATCTTAATACTAGCCAATTAGTTAAATAATAATTCAACCCCTAGATAAGTTTCCTTCAACATTTTTAACCATAATGTTCAAATTTTAACATTATTAAATTTATAATTATGACTAGGCGTTAAAACCTTAAAGGTCACATTAAATTGTTATTGAACTAGAAAGGTTCATTTATATCCATTTTAATAAATTTGGCCAACAAATAATTAATAGATTTCCAAAGTCCCACAAAATAAATTTAATGACAATTTAAATAAAACACATTGCAAAAAATAAATACTCAACAAAATTGTAAAAATAAACCACTTACACAATAAGCATTTTTAAATAAAAACCCACTATTGAAAACAAAACTCAAAAAGAAAATGAAAACTTTTTAAAAATGAAATAAAATGGGTAGCCCTAATGAGGGCAAGACCCAAGTGGGAGAATAAGGGAAAAGAGGAAATTCATTTTGAATTCATTTTTCCATCCCACTTCTCTCTCCTCTCCAAACTCTCCAAACCCTAACTTTAAATTAGGGTTAGGGCTCATTTTTTTTATTTTATTTTTTAAACTTCTTCCCTTCTCTCTCTTTTCCCTCTTTTATTTCTTTTTTTTGGAGGTTGAATGGCGGAAGAATGGGAGAAGAAAATCTTCTCCATCAACATGTATAACATTTTTTTGTTTTATTTTGTGTATATACAAATATCCCTTTTTTTTAAAGAAAATAATAATAAAAGAAAGTTTTAATGTATTTTTCTGTGTTCTACGGCCTAAGGGTCGTGACTATGGCCAGCCGTAGGGCATGGCCCTACAGTGGCCATGTCACCTATGGCAGTTTTCCATTGGTTGTAGCAAAACCACCACTGCCTGTGGTGGCACTGCCACAACAGTGGCAAAACCACCATAACCCATGGCAACCCACTACGGCTCTAGAGGAACCACCACAACCTGTGGCAACCGCCATGGTGGGGCGAGCCCTTCCCTATGCAAGTAGAGTTTGGGTCCATTCTCCCCCTTATATATATTATTTATTATTATTTTATTTTATTTAAAAGAAAATCATTATATATATATATATATATATATATATATATATATATATATATATATATATATATATATATATATATATATATATATATATATATATATATATATATATATATATATATATATATATATATATATACACATATACATGCAAATGTATATTTTTTTGTATATATACATTATTATATATATAACTAGCAACTACAAGCATGAAATAAGAATCTTTATTTTAAAAATAAATAGAAAACCTTAAATGAACAAAAATATACAAATATATATATATATATATATATATATATATATATATATATATATATATATATATATATATATATATATATATATTTATTTATTTATTTATTTATTTATTTATTTATTTTATTTTTTTTTATTTTTTAATTTTTATTTTTTCTTGAAAGAGGAATACATGACATTGAACACTATTATTCTCTTTTTTTTGATACATAGATGAACAAAATATCAAATATATTTTCAAATATAAATTTTCTGATTTTTCTTTTCTTCCATCCAAAATTTTCCCATTAAAACTAAATTAACAAAATAAGAACAAAATTTGACCAAGGCACTTGTGAGGCCAAAATAAATTTCTTTTTTAAATAAAAAAAACAACAATACTAATTTAAATAAAAGTTTCAAAGTACATTTTTAAAAAAAAATCATGACAACTACTTTTGCAAATAACAATATTTCAAGAATAACAACTTTCATAAAATTTATTTTATTTTTATATAGCATTCAATAGAAATATTCTTTCTTTCCATATACAAACACAACTTGCAAAATGCAATACACAAAGAGAACTACACTTGAAAATTTCTTCATACCTTCCTTTCATCCTTTCTATCCATACGCATAAACCTGCGATAAAAATTTACATTTGACCATGGAGGCTCACCTCCCAACCTAGGCCTCTAAGAGACCACCCCTAAGTTTGGAGAACTAAGGGTAAACAGGTTACATACAACCAAAACTAGGTACAACAATGCAACATTAACAAAAATGAACTACCATCCATGGCTTCATAATAGGTGTCCAGATGACCCAAAACATGAGGTGAAGGTGGACCAAGTACCCAAAAGGAGAAAGCCAAGAAAATAAATTATTCACAATGTCTTCTCAAGGCTTCAAAAAAACTTCATAAGTTCCTTTTGTAATCACTGAAAAATGGACAAGATCAATTTATTGACAAATCAAGGCAAATCAAGGCAATTGAATCGAATCAAGCATTTGGCCAATCAAAATTAAAATCAAGTCTTAATTCAATATAATTCAAAATCTAAAGCCAAAAGAGCAATTAAAAGCATTTAAATCAAGTGAAATTAAATCAATGTACAATTAATTCAATTAATTGTATAGTTCAAATTAAATCAAATCAACCCATTCAAGGGGTGCACATGGCTAAATAAATGAATTAAAATCAATTGATTAAATCTTAATTTCTCTCAACACCACATGGGAGGAAAAAGCCTCAACCAATAGGATTTAAGGAAAGGAGCTCACATGGATCAAGCCAAAATGAATCTCAATCACTCAAATTGAAAGAACATCTTGTCCACTCATCTTGTCTACTTGTCCCAAGCTTTATGGACACAATATTTAAATTGCCTTCAAAGGGTGGAACCAAAGACTCAACTCAAGTTTAATCATGATCAACACAACTACACCCCCTACCCTTGCCTAAATCTATAAAAGGAAGGCTAAAATCAATCAATAATCAATCCAAAAATATGAGAATTGCATCTAACCTCTTGATAATTATAGCTAGAAAGACAATTTAGGAGCAATTTAGTATTTCAATTTGAACTAATTGTTAGCATTTGCTTTATCATAAACATTTCTCATTCTAGGACTATCATTAATGGAGGCTTGCTGAGAGCTTCACATTAACATTCTTAGTTAGAGAGCCATAGGATGCTTAATTGTTCATTCATTTGCTAAATAGATTGCTATATTGTAGTTATTTAGTTTCTATTTCATTTATTGTTCAATACTAATTCTATGAAGATACTATTTCTAGTATACACCTTCATAAGAACAACAACAACCCTTATGACCCCCAAGGCATCAAGCCAAAATATTCCTCTTATGGCCCACAAAAACTCAAAGAAAAACATGGCGTCATAGACCCCATACTCCATGTTTTATCCCTCTCCACTATGAGGAGAGACTCTACACTCAAGGGCTGTCCAAAAACTCCCTTCACTCCCAAGGCTACTATTCCCTCCCAATGGTGAGTGCTCCTTGAGACTCCCATTTACATAGTACAACACAAATAACTTCACATTACAACAAAGAACAACATCCATGAAAACTACATTGCAAAACTTATACAAGCTTACACTAAAATTCATCCACTTTCATTCATTTTAAACATGTAAGAACAAAAAAGATAAGGAGTGCTTCCACCAACCTAAGTCCAAGCTTATGGAAATGAAGTTTTAAAAAGAGCTTCTCTTATTGTCCAAATTCTTTCTTCAAGGTCTTCACTAACTCTAGCAGTCTCTAAAGATAGAGAGTGGGTGATCAAAATAAAATGTTTCTCCAAAGTCCCTCTCAAAGGCTTCCTACCAACTTCCCAACCAATTGTCATAAAGAGGGTACGGATCAAGAAAGACCTTTTCTCCATTCTTGTCTCCCTCATAAATGAGATGGAGACCAAAAATGGGAAAAAGGGGATGGGATTCTCCTCTTTTCCCAAACTCAAAATTCGCCACTTGACTTGAGAGGCATTTTAGATGGGTCATAAATGAGTTATGGGTTCTATTTTGACCAGAATATAACCCCCAACCCATATTATACCAAGTGGGGTAGTTAAAATTGATCCAAACTACACCCTAGGGGCTCATTTAGGCCTTCAAAAACCCCCTTGAAGTTTACCAACGAGTTGAACAAGATTTGACCCAATTTATGGCTTCCTAACCAAGGGTCTACATGGGAATAATATAAGTTAACCTCAAGGTAAGTGTCACACTCCATCCTACTCGCATAGTCTTGTCATGCCAACACAATACATATTACAAGTGTCAAGTGACATTACAAAATTACACATCACATATACACATAGAAAAACCATTAGGATGATCAAATATTTATAATTTTTAATTAATACAATCATACAACATCACAATTACGAAATAAAATACATTACAATGAGGTTTTATCTCTTCATTAGATGCAACCTTGGCTTTCACTGATTTCACAATGGTCTAACCTTTGATGTCCGATTTATTTCCATGGTCAAATTTCCTGCACAACTAAATCTAAATATTAGTAGTCCAAGAGAACCATACATAAAAATAATGTAAATAATTGACAAAATTTAAGCATATATCCTTTGCACTTGAATTCACATAATTCACCATTAATCAAAATAATATTTGAAATAAAATTTCTACATGAAACACATTTATTCACAAAAGCATATGCAGAATCAAATCATTATGTAATTTCACATGTCAATATTGTTTAACCATGAAATCTATAATTCAATTGCATCATAATAATCATCTAAATCAATCCATCATAATGCACCATCATAATATAGTATTATTTCCTTATCATAGAAATCATAAGTACTGAATCAATCCTAATATAAAGTCCATCAAATCCACTAATAGGAAATATATGTCAAATAGGTCTAAATATATCCTCAACAAGAGTGTAGAAAATAACATAATAAAAATGTTTCACAATAAAATGTGATCCAAATCCTTGTCACATAGAGAAATGATCCATAATGCATGAAAATAGAGTATCAAATACTATGTCCATCATAAAATAAAAGTAATACTATGACAGATCGGGATAGGGCTTCACACAATGATTTATTTTGTGACCTTGAGATGAGGTTAGTGTGGTGATCAAGTTATATCTTTTGACAATAACACATGACAAGTAATGGTTAAGTGTTCACGATTGTGATCATGTGATAATGTCATTTAGTGGTTAATTTTGTGTTTGTTGCAGATTCACAAGCATCTTTTAGGGTTAATTCATTGAAGTACGAACAAGCAATGAGGTGCCACATGTCTTGAGGTTTTGAAACTAATTAATGTTTTAAGTAGGAACCACAACATCACAAGACTATAATAAAAACTTAAATTTTACATTCGGTATGACGAGATTTTTCTACGTGTACCATGGAGATCTAAAGAAAGAAAGGTTTTGTCATGGCATCGCAAGGGATTTTAAAAAGGTATATCTAAAGTTGTGAGTAAGAAATATGGTAATATGTATCTACTTATATGAAGATAACATTTGAGGACATGATCATGGTTTTCCACAAAAGCACAAGTATTTTTGCTTGACTACTTTTTGGGTCGTGATGTAGCATGATTTTGACATGTGTCTGGTGGTGATAAGATGATAACTTTGAAGGTTACTAATACTGTTGGCGCATCATCGCATGGTTATAATAAGGTTAATGGATTTTTATGCGATGGTGCAAGATAATGTTGCATGTCTCAAGTGTAATAATCAATGATTTCTACTAATTTTTCAATGTTATAAGTTATGATCCATGGTACACGGTTGAGCTGCATTGAGGAATGTTTGACAGTTATCATGAGTTCCTAGGTTTTCTTTGCCTTAACATTTCATATTTGTGATCATACAAAGATGTTTGATATGACTATTGGCATGAGATCATAGGTTAATGATGCACTTTCACTTGAAGGTTGTGATCATGCGGAGTGATTGTTACAGCTTGGTACAAGTTCACGAGGTATAAT
Organism: Chamaecyparis obtusa; assembly: GCA_027943335.1. Lineage (NCBI taxonomy): Eukaryota > Viridiplantae > Streptophyta > Pinopsida > Cupressales > Cupressaceae > Chamaecyparis > Chamaecyparis obtusa. The sequence continues at coordinate 45,309 of BSBK01002244.1, forward strand.
GCAAGTTATGATTTTGTGATGCAAAGCCATGCTTAGTTGACATATCAACTTTGTTGAAAGTTGACTTGAGTTGAAAGGTGATAAATGGGGTCTGGACCAATATTTTGGTGACATGATGGCATTATTTTAAATTATTTTTTAACCACTGAAGGGTTATGAGCTCTAACTCGATGATTTGAATGTTTTCTTCCATGGCTACTCTGAGTTATTTTGCATGCATTATATTAATATCAAGTTGATGGACATATAATTTATGCATGAAAAAGATATAAAGCTTCATATGAAGCCATTATTTACATATCAAATCTTGAGTCTTTGGGTTCTGTGTGACAGTGAAGAAGCGTCTAGTCTGATAATTTGTTGTGTTTAGAGAAGTGCGTGTATTGTTGAGGATTTTATACTTGGTGATTCATATTTTTATTTTGCAGAGATGGCAAAACCAAGTACTTACACCTGGTTAGCAACTATGGGGAAAAAGAAGAAAGATAAATTTTCTGAGGAATGGGTGTAACTTCTGCCTGGGACATCAAACACATTATCAAAAAATGAGCAGGTATGGAGGGATATGTGTTTTCTATGCAAGATCCCAGATACTCCTAGTTCTTTTCTTTTATTGTTTTTTCAATAATAGAGTGAGGGAAGTCCCTGTGTGTAACCCTTGGGTTCTAAATATGGTAAAATTGATTATCCCTAATGTTTTTGTGGATGATGACCTAGTTAAGGCATTAGAAAAAAATTATTGTCTAGTCACTAAGTATATTAGGAGGGACAAATCTACATTGGTCAGAAGTGATAGAGTTGGTTCTGTCAAGACGTTTGGTATCAATGGAGCTATGAGTGTTGACATAGACTTAGATAAAGAAAGAAGAGAATATCACTTGCATAAAGGTGTATTGAAAAGAAATGCAACTCCTAAGTTTATGCTGAGAGATGAGACAAAGACATTGCCAATTCCATATAATGTTAATGAGCTATATGATCTTCATACCTTCCATAATTGTTTCAAGTACATTGTGTATTGTTTGTGTAAGGTTTTGGTAATGTATGGAGGAAGAACAATGACATGAGATATTTTTATGTTAGCTATGGATATTTAGCACCCACATGTGAATAAAGAGTATGATTACATGGGCTTTATTATCAATAGAATTTATAATGATTTGGTTTCTATTCAAATAAATCCTTCTATAATGGATTTTAAACATTACTCAATTCTGATGCATCTCATTCTATTTTGCAATGCTGATTTTATGGATAAGGAACTAGTATTGATGAAGAAAGACATAGGCATGTAGATGCAAGTACAACTCTGGACAAGGGTATGGGAAAGTACTAATTTTTCTTCTTCTTTCTTATATTTTGAAAATTGTCTTGTGTTTCCTCTTAGGAATATATTAGGTGCAAATGAGGATAGGATTCCTCTTCAGCTTAGAAGAACAATGAGACCTTTGCAATCTAATAGTGAGGGTCCCATTAGGAATAGCTAGGGAGATGCATTTTTGTTTGAAAATTTTACTATCATTAGAATTTTTGGTTGCCCATAGTCACCCCATATCTTTCCAAAATATGTCCCTATCAAGGTGGATATAATTGAATTCATTTAGCAATTGACATTAGTTGATAAGGAGTATTTAGGTCCTAAGAAGAAGAAAGACACCTTCTTACCTAGATTGTGGATGGTAGGTGATTTTAAAATAGGTTAATGGGCCTTGGATTCTATGAATGATTTTATAAGATATTATAGATTGTCTACTTCCAAATTGAGATTATGTGATCGTGAGGGATTCATGAGATACACTTTGAAGGAAATGGAAGGTGTTTCTTTTCTGGTTCATGAACCTTTACCTGAGGATCATATCATAAGGAATACATTTACCACTGATGAACTTATTGAGAAGAAGAGGAGGTGGAATGATATTTTGAGAGTTGAAAGGGAATTCAAGGAAGTTGATCCTTCTTTCCTTGGTTTTTACTATGAACTTGGGTATTGGGATAGATTAAAGACTTTGTTGGAAAAGTATGATGAAATTATGGAGAATATGCCTGAGGTGCTTGTTGGAGCTGAGGCCAAGGTTAATCCAGAGGATGTAGAATCATCACATGGAGATGTGCCTCTAGAAAAGGAAAATGTTGAGATTGTGGAGGAAGGTGATAAAGATGAGTCTTCATAAAGGCCAACAACTAAAAGGAAAAATATTGAACATGCTACCAGAATAATGAAGGATGTTTCCAAGGAAATAGTTATTGAGAGGGGGCCTTATTTCCATGAGTTGAGACAAATATTTAGAGATTCTCAAAAGCCACCTGAAGGTGAAGAAATTTCAAATTCAAATGTAGCATTAGTCTCTCAAATAGATGAGAGGTTATTGCTTTCTCATATGTTTCTGCAAGATGATAATTTCATCCAAATTGAAGAAAATGAAAGAAAATGAATTGAAGTTAAAATTGAGGCCAGGGGATGATACTAATGAAAATAAAGAAGAGTTAGTGCTTTCATTGAAAAAATATGATCTTGATAATCATGCACTAACTTTGGAACAAGAAATGGAGATTGTGAAGAGAAGTGGAATTCTTTTGATGCCTAGTTGGGATATGCATTCCTCTTTTATTGTTGATTAGATAAGAAGACAACCTGATCCAGTTTTTAGATTTGAAATTGAAATTGGGGAATTTATGAGAGGCTTCGAGTTTAACCTGAAAAGTAAAACATTGGATATTTGGTCACTTTCACCTTCTACATAGAAGCCACAACTCATTGATGTGCAAGATATAAGACAAGGTGATACGTTGATCTAGAACATTCAAAATGTGAGTAACAGAGAGATTTTTTATCTTTTAACTCATATGTCATTTATGAATTGAGCCAAAGTGGAATATTTAGAGAGGACAACCACATAAACATATGGGAGTTAGATAATAATTTAGAAGGAGTATGAAGGACAACTTATGTTGAATAGTAAGCTTGAAGAGAGAATTGTTGAGCAAACTGAAAAATTAGCTAATGTGTCAGTGCTTTCTACTCCTATCATGGTTGACATTGTTGTTGAAGTTTTAGGTGGTGTTTCTCCACTTCCTTCTGATGTTGTTTATTTTCTTGATGTTGAAAATTTGAAATTAGAGGAGTATGCAGATATGATAGAAAAACTTGAAGAGGAAATAAATACTCTTGGAATTAAAGTATTGATAGATGTTTTCCAATATAGGATTAACATTTTAAATAAGAAATTAGATATCATGCATGGTTCACATATTTCTTTGCAAGCCTCTAAGAAGATATGTTTGGAGGCTATTTCATTGCTGGAACCACTTTTCAATTTATGGTCGAGGAGGAATTTGATTATGGAGAAATTAATGGTAATTATGGTTTACATAGAGGATTTACCAAAAAAAATTATGAAACAAAGAGTATGGTAAATGTTGTTAATTCTTTGTATGCTTTCTTTAAAGGGAAGGACCAACTAATCAAGGAAAAAATTCAAATATTTGTTGATTCATATAATACTTATGTGCTCGATATTTTTGATAAAGATGGTAAATTAAAGGAAGCTGACAGTTGGATGGATGAGTTCTATTTGATTCTAGATAGTACTAACCCTATCAAAAATAAAAAGTGATATTAATACACCCAGTTTCAATAATGTACTAGACAATCTTTTCACGATTGAGGTGGACTTTGTAAAGTTTATTGCAAATACAAGGGCTATAACTGATACTTGCTAGAATGAGGCAGTTGGGTAGTTAGAAACTTTTAAGACTTTTTGGTTGGCCATTAGATAGAGAATTCTCTAGATGGAAGATGGAAATGAATAAAGGAAAATATTCTTGAACAGTTAAATTCCATCAATTTTGTCTTTTCATGGATGGTTACTGACATGGAACTTGAGCTTGTTTATAGGAAGAACAATTATTTCAATAGGTGCCTTGAATTTTCATTCAAAAGCTATGGGTAGCCTATATGATTCAAAGAAATTGTATTTGATTTATCCTTAGACAAAAGTGTCAGTTGTCATTTTGTTGATGCCTAGTTTCTAGCACTACAAATTTGAAGACTTGATATGGTTGTTTCTTATCTGATCTCGTTGTTAAGAAGTTAGTAGTTTTATTTCCTAAGTGATCTGTAGCATGTTGCAATCCTTGTTCTATAAAAGGATTTCCAAGATCACTTAGGAGGGGCTAATAAATTTTGTCTTCAAATCATAAGAGGTTGTTCAATCTTAATTAGGTTTAATAGATGTCATGAGTCATGTATAATATTTTTTACAGAGCAATTATAAATTTAGTATTAGATCCTAAGTCCTATTGAGTCTTATTTTAAGGGTAAAATCAATGTATTAAGACAATGATTATAAGGTTAATGAAATATAATATAGAGTTGGTGCTCTCTTCTGTATTGGTTTTATGAGTTGTGAATTTAATAATTCAAATTTTTTATTCAATTCATTGCATATCTTTCATATGTGTATGTTTTAACTTTAAGATTTGATCAAATATCAATTAAAATATTGAATATTTATTATAAGTTCGTAAGGTTGGCACAAAGATCATTATAAGAAGTCTGATTTTGGATTACATGAATAGATATTATTGTAATGCAATAATAATCTAAGTCTTGGATCATTAGCAGTTTTATGTCATTCATATAATGAGTTGTAAACTGAGAGTATTGCCCAATGATAAGGCACCAATCTAAATATGTTGTGATTGTTATTTTGTTTGTTCATGTTGTCTTGTTATAACACCTTTTGATTAAAATTCTTTTTCATTTTCCAAATTTATCTCTGGTATGTGTATCTCTTGCTCAATAACAATTGAGAATCAATGAGTAGTTAGCCATTACTTAGTATATTCTTGTTACTGTTGAGCCTCTTATGAGATAAAATGTTTATGAAATTTAGGGATGCATTTAATGAGGGTAGTATTTTATTGAATTTATGTTTTCCCACCTTGGTCTTGTAGAGCCAAAAGTGTAGGGGGGTTTTTTATCCCTGTTAGTTGGTCTAGTCATTCATGGAGGTTTGTTAATTGGATTTGGAAACTCTTTAGAGTTTTTAGTGAGTGTACTAGTAGCTATTGAAGCATAAAACCATTTTGGGAACCAATGAAATGGTGACTCTGCTAGGGATAGTGATGTAAAAGTCTTGTTGAACCTGTCTAAAAATATTTGGTGTTTAAATTGTGAAATCATACTTCCTAGTTAAGTTAGCTCATTCAAGTCACCAACAAAATGGTGTCTCTACTAGGAAATTATGTAGTAATTGCATACTTGATAAGGTTGATAGTTGATATTTCTCCTTGCCTTGTTGATTTTAAGGGATATTGTTTTGTGTCTAAGATATAAATATTGTTTTGGTAGATATAATAGGGTAGAAGGATATTGTTTTATGTCTGAGATATATATAGTTTTCATCCAAGGTTGATATCTTGTGAGATAGTTAGGTTTATCTTATAGGTTGTGATATTGTAGGGGCTTTTATTGCAATTTCTCATAAATATTTTCCAATTTATATTGGGTGGCAACTCAAGTTTCTGCACTAGTGCTAAGTAAAAAATTTCTATATTTTCAAAGCACACAAGATGAGCAAGAAAGTCACAAGATCTTGGGTGAAGAAGCATCCTGAGGAAAAGCTAGAGGGTGAGATTCATAATACTTCAAGGAGTGGATGACCAATGAGAGATCAAGGAACAAGAATTTCTCCCCCATCATGGAGACCCAAAATTACAAGTGTAAGTATAGGAAATTTTTTCAATATTGTTCCTGAAAATAGTGAAATTTTCCCTAAGGATTCAAATCTTGTAGGGCTTGGAATGTATGATAAATTCTTTTCTTTTCCTGCTAATCAAGAGGGATAACCACAACATACAAAGGAAGTAACTCATACTATTTATAAAAATAACAGTAGGGGATCAAGAAGCAAAAACAAAGATGTCATGAATAGAAGATCTAATGATGCATCTCCTGTGCATAGCTTTTCTCCCTTTAGGAACATGTTGAGTCAGAGTGAAGAATAAAAAATAAATGCAATGGCCTCCTTAGAGTCATAAATTACTTTTCTTGATTCAAAATAAGTTTTTGATGATCTTTATGTCTTGAGGAGGCAAATTCATGAGAAGATTGTCATAAGAAATAGAAAAAAAAGAGAGAAAAGGAAATTAAAGATGCCTTTGTTGAAAAAACTAGACTTATGAAGCAACTGGATGATCTTAAAGCCATCAATTATGAAGAACCTAAGAAAAGTTTTGAGGGTCCTATTTTCTGCTAGATTTACAACACTAGAAAGCCTAAGAATATTTATGTCCCTCAAAATAAACCAACACCTCAAAATAATCAGGGTGATAAGGAAAAAGGAAAGAAGAAAGTTGTTGGTATAGTTATTAATGAGCCTATTAGTAAGGGTCTTGTTGGTGGTAATATGCCTCAATTGGATATTGAGTTGGAGAAACAAAGAAAGGAGTGTGAGATTCTTGCAAAATAATTGCAGAAGGCACAGATGGAAGCAATAGCCTTAGAAATGAAGATGAAAATTAATTTATTGAAACAATCTACTAGACCTCTCCCTACTAGTACTTCCTATGTTGCAACTATGTCATTTATTTCCCAAGGAGCTAATATCCCACCACCTATCATTTCAAAAATTCCTATTATTGGACAAAAAATGGGAGCTAGTACTAGTGGCCAAGTTATTACTGGTCAATTCCAAAGAAGACCAATTAGCATTGAAAGGTACAAACAACTATTCTTTATTAGTATTCATGGTTACCCTAACCTCGTTTGAAATGAGATAAGGGACAAATTGACCAATTTTTCTAGGAATAATATTATTACTTGTGAGGAACATCTAAAGAATTTTACTGATATGTTAAATGACTACGAGGTTGAGCATGAAGATGTAGTAATGAAGTTTTTTGTTCAATGTTTAGTTGAGGATGCTAGAGATTGGTGTAGGGGCTTGCCTAATGATAGTATAGGTTCATGGGATGAATTTCAAAAGTGCTTTAGAGAACAACATGGTGATAATACTAATGAAAGTTTTATGTTGAATAAGTTTAGTAACATCAAGAAAAATCAAAATGAAGAAGTCATTGAATTCAACATAAGGTTTCAGAAAGCTATGCACAAATTATTCCAAGTAATGACATTAGATGAGAAGGTATGTATGGCTACTTACTTAAATTCTTATGATACAAATATGGATTACTTTCTTAGGGATAAAGAGCCTAGAAATATAAGGGAAGAATTTAGTTAACTATAAACATTGAAAGTAATAGATGTTTGGAAAATTGGGGAGAAGAAATGATCCTAAATTTTACAAATCTAACAAGAAAGATAATGATAAATCCTTTAATGGAAAGCCTAAGGAGGATGATAAATTGGATAAGGTTCTCAATGTATTGAAGGAACTAATTTTTTGTGGAAACAAGAATGATAGGGATGCTAGTGGTGATAAGACTGCTTATAATAATTTCAATAGGTAACCCAGAATGCAAACTTATCCTTACAATACACAGTGGAATGATGAGAAGCCTATGTAACCATCACAAAAAGGGAAATCAGATTTAGTAACCCTTGATCCTTTATAGAAAAATACCATAAATGTGAATTAAGATGCTCCCTGGTGTATGGAATTTCAATCACCTCATAGTCCTGAATATTGTGTTGTTGCACAAAAACTATTTCCTAGTGAAGAGGAGGAAGATGAGATTAGTGAAACTTGTGATGAGGTAGATTGTCTCATGACATCAGCATGTTTATGGTATGAGCTTGATTTTGGTGATGAAGTTGAAGATCAAGATGTCATGGAATCAAGGAGAAGGAAAGAAATGTATTAGCAACAAATCTTTTGTAAAGATGATGAAGCAATTGATGGTACCCAATGCAATGATGAACATGGTTCTACTCCCTTTTCATTGAGAAGACATTCTGTTGAATAACTAACACAAATTATAGCACACATGGTGACCCAAGTAAGCGATAATTACCATTTTAGAAATAGATTTTTTGGAGGTGAGAATGGTAAGCTTGTTGGTATGTTCATTAAAGAGAAGAAAGGTAAAGCAAAAGAACTACTAAAGAAGGATAAAGATGTTGTGAAGATCAAAGAAGTGAAAACCAAGGTTTGGGCTAAGAAGGGTGACGTTCCTAAACCTACTGATGCATCTCTTGCATCTAAAATTAAAATAAAATCTACTTAAAGGTCTCCTACTCCTATTCAAGAGGACATTAAGCATAAAAAGAAGATTGAATGCAACCAAGAAACTCAAGCTGGAGATACTTCAAGTAAATAAATTATGTCCTTGAGTATGGTCTTGTAGATATGATATTTTTACTTTCCTAAATTAAAGTCAAGGTTCCTTTTCTTGAGATGATGAGGATAGAGGAGAATAAAGAGAATTTAGCATGGGTTAAGGGTGTATCCTTAGTTAAAATTAAACAATTAGATGAAGATAAGATAGAAAAGGACGTGGAAAGTAAAAAGGAAAAGAAAGAAAAGGAACGTAGGGGATTAGTTTCTCAAATTCCTTAGATGTATTTAAACAGCTCTTTGAATCCTTGTCTAGGCAGTTTGGACCCTTTCTTTTTTACTGTGATAATTAATGGAAAAATGCTTAAGAATTGTATGATAGACTTGTAATACCCAAAAAATGGGCTTCAGTACCATTGACCTCCCACATCAACAAATCGATCAAAATTGACCCTAAAGTCCTAACCTAAGGCAGATCTACACATAAAATTATTGAGACCCTAATTGATCATATTATAAATCTGCATCAAGGAATATTGCTAAATTTTCCTAATCTATCCTAATTATCTCTAATTAAATATTATTTGGCAATAAATGATATTATTTTATTTATCATAAGTGTGATTAATTTAATATGTTAAATATTTAATTAATTAAACTTCATTTCGCCACTTAATCCCTTTAATTAGATTTAATTAAAATTATTCCTTAATTAATATTGTTTATTTGATAATTAATAACAAATTCTAAAAATAATTGATTGAATATTTATTTAATTGATTAATTTGAATTGTCAAAATTAATAATATAATTTTGGATAAAGTTTGATTAAATAATTGATTAACCCATAAATCAATTATTTTTAAACTAAATCAGTTAAGTTGAGAATAAAACACATGGAAATTAAATAAATCAACAATTATCTATGCAAAAATCAGAAGATCAATTAAACTTAAAATCAACTCTTGGACTCATTTTGTTAACTTTCTAAACTCAACATGTGATTGTGAGTTAAAAAGTAGATTGGAGTGATCTCAACTTCCAAATATGAGTTAAAAAGATGATTTGCATGATTTTTACTAGATATTTGCTTCTAATTCCCTAATTACTTGCCAATCAATTTGAGTTAATCAAGGAGTAATTTTTGGTTTTTCCATGAGTTCTCAAACCTAGATTTCTATATAAACAACACTCAGTCCTTCACAATATATGTGCAATTTTGAGAACAACAGCACTATACTGTCGAGTTCTTATGAGATTATGCATCCATTTTTTAGATCAATTGCTATCATTTATCTTTAATTTTTGCATTCATATCTAGTTTCCATTTCATTGATATCAAGTTTTTAGATCAATTTTATATAGTTTTTATTGTTATTGCATAGAAAATCACAAAAATATAGATTAATCTTGCATTCATTTCAATAGATTTTTGCATTTAAATCCTTTGTTTAGGCATTGCATTGCCACTGATCTTGGTCAAATCTGAGAATACCATACTCACATCTTCTACAAGTCAGTAAATCGCCCGATCAATGATTCATCCATTTATTGCTTATTTTCTTATCATTGATCTGTAATATTTTACTGATGTGTTGTGTCTTCTGAATAGGTACAATTTTCACACACACATTTCTGGTGCCCACCGTGGGGCCCAATATCGGGTTTCCATTTCACATTTCATCAATTTTCTGGCAATTTTTCATCAAGTTTTGGGTTTTGAAATTTTTTTGTACAATCTCGTATGGTAGTTTGTAGATTGTCGTTTGGGAAGTCATTGTTTGTCATATGACAGGAGACACTCCTAAAGTGTCGTACCAATTCACATACATTATTGTATCAGAGGTGAATTGTCGTATGGGTTAAGGTATATTATCGTATGACATTTCACACCAAAATTTCAATTGTCGTATGGGTTTTTGTAGTCAGTTTTTAAGGTTTTTCCTTGAAATTTGATTAGCACTAATCCTTATCTCAGCTATTTTCTGGTGCATGATTATTTTTAGACAACCTAACACTTCTTACAAGATGTGAGACAAAGACCTAAGCATTGAACCCTATCTCTTTGGCATATTCTTGTCTTGTCTTCTAAGCCCTTGTTTGCAGGAAACCCTTTCAGAAATCGCTACCAAAGAAAGCTCAATCAACAAAAAAATTTGACTTGTGGTTTTGCAGGTTGCCAAAGTTGTCATCAAGAAAATATTGTGTTTGGTTAATATATTTTTCATAGGCACGTAGATAATTAATTACGTGCATCATATTACATGTGGTAGATATTGAGGGGATTATGCTCTTCTCTTTTCAGAGAATCAGAAACCCAGAAGGTATCTCCCCCTTGGAAATGTGCGTACTGTCTTTGGATTAATTATGCTTAGCATGTCTTGGATAGGGAAAAGGATAAGGTTAGGGGATTATGCTCTTCTCTTTTAGGGAATCAGAAACCTAGATCCTATGGTCCCCAACCTCACATTTCATTTAAACCTTTAGAGGGCCTGTCGACTGAGGTAAAAATATCCTGGGAACGACCCAAGTGGGGACAAGTTCTAAGCTGACTCTTCCACCCCACTATAAAATTTGACACTTCCTTGAGGTTAAAGCCTTGGAAGACATAATTGTGCTTATTCCTTGGATTTATTCCATGAACATGCTTAGATTTTGTGTAGAGAGGAGCCACTTCAATCTTTCTTGCGAGACTACACGGGTTTGAGTACTCATAGGGTTAACAACCTCAATCCTTCTTGCGGGACTATGGGAGACAGTTATGAACGGATGCCTTGATTAAAAGCCTAAGCTATTTTTCCACCAATCTACCTCTGAAGGATTTATAGTGCGTGTGCGAGGTGAATAGTAATCACCCTAAGAAACTTGTCATATCGAGCCCTCCTTGACATTTGAACTCGGCTAATATGGGATCCAACATCCATTGTCTGTTGTTGGATCGCCATATTCTGAGGATTCATTGAGTGTGTTCTTGAGTCAATGAGAAAGTAATACATCTCTTCTCCTAGTTAGGTTAAGATAGGTGTGTTTGATTCTTTGAGCTAGTTCCCACATGTTTTTTTGTGATTGTGAGCCTATTGCTATGTTAACCATCCTCAGAAAATCCAAAACATAGATCTTGAAAACTGGACAGCAAAATTGAAAAACCAACTAAGACCCAAAAACACCAAAAATCTTGAAAATTTGAAGCAAAATCCTTTTCTGGTGTAAAATGTTGTCTTGCCCTAGCAATTGTCATACGACAATTTCTCAATTTTACCAAGTGTCATACTAGAACCCCCGAAGTGTCGTACGGGAAGCTATAGAGTGTCATATGAGAGTTGTCAAAAATCCCAAGAAAAAATCAATCCCTAGTGTCAATTGTCATACAAGATCCTAGATTGTCATGCCAGACCCTATTCCGTGTCGTACGAGCCTGGATATTGTCATACGATAGTTTGCACAAATTATCAAAAAAAACCCTAATTATGATAGAAATCCAGTCAACCTTTAGCTTTGGTCAAAATTCTGTCAAGAAACCCACCATGTCAAGAACAAAGCAAAAAAGCAAGGATCCATCTCGTTTTCCCAAAGTGATCTATTTTGCTTGATTTTTCATCCTGTTGATTAATCTGGAACACATCTCATCCTATGTCAAAAACCTTGTCAAAACAACCTTAATCTATCAAAGGCTATGTGTCATGAATTCACACGCACCATCCTTTGGGTGTTTAACCATACATCTTAGGCACAATATCCTTCACTTACGTCCAATATACCTTTTCATCAATGATCCAATCCAATCTTGACAAGGTTGCGTCACTTGATTATTCCTAAATCAGATTATCAGCCAGTTGTCTTATCTTGCTCCAAGATTCACCTAAAGGTTAATGGTGGAAACTAGAGCCTCTTCACATTGAAAACCAAGAGAAGACTCAAAGACATCACCTTCATCTTCTCTTATTATTCAGTCTCTTCATCAACCATATGATCTTGATCTTTATGAAGAAGATGAACTAGGCAATTTGCACTTGAAAGGAGGTCACACAAATTCTCTTGAATCAACACAAGATCTCAATCGACACACTACCATGTCTCAAAGAGCAGCTAGCCATGGTTTACAAGGCCACGACTCTGATGAGGGTAGGGCTCAAGAGCCCACACCTTCTAAAATTGCACAATACCGAGATGATGATCTCTTTCAAGAAACCCATGAAGCATTTCCTACAAGAGGATAAAGAGACACACTTCCTTGAATTAGCCCAACAAGCACCAAACTTTCTCACAATTTCAATGTTGAAGATACCATAACACAAGAAGAAGAGACCCCTATCACATCTATAATGAAGCAGATGCATGCTATGCAAGTCAAACTTAACAAACTAGAAAAAGACAAAGAAAGACCCTTGCAAGGTGCACCATAGAATGAAAGATTCAAATGATAATGCAAAGTAGATATAAGATGAAATGCAAGATCTAAGTTAAACTGAAATGTAAGAATGTAAGGAAAGTAGATCTAAGCTAGATGGATTAAGCTAGATGCAAGAAAGAAAATGACAATGATGATGCAATGCTTCAATATGAAAGATCTAAGAATGTCATAGCTCCAAGATGCCAAGATTGCAAGACTCCAAGATTCTAAGATGATAAGATGCCAAGACTCCAAGATTGCAAGACTCCAAGATTCTAAGATGATAAGATGCCAAGACTCCAAGATTGCAAGATGACAAGACTCCAAGATGCTAAGATTCCAAGACTCCAAGAACCTACAATAAAATTTTAAGATCTCAAGAAGCTAAGAATGCTATATGGATGGGATCTCAAGAATGAGGAGAGAGTCTCCTTTTAAAGGATTTAGAAATGAACGGATGGTCAAGATTAAGAGGCAAAATGAAATGAACAATGGTGGAGATTAAATCTTGGTTGATCCATGTGCTCAAGATTCTCAAGAGGCAAAATCAATGGACATGATTAAGAGGCAAAATAATGAGTGGTTGAGATAAAGAGGCAAAAACCTTTTTCAAAAGTCAAAAGATTTCCTCTCACTTTTCTTTTTATTTTTAGCAAAGTGGTTTCCATTATTTAATTTTTAAAAAAAATTATTTAAAAGGGATTTTTATTTAATTAAAAGGGGATATGTTCTTTTAATTAAATGTGGCTTATGATAAAGTGATTTTATTATTTAATTAAAAGATTTTTTAATTAATTAAAAGAGAAAATGTTCTCTTAATTAAATGTGTCTTAGGATAATGAGATTTTATTCTTTAATTAAAATGTTATTTTTTAATTAATTAAAGCTTAAGATAAAGTGGTCAAACTGGTCAAACTTTAGGATATAATCAAATAAATGATAAAATGATGATTTGATCAAGAAATAAGAGAATAAATAAATATGCAAAATCGATTAAGCATAAGATAACGTCTAGTATTTTTATTGTTTAATGTTAGAGTGGAGCTCAAGGTTTACTAGACCATTTTTGAGTGATTACACAAATATTTTAGATGGGTTGATGATGTCTCATCTACATCTATACGTGATGAAGGAAATGAGTACAAGTTGTGTAAGGCTCGAGAGGTGGATAGGGCTGAGATTGCTTCAAAGGTGAAAGCTGAAATTACCTTTCTATAATGCCTTCTTTGTGTTATAATTGGACTTGTTTTTTGGGACCATATGTGTAAATGTGCTTAAAAGAGAGGGAACTTTCCTAAGGAATTTGGTCTCTCTTATGGTTGTTGGCACAAACCTTAGATTTTTTAACTTGTTTATGATTTTGTATAGATACGTTGGAAAAATTTATGGTCATGTCATGACTATTTGCAAGTTAACCTGGTATTTTTTGGAATAATTTATTTTCCTCTCTAACATACTATAGACAAGAAAAATCATATTTAATTCCTCTATGTATTCAATATTTCATTTGAAAATGATAAATAAATGTCTCTTTTTGAAGGAGATGATGAGAAATATGTGTGAATAAAGGTTGCTTGTTCTATTTTTAAAGATTTTTAATTTTGTTAAAAGAAAAATTTAAAAAAAAACCTTATTCAGGTGGTATTCCAATTCCAGATTTATGGAACCAAACACAAAAAATGCATCTTCACACTTATCTTCGAGGTGAACCAAACAGTTTTAGCCATATTCCAAAAACTACTATTTTCCAAATTTAAAACTTCCTATAGTTTCAAATTCCAGTATTTATAAATTCAAACATTATGTAATTCCAGCAAACAAACCAACCCTTATTACAATTCATTTAGGCCTGTTTGGTAGCGGGAAATAGGAAATGTCAGATTTGATCAAATGCTGGAAATGGTCAAATCATGGATTTGATAATCCGGTTTTTCATTTACAGATTATGTTTGGACCATTTGGTTCCATTTTTTTAAACCGAAATTGGAATTTGAGTATGATTTTTTTAATTTTTTTTGAATTGTTTTAATGTTTTGGAATTTAATAATTCATTTTTATTAATGGAATTGAATTTAAAATGGAATCACAGACCGTTTTAGGCAGCCAAAGTTGGTGGCAGGCAACCAAGTTACAATCACTAATCGCAACCAAAATTTGAAAAAAAAAATCGACAAAAAAATTGGAAAATAAATTCGAGAAAAAATTCAAAACAATAAAAAATCAATTTTAAAAAAAATTGAAAAAAAATTCGTCAAAAAAATTCAAAAACAAATTTTTAAAAAAAATCGGCAAAAAATTTGAATTTTTTTCTCGAAAAAATTCTAATAAATAACAAAGTTACAAACCACCCAAACAAATAAAAAATAAATTAATTCCCTCCCCACACAAATAAAAAATTAAAAAATTAAGTGTAGACACGAAATTTTTAAAAAATTGCTTTGCTGGAATATGGGCTCTAATTTCGGACTTAGATTTTCGGATAATTCAATTTCATGTTTGTGTCCATCCAAAATAGCAGGAATTGGAATTTTGAAATTCCAATTTTGCCCATAAAATGGGCATTTCATCTTCCACTTGAAAAGGTGGAATTAGAATTTGAGGCTCTAATTCCACTTTTCAAATGCCAATTTTGAAAATTCTGTCGGGTACGAGTGCAATGGATAATTTTTGAGGTCCATATTTTGACCGTTCGTTTCATTTTGACCATTCACATTTTCGGTTCCACTTTTATTTTCACCATTCGCACTACAAATCAGCTACTCTACAAAGCGACATTCAACCTTGGCTTCGTTGTGTGGTAAGTTTGGACACTTTCTCCTCTTTGTGTTTCTATTCACCAGCAATGGGTTTACATTGCGTTTCTCCTCTTCGTGTTTCTGTTCACCAGCAATGGGTTTAGGGTTTTTTTTTCATCTTATTGTTTTCAACTCTGTAGTGTATCTCATCGTCGGATAAACTCATCTATTTTCTCATCTTGTTGTAGGTTTCAGGTAAATGTCCACAAATTTTAATAATATCTTCCTTGTTTGTTTTCATTACTTGTCTTTGTAGTTAACACTTGCGCCTTCTTCCAAACGACCTACGCAATGGTGTTTTTTTCTAAGTAAATAAAAATTAATCCATGTATTTATATAAATTTAGATGTTTGTCTTTGTGTTTAGGGTTTACATTGTGTTCACCAACAATGGATTTACATTGTGTTTCTCCTCTTTTCATTTCTATTCACTAGCAGTGGGTTTAGGGTTTTTTTCATCTTATTGTTTCCAACTTTGCAACATATCTCATCGTCGGATAAACTCATCTATTTTCTCATCTTGTTGTAGGTTTCAGGTAAATGTCCACAAATTTTAATAATATGTTGTGAAATACCATGCACACACATTATGGATGGGATAGTATAGGTATGCACTGTAGTGAACAATAATTTCTCAGTAATAAATCAATGTTCTTTTATGTTGTGCTCTTTAGGAATCCCTGAAAGTGACGATCATTAATTATAATCATGCATAGGTATACCTCAAATAGTATTACAATCATATAGGTCCCATATGACATTGTACAAAGGTTGGACTCCATTTCTTTCAAATTGCATATCTTAGAGAAAGATAGGTTTTTAATTTTTGTATAGTTTTGAAGTTTGTTTTGCTTGCATGCATGACGTGTTAATAAATTGAAAGACTGATCTTTCTATGTTAATCAGTTAGATTACTTCATTCCCTATTTGTGTAGATATTTCTTGTGTGCATTTGTATATTTTTTATCTTGAAGAAAACTCAAGCTCAACTGGTCTGTTCATTACCAGTGTTAGGGTTTGAGAGAAAATAATGGCTCTAGAATGAAATCTCATCGTGAGTTTATAATGACCCTTAGAGGATGGATAATAGAGCCAATGTACATTCTGTTCCTTCTTGTACAAATTCATAAAACCCAATTTTCTATTTTTCATGATAGTTGCAAGGTGATCAATAGTTACAATGAGTGTGATAGTTACAATGATCAAGAGTTGTATGTGTCAATAACTCACATTGTTCATGCTATCCATGTTTTGCTAAAGCATGGTTACCAATGGCTACATTTTTGCCAGATCTACATTCTCCATTTTCTGTTGAAGTTCTAGACACAAATGAACTCATGTCATTTACGCAATTGGTGTCATCACTTCTGAATCCATATGCTCCTTGAAAGGAGTCTTCCACAATTTGGTAGTAGACCATACCCCTCCTTAGATAGAAGGCCATGTCGTGTTAAATAATATAGGCTAATCAACAACTTATGCACATAAATTTGCCTTGTTGAGATGAATGCTATAATTTGCAAAGGTCTGTAAACTTCCTGAGTCCAATAAAATGGGATTGGCAAACACTTGTATTGTTGTGATTCCCTTGTTGAGATGTATCAAATGCTTGCTATAGTTCAATAGTGGGTGAAAACCCAAATCTAGACCTTTTATTAATAATAAATACCCACCTGTCTGCCAGGTTCAGAGGAAAACTAGATTCTTAGCAGAACAACTGTATAACTGAAGCGAATATAAAGGCAAATTGGTAAACAATAACTGATTTATTAGGGATATCACCCATGTAGAAGGTCTGATACTACTAGACTGCTAGTAATAGAATTATTTTATCACAAGAGAAAAATGGTAGCATGTATTGTAGATCCTCAAGATAGCGAGTGTACAATCATAGAAAAATTATGACAGATAAAGATACAGAAGTCCCACATGATATGGGTGAAAAAGAAATTAGAGCATTGGCTATCAAAATGAGCCAATTTGAGGGGGAAATCTCCCAAGGTTTTACAACATGTTTAAAGAAGACAAAAATATTTTCTAATTCATTCCTAGCATATTACACACAAAGTCTCAGCCATTTTCATACTATAGACCTCGCAAAGTCTTCACCTCAATGTGGCTCATCGTAGTGTATGATACACAAAGAAAGAATTCATTTTCAAAGGAATAAAATAAGAAATTGGGTTTGCAGGAGAAAAATGAAATGACTTGTTGAAGCAAGAGCAACTGGATGATTTGGAGATCTAGGGTGGCTTCTTAGCAACTGAGAAATTGCTATTCTTACATGTTTGACTGCAACCAAACTTGTCACTTATGGCTAGTTTTGATTGGAAGAGCCAAGAACAGAGAAGTGGGCATTCTTAGAAGGTTTTATGGACATCTAGATTCCTTGAAATTATTTTGTAATTGAAAAAAGGCAATAACTGTGTGTGTGAATTTTTTACCTGATCTATAGACACAACACTTTAGTAAAACATTAGAGGTTAGCTGAAATTGAAATCGTGCAATAAATGAAAAACTAGACTAACCAAGTGATTTACTGCCTTCTAGTGGATGAGAGTATGATGTTCTCGGATTGTATTGAGATCAGTGACCTTGACGACACCTAAATGAAGGATTTGAATGCTAAATCTAGATATGAAATGATGCAATTAATCTATTTTTTTGGTTTTTCTATGCAATTATGATGAAAAAATGATATGAAATCTATGATATGTAAAAACTGATATGCTATGATATGCTAAATGATCTAACAAATGAAAACTAATATGATATGAAAAACTATGCAATATTGATCTCACAAAGCTTGGATTCACAAAGATGATTCTTCAATCTCCAATTCGACAGCATGATTATGCAATTCTTGTGGATTTGAGAGATGATTTGTGAAGAGCTAAAGCCTTAATTTATAGAAATCCAAGGCTTTGAGGATGCATGAAAGAAAGCCATAAATCACTCAAATAACTCAGCTTGATTTTGAGTTATTTTTAAATAAAGATAATTTAATTTACAAAAATATGCAAATCATGCAAAAATAGCTTTTTAACTCAAATTAGAAGTTTAGATCAACTTTAAAACTCAAAAATGATGTTGAGTTCCAAAAAGTCAATAACTTGCATTGATTTTCTGATTTGGAGTTTAACTGCTCTTTGATTGTGCACATGGATAATTATGAATTAATAAATAAATAAAGTGATTTATTCTCAACTTAACTGATTTTTGAAATAAAATAATTGATTTATGGGTTAATCAATCATTTAATCAAACTTTTATTCAAAAATAATATCATTAAATATGACAACTTGCTTTAATTAATTAAATAAGAATTTAATCAATTAATGATAGGAATTTTGATTTATTGTCAAATTTAAATAATAATACCTAGGAATAAATACAATTAAATTCAATTAAATAATTAAGTGGTAGAATTAAATCAATTAATTTAATATTGAGAATATTCAATTAATCAAACTTTAGGATAAGTGTGATTTATCGCCAAATAATCATTAAATTAAAGATAATTAAGATGATTAGGAATATTACTAGGAATATTCCCTGATGCAGAATTTAGGATAATCAATTAGGATTCGATGATGTTTTGATGTGCCTTAGGTTAGGACTTCGATGTCGATTTCGTTTGATATGTTGATATAGGAGGTTAATGAACCTATAGCCCTTTTTTGGGGTATTACATTTTGCCCCTCTTTGAATTACTGTGTGAAGCGCAGTGGTTCAAAGATAGTCTGTGTTTGATAGAGATATGAAACTGATTTGAAATTGATAATTGATATGAGACAGAAGTTGATTGAAAGATTTGATATGAAGATAATAAGTCCTGAATGACCAAAGATAATGTTAACTATAACAGCGATGAACCAATGATTGTGAAAAAGTGTCAAAACACTTGATTCTGAACCTTATGATTGCGAAGAAGTGAGTGATCGATTCCAGACTCGATTGTCCTTAGAAGAATCATGTAGGTATCACATCTAAACCTTTCAGTTACCGAAGAACCAAGGAAATAACACATTTGAACTGATAGTTGCAAAAACTAATACAATTTACAAGATTAGGAGAATACCAGATTGATATGGATCTCGATGAATCTAATATGCCCCAAGTGATGATTGATTTGATTTGCCCCAAGCGACAAGGACTTTTGATGAATCAACAACTAGACATGGTTGTTGTCTTGATTACTGAGGAAAGATATGATTCCATATTAGATTATAGACTTTGAATGATATGCAATACCATGCCCCCTTTGGGATTAAAATTGAATTCTAACAAGAAAAGTCAGAGTTGATAGTTCAGAAGCATGTTAATTGATTTGAGAAGTGGTTATACATGTTCGAGAATGCATTATGCATCGTTTGGAGGTCCTGGAGACCAAGTTTGACTAGGTTTGACCATGAGTTGACCATGGTTGACCAAGTTGAAATTTTGATAGTTTGATGTAAGATAATCAGTTAGATTGAAAAATGGATTTCTACTATGATTGAAGGTTGATTATGCAAGCAGTAGACCGTCCTAGGCCCAAAAAATTTTAAATTATGATTTTGACATAATAAGCAATCTCAAATTTGAATTTTGATCTCAAAAATGGATTTAGAACATCAAAATTAGCCAGGTGTGCAATTTTCATGGAAAATGGAGCACTTTTGAAAATTAGGTCAAAAGCTATATAAAGCCAGAAGGGTCATTTTCAATTCATTTCAACCATTTGACTTTGGAGACCTTGTGGAACCCTTTGAGCAAGAAAATGGCAGAACAGTGAGATCCGAAGGTTCCTGTGAGTTCGCATCGATTTGAGCGTAGCTGAAGATACCAAAGACCCCAACAGTATGGACATCTGGTAGGTGGACCTCTATGCCCCTCTGAAAATGCAATTTTTTCATACGCGTTTTGCTTTTTGAATTTCGCATGTATAAAAACTCGTACGAGTCCTAATCCAGACTCGTACAACATTTGAATTCCATTTTCTTTGTCATTTCATGCATTACCTAGTGTCGTATAAAGGGGACCCATGTGTCGTACAACATTTCATCAAGTCCCTGGAAACTCGTATGATGCTGAATCCAGTGTCGTATGACCATGGATTGTCGTATGGTCTATTGTGGAGTGTCATATGACTTTTGGGGCCAGTCTAGACTATCGTATGAAAAATAGAGGGTTTAAAACTGATATTTAGGGCCAAATTTTGACTTTTATGATTTCTGATGCTGATATATGACCTTTTGACTCACCTTCTGAAGTACCTCACTATCCAATTTCTAGACTATTAGCCTATTGTTGAACCCAATTTCTGATAGAATTCCCTGTGTTTGCATGATATAGGTCACATATCCAGATGTTCATGTCCGACATTCATACCCGGTGACCCAAAGACTATGTGTCTCACTTCCTGACCCTATGAGGGTTCATCTTGCTGCATGTGGGTTCGAGTATTTGATCCATTTACTCGATATTAGGGTAAATCATGGCATTTTGATTGCACTGATTGAGCGATTCCAGTCTGAGACACAGATGTTTCATTTACTAACTAGAGAGATGACTGTGACTCCAAAGGATATTTATAGGATACTACGCATTCCATTCCATAGCAGTCGGTGTCCTGAGTATGTGAGTTCTAGCCAGACTAGTCTTCATGTGTTTAGGCATCTATTTGGTGATGACACACAATTGATGGGGTCCATTTCCTGGGAGACCCTTGTACAGAGATATGGTCAGATGCACCGTTTAGAGTGCATTATTGCTGGGATGATCAATGAGCTCATCATGCCAGGCCGTTAGTAGAATGACTTTTTGATGGGATGGGCTCCAATGGTAGTCCTTCTTATGGCGATGCCTACTGAGCTTACCTGGGGTCAGTGCCTATTAGCCCACATGTTTTCAGAGATGCATGAGGTCATGTATCAAGATTGCAAGAGTTTCGCTTTTGGAGCTCTTGTTTTATAGATATGGGCATGGGAGCATATCCTAGTTTTGAGACTGGTTTTTCAGACACAACAGCAGCCATAGGAGCTAGTGATATATACGTATGTCGGTTATGTCACATAGATCTACATGGGTCATACTAAGTACTTTCGATGATGCTTGGATGATATGACATTTGTGCATTGGAGACCCTACTTGCAGATAGAGGCCTGGCCCACTGCGAGGGAGCAATATAGTTTTCTTTTTCAGAGTCAGGTACTTATTGGTCATTCTCCCACCATTTTGTAGAGATTTTTGATTGCCAAAGTGTGGCATCAGTATGGACGCAGACAAGATGTCTCATAGGAGTATACTGCATATGCTCGCATTGTTCATGAGATTGGGCTCAGATGGACACAAAGGCTCACCTATTCTCTATGTTTAGAGGAGTACAGTAGGATCATTGGTAGAGATTGGGACTACCATCCATAGGTAGTAGATGCAGGGGTCACAGATGGATACATTGCTTGGCTTGCAGACCACCCCATTCATAGATTCTCGGATCCCACTGAGTTGATACCCTCCATGGAGGAGGTGATGGATGTTATAGGTGCTCCCATGATACAAGGTCTGAGACCTCAGATAGTGCATCCTACACCACCTAGATAGAGAGTGACGGCTCCACCTTAGAGACCATCAGGACATACGAGGCCCCCTCATCCTTCTACTTCTTTAGTAGGTACATCCACAAGTGCATAGAGATGGACCAGGGGTGAGAGTGGTACCTTGGGCGGTGTTGGTTCTACAGATGATGTCATAGCAGCTGAGCAGTTTGTAGGTGGTGATGCAGATCCCTTACAGGTAGATACCACTTTTGATCTAGGAGCTGAGGTTAGATGTCGTAAGGCGCATAGAGTGGATACCACTGACCAGTAGCTAGAGCAGCCACATGACACAGAGATGCCAGTAGCTGAGGCAAATCCTATTGTTCCTCTCACTTCATCAGAGACTATCAGACATCTCAGAGCTCAGGTCCGGGACCTGAAGGTACAAAGTGCCAGGTGGGAGGAGAGGTATCTAGAGGCAGATAGGCAGCGCACAGAGCTTCGTGTAGAGTTTTTCTTAGAGGTTCAGAGATTACAAACAGAGGTGACCCATCAAACCTCATAGGCTTCATATTATGTGTCTGCATACTATGTTGTTGTCCCTGCTGCGCAGAGAGTACCTACTTATTCAGATTACATGGCAGCCTCAGAGGGAGCTAGGGCACCAAGAGTAGAGGCCATACTAGATGCACCACCACCTCCTCCACCAGATACCGAGGAGCATGCCAATAGTTGATTCTTGTTCTCATGTTTTGATATACTATGTTCTTTTTTATCACTGATATACTATTCTGACTCTGATAGCTCTCAGGAGCTCATTCTTTTGTACACTGTGCCAGTAGTGCACCCCTGACACATTTCAAGTTTATGATATATATGAGATCAATTTTTTTGGTTGTGACTTCATTTGTACTTGTCATGTTTTGATTTATGATGATATCATATGATGTTTATGCTATGAGTAGTGTAGAATGTATGTATGGATCAATGCAATGCAATGATTTTTTTCATATGTATGGATGTTATGCAAATGTAATGGATTATGAAAAGATGTATGTATGATTTATGCTTATGCACTGGATGTAATGTAATGCAACAAATGGTAATGATATGGGATTTAAATGCAGCGATACACATGATATGTTTTTGTAGGTTGATGAAGACAAGCACTCAGTCGTATGTCAAAAGGATATTTAACTTAGGAGAGTTACTGCTTGTGGTTCGGTGAAAAGACCTTCGAGTGAGACTTAGCTCTTGTTAGATGTGAAGAATTGATATGAAGAATTTTTTAAGCTTTGAAGTGTTTCCAATCATTTGTGAGATCATGCAGACATGCAAAAAATGCAAAGAGACATGCAGAATGAAATGCAACCTAAGACCTAGGACCTAGTCACTTGATCATGTGTCGATTTGTTATCATCATTGAACTTTTAGGTAACCGGATAAATCAATACAATGTCCACTAGTTATGAAACCATAGACATATGAATATTGATTTTTATGTGCATGAATCAATACAACACCCACTGATTAGGAAACCATGGATATATGAATATTGATTTTATTTTCGGAATGTCAGATTAGATATAAGCACCAAGGCATAAACACCAGGATGACCTGAATATCATGTCCATTTTGATATAGCAATTTGTATAAGCATCAAAACATAAACATCGTGATGACCTGAATACACCTTGCATTACAAACACATCAAGCAGTCAAGAGATCATTCTAAATATGATGTGAATTACCTGTAGTGACCCTTTATCGTTCACATCCTTAGGTAAGATCGCATTTCACAATAGGAGAAAGAACTCACTCAAAAAGACAATAGTTAGATCAAACTTCCTTGAATTTTCTAGGTATCAATGGTTGAGGTATTCATGGCCATCCAATTCGAGATAGAGGCTCTTACAGTCAGACACCATTTCAATCCAGAATTTCCAAAGTTTTTAGATTTTCACATACAAGAAGAAAATAAAGAAAAGATTATGCCCCCAGTCATCACTCTCTAAATCCTATAAAGGACATCATCGAAGAGCTCAAACAGACACAATAATGCAAAAATCTCAATGCGAATCAGTAAGCATACAAGGAGATAAAAGCATGTAAAAAGCACAGATTATTTTCAGTTTGATGTTGATGTTTGATTGCATTGTTGTAGATGCAAAATCCTTTCTGGAGACAAGACTGACTGATTGACTTGGATGAAGGTTCAAAGGACTCTGACTAGATATGATACATCTAAGATACATTGGAGGTCATAGGACATGACATTGAGTGCCCCCAAGTTTTGAACATTGATAGGATATAGACACTTGAGTTGATTGGTGTACAAACTGACTTATTGAATAACAAGAATGCAGAAACAAACCAAGAGATATGTACAAACTAAAGCAAGATTGAAAGCTAGGAAAGACCAAGATTGCGCTGATAGATGGAGCATTTTGAAACAAGTGGCACCTGTTTGCCGAGTTTTCACCATCTTGGCAGAGATTCTATTTTTTCTACCAAGGCGCCTGTTTCCAAGTTTTCACCAAGGCCCTTTTTCTTTTTCTCATTTTTTGTATTTTTCATTTTTTCAATTTTTTTGAATTTTTGATTTTTTGTGAATCATCAAGGTGCCCATTTCTAGGTTTTCACCAAGATATTCATTTTTTCAAAACTTTTTCAAATTTTTAAGATTTTTTAAGGACATTGTACCATAGACTGAATGCTTTAGGCATAGAATTTCTTCAGATGGAGAACGTTGATTGGTTCTCGGAGCTGTTCTCCTTCAATCGTTGAGAGTTGATAGGCACCAGAGCCAAAAGTAGTAGTGATAACAAAGGGGCCCAGCCAGTTGGGTTCAAACTTCCCCTTGCGTTCTCGATGTGATTGATTTTTTAGATTCTCTCTCAAGACTAGATCACCAACTTGAAATTCTCTATGTCTGACTTTCTTGTTGTAACCTCTAGAAATTCTCTTCTGATATACTCTGAGATGATCATATGCTATTTGTCTACGCTCATCTAGTAGTTCAAGTTCTTGCAACTTAGACACTCTGTAGTCATCATCAGTTACGAGACCGTGCATTCTGATTCTTAGTGATGGGATTTCAACCTCAATAGGCAATACCACTTCAGACCCATAAACTAAAGTGAAAGGTGTAGCCCTAGTGGGCATTCTGATACTTGTTATGATACTAGTTTTGATACTTGTTCTGATATTGGTTTTGATACTTGTTCTGATACTGGTTCTGATACTTGTTCTGATACTTGGTATACTTGATAGCATCTTTTTCCATTGCAAACTTCCAAGCAAGATCATATCGTGTAGTCCCAATGTCTAGCAAGGTGGAGAACAAGAGGCATTGGCAAGCTGGTGGAAGAGATGGAAGACAAGAGAATGAAGGAGAATGAAGGGAAGAAATCCCCAAGGGAAAACCCCTCAAGAATACCCAAGCTAGGGAAAAACTATCATGTAAAGTGCATTGAGACAAGCAATGAAAGGCTAGCATAGGATAAGTCACAAAAGTGTAATGCCAAAGAAGGAAAAGATGCAGTCCAAAAGAGTAGACATGTCAATAGGCTTCATAGCATTGTGTTTTACTCTTTCTTTCTTTCTTTTTTATTATTAGATCAAGACCAAAAGGGAAAAGGATGCCGAAAGGCTAGAATGAATGGAGGAAAATGGATATGAAGGCTAAACAAGAAGGGAATGAAAGCAAGATCATTGTAAAATAGCTCACAAGATAGCCAAATATTTGTGTATAGATCAACATTGTCAAGATCAAAGAGAGAAGATGGAATGGATGAAATATGTAGAAGAACTACGCATGACGCCTAATTGCCAAGTTTTCATCATGATACTTATCCAAGGCGCCACAAGGAAGTGGTTTTCACCATAGAATGAATTTATTTCTCTTTACTTTTGCTACCAAGGTGCCTATTTCTAGGTTTTCACCGAGGCACATTTTCAATTTTATTTTTTTGATTTCTTTTTTTTTTCTTTTTGGAAAAAGACAAGCTTTTTAGATAATGCTCCTTGAAAGGATAAACCATGATATGCCAAGGATTCAAAATGATATGCTCAAAGATGCTGATAGGAAAAAAGAAGATGGAAGAGGAAAATGGAGGATAAGGTTTTATGTAAAGCGAGTGAGGTTGGAAGATAGGAGGAATAGGCAAGTGAGGAAAAAGGATAGGAGGTAGAAGGATAATGAATGGAAGGACTGTGAAAGGATAGATGGAAAGGAAGGCAAGATCAACATCAACACACACCTTGAAGGGTGGCGAGAGGATGGAGGAAATGTGAATGAAGGAATACGTGAAGGAATATGGCGAATGGATAGTAGAGTTTGTGGTTTAGGCGCATGGAATGGAAGAATATTTTTGGAGGGAGATGAAGTGGAAGTCTTTGGAAGCTTGAATGTCAACTTCACTTTTTTTTTCAACACTAGACTCTTTCAAGAGGGACTTTGGAATCCATATAGCCATAGGCTTTTTATCTCTTTTTGATGATCTAGAGAGAATATCTTTAATAATGGATTTTGGAACCCATACTTGTCTTGTAGTTTTTTTCTTAGATATCTCTTTTGACTTTATGCCTCCATGTCAATTAGAGGAGACATGGTGATCTTCTTTTTTTGATGGATTCTTGTATTGCTTATTTTTCTTGTATTGAACATTCAAGTTACTTCCAAAAGACTTGGGACTTGTGGAAGAAGGAGGATATGACTGGTTTAGATGGGTGGGTGGATGAAAAGGATTCAAGGGTGTGCATCTATGTTAATCTTGAGAAAAGATAGGAGATGGAGGTATGTAAGGACCCAAGATGGATGGCGAATTAGGAGAGTTAGGAGGGGAAAGTGAAGGGACATAAGGGCCCAATATGGAAGGAAAATGTGAAGCCCTTAGTATTGGTGGAGGAGGTCCAAGGATGGAAGTGGAAGACACAAAAGGATAATCAATAAGTTCATCAGCATCTATATGACAACCAAGGATATCAGCATCTTTAGAGTGAGCATTAGAATTTTCAATAGAATCGTGGACATCTTGAATATGAGCACCTTCTTTGATAGGATTGTTCAAAGCTTGCAAAGACTTAGGAAGAGTAGAAAGTGGAAGCGAACATGGAGTGGTAGAACAAGAAGATGGAAGACTTTGATCTTGACAAGGATCTTTGGATAGCATAAGTGCATAATTTTTCTCTTGATTTTTAATAGGCTTAACATTGGAAGTAACAACACCATTTTTACCAACCTTAATGGAAGTATCATCTTTGGAAATTGGAAGTGTAGTAAGGCTATTTTGATTGTCAATAAGCTCAACAGTGTAAGTAGTAGCTTGATCTTGCTTAGGAGAAGACTTAAGATATGGTGGAATGCATGAAAAAGGGTGTGTAGGATCAAAAGAACCCTGAAGCAGATAAGAGACATCATGAAAAGGATTGGATGACATGGAGGGTTCTTGATCTTGATCTTTCTTTATGTTCTTTTCTTTATCATTTTTAGATTCCTCTTGACATGGAGCCACTTCTAAGGACAAGGGATCATGCTACAATTGTATAGAAGACTTTGGAAGAGATGGGGAAGGACTAGCTGAAGTAGGCATTATAGCGTATAAAGGATTAGGCTCTTTAGGTTTAGCATTATTGAAATTGTTTGCAGCCAAGTGAAGGTTAGCTTGAGTTTCTTTAAAGGGTAGCTCTTGAGGATAACTACAGGGAATAATTTGAAAGGTATTAGGGCTTGTGTCGGATGAAGGTTCTGTGAAAGATTTGATAGGCTTGGGAGCCTTAGGAAATGTATGGGTATTGGAGGAAGTAGGGGATGGAAGGGAACCATCACAAGACAAAGGTTCAACATTAACATGATCTTGCTTGAGAGTGTAATCTTTGATTTTAGCATGAGAGTTCTTAGAGGAGAGATCCTTGTAGTATGCACGTTTATAATCAGCATGGTACATTTTATATTCTTCAATAGAAGTAGATGCATCATCTAGATATTGTTCACAAAAATCATCAAAGTCTCTTTCAAAATCAGAATCATATGGATCACCATCGTGATCTATCCAATGTGATGGCCCATTTGTAGTAAGAAGGAACACATGACGAGGAGGATTCTTAGGAACAGAGGTGTCATAGGTATCATTACATTGTCTATCATCATAGTCTTCAAAGATGGGCATGTCACTCTCTATGGAAGAGGTATCATAAGGGTTATCACATTGCTCAAATTCTGTCCGGGGACATGGTGACATGTACAAGTCTTTATCAAATGGAAAAGGGCATAGAGCTTCCATGGAGAACTCTTTAGGTTCCTTTTCTTTCTCAAGTTTGTTAAGTTTGACTTGCATAGCGTGTATCTATTTCATCATAGTTGTGATTGGAGTTTCTTCCTCATGTGTGATGATAGCTTTGACAGTAAAATTAAGAGGAAGCTTAGCTCCTTGATGAGATAATTGTAAAAAGTATGCCTCTCTATCTTCTTTCAAGAAATGCTTCATCATTCGTTTGAAGTTATCATCATTTTGATATTGAGCAATTTCTTCAAGTGTGGGTTCCTGATCTGCACCATGTTGAGATTGAGTTCTCTAAGAGCCAAAGTTTGTCCTTGCTTGAGACATGGTGGGAGTTTTTGGACTCCCTAGAATAGATTAATGCGGGGTTTGTTGGGTACCTTCGTGAGCTGATGGAGGAATGTAACCAGCCTTTAATCAAAGGTTGCCAACACCGTCATCTTCGTAAAGACCAGAATCGCGGAGTTGCTCAAAAGTTGGACCTATGTGGGTCAAAGGTAAAGTATGAGATATTTCTCTAAATTTTTTGTGAGAGGAAGCTCTAGTTTCCACCATTAACCTTGGGTGAAGCAAAAGAATAAGATGAAGACAACTGAAGAATGAATGGAATCAAGATGATCAGATGATGCAACCTTGTCAAGGTTTGATTGATTGAAGATTTGATTAGATACGGGTGAAGGATACTCTGCCCTGGACGTATGGGTAGGTTCCCAAAAGATAACAGACAAGATATCACAATACTTAGTCATTTTGATGATTGATTAAAGATTGATAGTTATGACAAAGTTTTGACACAAGATGATAAAGACTCAAATCAATTAAACAGAAGACTGGATCAGATTCAAAAGACCACTTTGGGATAATGATTGGATTCTTAGTAGTTGCTGCTCTGTTCTTGACACAGTGATTTATTCGACAGATTCTAGAAATAGGTTGAAAAAGCTAAGTATCTGGCATGATAGCTGCAAAACTCGCACGACAGTTGCTAGCAGGATTTAACTTTTTGAATTTGACTGGCAGAAAGACTCATACGACACTGGGTTCTTTACCATATGACAGATGGGCAGTAATGAAACAACACTTGATAGAAACTCGTATGACTTTCTAACCTCCTAAGATGAATTTTGACTCCAAAAAAGAATTTTACTTCAGATTTTGCAAATTTTGAGTTTTCAGATTCAGATTGTTTGCAAATTTTAATGTCCAGATTTGAGGATTGTAACAAATTTATCCATTTTCAATAACCAAATAGATAAACAAGCACGCAAAATAGCAAGCAAGTGATTTCAAGCATGTCTGAAAACAATGAACAAGGGTAAAAGCAACCTTGCGCATGAACAATCAAGTGACTTATTCGTTCCAATCTTCAGAAGCGCTAATTGTGTATGTTCCAAAAATGTTTTGCAATAATGCACATATACCCTAGAAAATAAAAATTTGGCCTCGCTAGGGTTTTTAGTAATGGTTTGACTCTACAACTTTTATGATCCAAAGGGGTGAACTCCAATCCCAGCGCACTAGGGTTTTGACATAGTCCGAGAATTTAATCAATTAGGAGCTGCTAGGGAGATCTGACAACCCAACAATAAACCACACCTGTGAAGATTTCTTCCAACAGGACATTTATATAGTGGTTGTCACTACCACGATGAAAATGGCTATTACTACTTGAGGTTCCATCAACATGGTTGACCCAATTAAGGGAATGTCCACTATGGTTAACCCTCTCTAAAGGTGACTCACAAGATATACCACATGGAGACTGGTTCCAGATTCAAGGATTTGGGTTTCTAGTACTATCCAAAAAGGAAGTAGAGCATAATCCCCTAGCCTTTTCACTTTTAACCCAAACAAAGAAAATAGCTTAATCCGACACGCTAAGACCAAGATTATCTCACAAAGATTTATGACATCAACCCCTTAGGATCTATCAACCTCTCCAGAGAGAGAATGCTTCGATCAAAAGTTGAAGACACACGGATCTAGTGGAACGTGAGACTCCCTCAGTATCCTCCCCACCTACAAGGGATCCTTTGTTGAGAAGAGTTTCGCTGGAAACCCACTCTCTCAAGATCCACAAATAGTGTTCATGGGGCCTAATTACTATGTGTAACAAAGATGCTGAAAGCAAACTATGTTCATTTTTATAGCCCAAATGAAGTCTATGATAGGAAAGTAATAAAAGTCACTCAAGCTAGACACATGAGATGTTCGTTTTGGATCCAAAATCAAAGTCTTATCAGATGAGAAGATTAATTGAATTCCTTGTAATGCGCTTAGTAGATTTTTACCTATTTTTAGCAATTCTTGCACTTTTTGTCTTCTATCTTTTGTACCCACAAGATGTACCTACACCTGCACCTGCAATCCACTGTTATGAAAAACTTACCTATTCTTGTACATGAAACCCAATGTTATAAAAATCCATCAAAAAAATAAGCACAACTTGTCAACCCCATGTGGTAGAAAATCAAGTTAGTCAAAGATAATATGTCATTTGATAATCGAAAAACCTGTTGTCATAAAAAATCAGATTCTGACCATTCTGCACTAAATCAACAATAAATTTTGCAAATCAAAATTAAATTAATCCAAACCAATGGAAAACAAAAGCTAACTCAAATACCTTTCCATAAATATAAATTTTAGATCTTTATCATGTCATATGTGCATGTACCAATAAAAACTTCAGTCGGATTTCATAAAATTAGGTTCAGACTAGTCTTCACTAAAATGATCATAACTTTTGAAAATAAAAAATAAATTAATCCAAACTAATGTAAAATGAAAGCTAACTCAAATACCTTTCCAAAAATATAAATTTCAGATCTGTATCATATCATATGTGCATGTACTAATAAAAACATCAGTCGAATTTCATAAAATCAGGTTCAGACCAGTCTTCAGTAAAATGATCATAACTTTTGCAAATAAAAACTAAATTAATCCAAACCAATGTAAAATGAAAGCTAACTCAAATACCTTTCCAAAAATATAAATTTTGAATTTTTATCATGTCATATGTGCATGTACCAATAAAAATATTAGTCAGATTTATGGAAAAACAGCCCAGAAATTTATCACAAAACTCATAAAAATTAACCTTGTGGTCCTGGGTTTGAGAAAAATGATAAAAATTTGATAGAATAGAATGTAAACCCATTTCAAGGCCCATGGTGGGTGCCAGAAATGTGTGTGTAAATTTTGTACCTGATCTATAGACACAACACTTTAGTAAAACATTAGAGGTTAGCTGAAATCAAAATCGTGCAATAAATGAAAAACTAAACTAACCAAGCAATTTACTGCCTTCTACTAGATGCGAGTATGATGTTCTTAGATTGTATCGAGATCAGTGACCTTGACGACACCTAAATGAAGGATTTGAATGCTAAATCTAGATATGAAATGATGCAATTAATCTATTTTTTTTATTTTTCTATGCAATTATGATGAAAAAATGATATGAAATCTATGATATGTAAAAATTGATATGCTATGATATGCTAAATGATCTAACAAATGAAAACTAATATGATATGAAAAACTATGTAATATTGATCTCACAAAGCTTGGATTCACAAAGATGATTCTTTAATCTCCAATTCGACAACATGATTATGCAATTCTTGTGGATTTGAGAGATGATTTGTGAAGAGCTAAAGCCTTAATTTATAGAAATCCAAGGCTTTGAGGATGCATGAAAGAAAGCCATAAATCACTCAAATAACTCAGCTTGATTTTGAGTTATTTTTAAATAAAGATAATTTAATTTACAAAAATATGCAAATCATGCAAAAATAGCTTTTTAACTCAAATTAGAAGTTTAGATCAACTTTAAAACTCAAAAATGATGTTGAGTTCCAAAAAGTCAATAACTTGCATTGATTTTCTGATTTGGAGTTTAACTGCTCTTTGATTGTGCACATGGATAATTATGAATTAATAAATAAATAAAGTGATTTATTCTCAACTTAACTGATTTTTGAAATAAAACAATTGATTTATGGGTTAATCAATCATTTAATCAAACTTTTATTCAAAAATAATATCATTAAATATGACAACTTGCTTTAATTAATTAAATAAGAATTTAATCAATTAATGATAGGAATTTTGATTTATTGTCAAATTTAAATAATAATACCTAGGAATAAATACAATTAAATTCAATTAAATAATTAAGTGGCAGAATTAAATCAATTAATTTAATATTGAGAATATTCAATTAATCAAACTTTAGGATAAGTGTGATTTATCGCCAAATAATCATTAAATTAAAGATAATTAAGATGATTAGGAATATTACTAGGAATATTCTCTGATGCAGAATTTAGGATAATCAATTAGGATTCGATGATGTTTCGATGTGCCTTAGGTTAGGACTTTGATGTCGATTTCGTTCGATATGTTGATATAGGAGGTTAATGAACCTATAGCCCATTTTTGGGGTATTACAATAACAATCTTTTTGTGATTTGTAGAAAGGGTTTGCAACCATGCATTTGAGGGTTTGAGCAGGTACGAGTGTGTGTGCAATTGGTAGACTTAAGGGTATTGGCCTCATGCTTTTATAGGTGTTTGGATACCAATTTTCAATTCAAGATTTCCCATTGATGCAGTGGCATCCTGGCTTATTGCTCAGTGCCTAAAGATTCTGGCAGTCTTTGTAATTGTCTGGTGGAGTTCGGTTGCTTGGCTAGTGATTTTGGTGGAAGACTGGAGTTTCTTGGTCTTGTTGGTGATCCTTAGTTGGAAGTTCTAGTGGATCTTAGTGGATGTTGGTCACTCGGTGACTTGGTGTTTTGTTGCTCGGTGCTCGGTTACTGACGGGGTCTTGATGTTCATGCTTGTTGCTCGGTCACTGAAGTGGCTCGGTCCCTGATGGGAGCTCGGTCATTGAAGGAGACTCAGCATAGTTGGTGCTCGATAATGCTTGTGGAGCTTAGTTGGTATGTTCACTCGGTATATTTCCTAGTGCTCAGTAGTTTGGATTACCAACAGATGTTGTTGGTGAATCAGCTTGGCTGACTGGTGCATTTAATTTGGGTCGCATTCCTCGAGTTATGGATTGATCGTTGGACATGTGGGGACCTAGATTTGGCTTGTTGCATTCTCCTATGTGGATCTGGAGGCCGACTTGGAGAATTTATTTATTGTAAGGCTATTTGAGAGCTGACCATGTTTTGGCATTTAATATTTGTTTGTAGGAGTTAATTGTTTCATCCAACCGACTTGTGGCTTGGATTAGTATTTAAGGGGTGCTTGGGTAGTTGTTTAGGAGGTAGATTTGCGAGAGTAGATCT
Organism: Chamaecyparis obtusa; assembly: GCA_027943335.1. Lineage (NCBI taxonomy): Eukaryota > Viridiplantae > Streptophyta > Pinopsida > Cupressales > Cupressaceae > Chamaecyparis > Chamaecyparis obtusa. The sequence goes on from BSBK01002244.1 coordinate 78,841, forward strand.
GGGGGTAGAAGTGTAGCAGAGTTAGTAGCTTGCAAGCTTAGGAACAAGAAGATTGCTTGGTGGCTTACGAGCACAAGTTTAGATCTTTCTTGGAGTGCCTACTAGTGTCTTGTTGTGTTGCATACCTAGGCTAGCTGAGGAGAAGTGTGTTGGATCCTGCATGATCTTGTAGAACTATTTCTTGCATTGTAATTGGCCATAACCGGGAAGGCCTTACAGCCTGGCACATTGCATGTAGTCAATTAGTTGATGAATAAAGATATCTATTTTCTTTCAGATCTTGTTTGGTGCTGTGTTATTCCGCTGTGTTGGTGCTGGCTGCAAGTTTGGACCATCCTTAATTGGATTCTCCATCCTTGACTGCATCACCCATGGAGGTCTCAGTGAGGAAGTAGACTCTGTAATTAACATTTAGAGACAGTGGCCTGAGGCTATTTGATCCCACTATTCTAGATTTTTCACCCATGTCGGTTTTCATTAGATCAGTCTCCGTTGTTCTTTGATTAATGCTATTTTTTTCTCTTCCCACCATATGATAGCTTCCTATGTTGTCTTAAAGATTTAATTTCATTTCTAGCACTATGATATGCAAGTTTTACTTCTAAAGCAAGTTTAATTAGCCTTTTATTGATTGGAGTTCTTTGTATTCATTTTTCAAGTTGTATTCATTTTTCAAGTTCCAGGATTGGAATATGTAGCTTGACTTTGAATTAGATTGTTATCGTGGCTGAGTTTTCCTTGTTCTATTTGATACTGTTATGTGTGGTGTGTTTGTATTTTTTAGTTTTACAGTTTTATACCCATCACTGGATCAACTAATGCAAAAAATGAATGCTCTTTGATTCGTTTGCAAGTGGAGATAAGTACAAGGTAGGGGAAACAACCAGAAAGCATGGACTTTGGAGAAGTTAAGATTCTAAAGAAACTTTTTATGGTAAAGAAGGTTTCACTAAATTGGAAGAGGATGTTGCTAACATCTCTCAGTCATTGGGAAATCTTGACAAAATGGAAAAATCTTGGAGGTTTTCTCTAGGAAGTCAGGGCTTCATGGAGATGTCAATAGTTGAAGAGTTAAAGAACCAAATACAAAAGGAGCAGCCTCCTTCCTCTCAAGTTTAACCTTCTTTTAAGATACAAGCCAAGGTTGACAACTCTCTAAATGACAGTTAGAGTGACATTGTAAAAAATGTTTATGGACTTGTTCAATTGGAGGAATCTTTCAATTTATATCCTCTTAATGAAGAACATAAATTTATTTACAACAACTTTAAAGCTAGGAGCTCATGCTTGAACTTGGTTAGATTTTTGTGCATTCCTTGAATATGACAAAGTTACCATAAGTAAGAAAATGGGTTCATTTTAAGGCTTTTTTTGGGAAACAGTTCTTCCTTATTTGCCATGAAGAGGATAAATATATTGGTTGACAATACCTAAAGATAAAGACAGTGTTGAAGTGTGTAGGCTGGAATAAGCTAGCTTTGCAAGATGGTTGTCCAAATGGGTAGAGATGTTATGGATCATGATTTACTTACAAAGAACATAGGCAGGCCAATTTTGAAGACTAAACTAAAGGATATTAATGAAGTTTGTTCTAAAGTCAATTATTTTGAGTTGGACAAGAAAAAGGGTCTTTCTCCCTCACTAAATCACCCAAAAACAACTAGTTGTGACTTCAAGGCCTTAAGAAAATAGAAAAAGAAAATGGACCCATATATATAATACAACACAAGGGGTGTTTTTTAATTTTGGGTGTGAGCATGGATATATGTATAAGGTCTAATCTGTGCAATACAAACAAAGCTAAAAATCATTACCTCAACAGTGCTTGTCTCATGATTGCATGCAGTTTGTATCACAAATATAGGTATTATAGACAAAAGGTATTCTGATGATGAAAAAAGTACTAAGGCAATTACTTTTAAAATGTTACTAACTAGAATAATATATCTTAAACTCTTAACATAATAAGATAATTATTAATATTCATCAATAATTAAATTTTGTTACCAAGAAGGTATACATATCAATGGGCATCAACCTATAGGCCAAGAAAAACATCAGACAAGCAAGAAAGAGGGTGCCAACTACAAGAAGAATAATAAACTTTGTCCAAAACCTTCAACATCTGACTCAAGAAAGTATTGAATGGTGTATTGTACAAAGGCTTCATCCAAAGATGTAACATTGTCCCAAGAAAAAGGAATGTCAACTCCATTAATACAAGACAATTTCATTTTGATAATAAAATCAATCTTGTAAAAATGAAACATCCTTGATATTGATCATGCAAATTATATTATGCATTGAATGCATTGAGGGTATCTTGGTCCCTATCCCATGCGTTAATACTTGTTTAATAGTGACAGTGACTGTAAAAAGAGAACCGTGTCCTTTTTACTTTGAAGTTTTTATAATGTTTCTCATGTGATCTTTGGTGGAAACAAGTCTATAAGTCAATCAATCAAATATCATTAAGTCCTTGTTTAACAATGATAGTCACAATTCTCTTTTTACAGTCACAGTCACTGTTAAACATGTTCATATCTTATAGTTACCAATAAGATATGAACATGTCCTCTATTTAATGACCACCTCTTGAGGATATCAAACCTCTTGTGAGAAGAGGTACATCTCTTGGGCATATACAACTGCACCATTACTAATATACTATATACTCACCATAGTAAAGCATCTGTGTGGGTGGGTTTTCTTTTTTCTTAAAATTCTTCATAGTTAAAAAATGAGGTCTCATACATAATAGCCTCATACATTCTATTGGTTGGATTCTATTTTCAATATAGCCTCATACATAATTGCATATTGAAAATAGACTCTTGGTTGGATTCTATTTTCAATATGCAATAATTAATAGCCTCATACATTCACCTAACTTCTATTGAATGCATTGAGGGTATCTTGGTCGCTGTCCCATGCGTTAATACTTGTTTAACAATGACTATGACTGTAAAAGGAGAACTGTGTCCATTTTAACTTTGAAGTTTTTATAATGTTTCTCATGTGATCTTTGGTGGAAACAAGTCTATAAGTCAATCAATCAAATATCATTAAGTCCTTGTTTAACAGTGACAGTGACAGTTCTCTTTTTACAGTCATAGTCACTGTTAAACATGTTCATATCTTATAGTAATAGCCTCATACATTCACCTAACTTCTATTGAATGCATTGAGGGTATCTTGGTCCTTATCCCATGCGTTAATACTTGTTTAACAGTGACTGCGACTGTAAAAGGAAAACTGTGCCCTTTTTACTTTAAAGTTTTTATAATGTTTCTCATGTGATCTTTGGTGGAAACAAGTCTATAAGTCAATCAATCAAATATCATTAAGTCCTTGTTGAATAGTGACAGTGACAATTCTCTTTTTACAGTCATAGTCACTGTTAAACATGTTCATATCTTATAGTTACCAATAAGATATGAACATGTCCTCTATTTAATGACCACCTCTTGAGCATATCAAACCTCCTAAGAGAAGAGGTACATCTCTTGAGCATATCAGATGTCCTATGAGAAGTGCTCCTATTAATGAGCTCATGCCACATAAACTCTGTATATCTGATGCCAATTATGGAAAGTGAATGCTATTTTTTGCTATGCATGCATCCATAATAACATTTGCAATGGCAACACCCCCAGTTGCAGCCATAAGCAGCATTACAGTAATGAAAATGGGCATCATACTATGCAGAGAGATGACTAGTATTGAGATTAGCCCCATAAAGCCTGCCTAGCAAACAAGGGACAATTTGAGATTAAAAAAATGTGGCATGTTATATTAATCTCAGTGTCAAAGAGAAAGGGTGAGTAGCCCTCAACATAGCTTCCAACAAAAGACATGAAAACTTTGGTATTTATTTGAAACTACTGCAATGTGAAGAATAGAAACATATGTTTTGTATTATAGTTGGGTGTTTTATTATGTATTGGCTAACTAGTTCTTTCATTATAGTTGGGTGTTTTCTTATGTTGTTTGGTGATTGTTTTGTTGGTATTTTTAGGTAATTGATGGATCTCATTGCTGATATTGAACTTGAAGGAGATTTTATCAGGAGGAGAAGAGTCATTCCTATTGTTGTAGTTGTTCTTGTCATCCTTGCCGCAACCATAGCAGTGTCTGCAAAAGAAGGTATATGAAATATGCGTAAGTGCAAAAGAGATGTAATTCCTTTTTATAAGCATATTATCAAATCTAATGAGACGGATTGCTTTGACCAAATATGCATGAGTAGACAATCCTTCTTTCAACTAGCCAATATTTTAAGGCAAAAAGGAAGCATTAGAGATACAAAAATCCTCGCGTTAGAAGAACAATTAGTCATGTTCCTCCATACCCTTGGCCACAATATGAGGAATCATAAGATTGCCCATAACTTTGGGCACTCTGTAGAGATGGTAATCTGATACTTCCACAAAGTCTTGAGGGCTATCTTAGTGCTCCATGTAGATTATTTTATACCCCCTGGTCTAAACACTCCTCAGGAAATAAGTGGGAAGAACCGTTTTGATCCATACTTCAAGGTATATCTCCCAGTGGTTCAATTTTGTTTGATTGAGTTGTAATCCTATTATCGTGTGTTCATTAGATTATGATTTTTTTGACTACATGAATGTGTGGGAGAAATTGATGGATCCCATATACCAGTCATTGTCGATGTCAACATACAAGCTAAATATCACGATAGAAAAGACAACTTGTCACAGAATGTTATGGGAGTGTTCATTTGATTATAAGTTTCAATACATCCTTACTGGTTGGGAAGGGTCTACTGCAGATAGCCGTGTTCTAGCTTTGGCTCTATCTAGAGTAGATCCAATGGTAGTTCCCCCAAGTATGTAAAATATAATTATATTTTGAAGCATACGAAAAATAACACAACGTTATAACATTGACATTTTTTTTTATTTAGGTAAATATTATTTGGTTGATGCTGGATATCCAAACGTACCAGGATTTCTTGTGCCTTATCGGTGCACACACTACCACCTAAAGGAGTTTTCAAGAGAAAAATCAATAAACACCCCACAAGAATTATTTAATCATCGACACTTCTCGCTCAGGAATGTAATAGAGCATACATTTGGGATTTTGAAGTAGCATTTTCCTATCTCGAAGCATGCGACATCTTATGAAATCATGACACAAACAAATATTGTTTTGACATGTTGCATACTTCACAACTTCATTACGATAGAGGATGAACTTCCATCTGAGGTAGAATTTGAAGAGGAAGATGGTCGTGATCGGATAGATGTACCAGTGCTTGAGACATATGGGTTGAGCCAGTGTGAAAGAGATGATTGAGGGAAATTTCAAGATGAAATAGCAAGAAGGATGTGGGAAGACTATAGATCTTGATCTTAGTCAGTTGAATAACTACTCTGATAGTGTTTAAACTTTAATGTTAGATTTCATAAATTTCATGAACTGATATTATATTAAGAGTCGTTATGACATATTTAGTGTTGTCATGTTATATTCAATGTTGTTATATTTAATGTTGTCATGTTATATTTAATATTGTCATGTTATGTTTAATGTTGTTATATTTAATGTTTACATCTACGTATATGCCTCTTTGCATCTGTTTACATTGCAATTGACATGTCATCCCTAACTTAGATTTAGATATGATCATCAACATTATGTTATGACATATTTTAGTGTTGTCATGTTATATTCAATTTTGTTATATTTAATTTTGTCATGTTATATTTAATATTGTCATGTTATGTTTAATGTTGTTATATTTAATGTTAACATCTACGTATATGCCTCTTTGCATCTATTTACATTGCAATTGATCTTTCATCCCTAACTTAGATTTAGATATGATCATCAACATTGTGTTATGACATATTTAGTGTTGTCAAAAGAAGTAGGAAATCTCATGTTGTTGTGTGTGCCTCAGGTATGTCTTACACGGATCCATTGATGACCATGGATGCTGACATTCAAGTGAGCCATCCAACTTCTTCTTGCAAGAAGGTTTTTCAGAACCAAAGAAATGGAACGCAAGTTTCTAGACTTGCTACAAGAGCAAGTGCAACTTGGAAAAAAAGCTAAAAGGGGTTTCAAAAAAGAAGCTTGGACCTCCATTGAAAGGAGGTTCAATGCAAAGTTGAAAATGAACCCATCGAAGGATAACTTCAAGAACAAGCTCAAAACTTGGAAGCAAGGGTACAAAATAATGAAAGACTTGAGGAATACAAGTGGTTTAGCATAGAATGAGAGTACTCAAACTATGGATACTGATGATAGTGTTTGGGATGAGTTATTGAATCTAACATGGTCTTAAAATCTCTTTTTAAGTTGAATATATCTTTTTTACTAATGAAAGACAAATAATGAATTCAATTGTTATGCCATTATACAAAAAAAGGAATTTAAAAATGCCAGAATGTATAAGAGGCAGTTGTTTCAATACTACAATGAATTATCCTTTATTGTTGGGAATGACATAGCTGAGGTCACTGCATATGCAATAGTTTAAGAGATAGAAGAAGGGAATTTTATGAACGAGGCCGTCGATCTCAATGATGAGGAAGATTTCACTTATCATGGTATGGATACTGCATCTTTTGAGACTGATGTTGATTTGGCTAATGATGGTATCGATACACCTACATCGAACCAATCTAGTGCAAGTGGAAGAGACAACCCTTCAGCGTCGTCAAGGAGGCCAAAGAGGAAGAAGGGAAGCACGGTAGGTTCATTGAATTTGATTTGGGAAGTGATCAAAGATCCGAGTGCAGGCCTTCCACAACCTCTGAAAGTGGATAAATCATCCGCTTTGAAAAATGATGCAGTGGATGTGTATAAAGCACTAAAAGCAATCCCTGGACTTAGCGAGGGTACTATGCTTGATGCATATGATAAATTTTTGCGTGATCCTGCAATAGCCATAGGGTTCTTGACAATGAATGAAGGGGAGAGAGTCACATATATTATAAAGAAGTTTGGAGGACTCTGATTAGGATGCAAAATCTTTTGATACAATTGTGTGTTTATTTGATCCATGTTTCAAATTATAACTACTGATTCATATTAAAACAATGCTCATATGAATTTTGTGAATTTTGAATGCTTTGTGGTTGTGGGTGAACCCACAATAGTGGGTTACACTTTTTGGCTTGAACGGACACTTAACTCTGCATTTTGAAAAAAAAATCAGATTCAGATGCATATTGTCGTTAAACCATTTGAAATCGAAAGATGTAGTAAATTAGAGTCTTTTAGGATTTTCTATCTAGATTCTAAATCTATTTTTTATTTTTATTTTTGAATTGATTTGAATGGTATTTTCTTTCTCCCACGAAAATTGGCATGTTGCTAAAAATGTCATTTTCAAAGAGTTGCATTATTTTCATAGAGAATAACTTTTTTTCTAAAATAGATATCAATGTGCTTCTTTCGAATTTAGTTTTGTAACATCCATATGGAGGGCATACAATTGGTTTGACAATATTATCATGATTATTGTATATTTTATTAATGTTTAAAGTTGACTAACCTATAATTTTGACATACCTTAACTACATAGCTTATAACTTGTCATGTATTTGTCCAATTTCATTTTTATTTTTTTTGATAGAAAGAGAACTTAAATACCTAGGGCATAGATATTTTTTAGAATTTTTTTCTCTCATTTACTATTTTTCCATAAGCATCAAACATAGAGGTAGACATACGGTGAAATATCTATGTTTAGTAAAACTAAAAATACAAAGTCATAACAAAATAAATATATATTAACATTATAATAATTGGAAAGATTTTTCTTAGTAGCACCTTACTACATAGATATTTTTTTCAAATGGATTCATTTTATCTGCCAAAAGATAAAGTCAAAGTGATTTTTTGTCAGCATTTTAATAGGTGCGAAGGAGACTCCATCGTAGGTATGAATGAGGAGTATAGATGTTATATCAATGTTTTTTTTATATAAGAGGGTTTGAGCTAAGCATTTGTAATTAATTCCTTCAAATGGAACCTCTCAAGGCTTAAATCATCATATTTTATTAAAAATATGTTATTTCAGCAAAAATCAACATGTCTAAAAAAGTGTAACCCACTATTGTGGAGTCACCCTTGTATGACTCAATGTATCTCTCTGCAGCAGAATTCGAGAAATCTTGTGATGGATTTAATGTGAATTATTGATTAATTTGAGGCTTGATGCCCTTATGCTCTACCTCCTAAAATTCTTGAACTCTCTTACCATTAGTAGGTACTAATTTGTGAGGACTATTCTAGTTTAAAGACCCTATATTGTTGTTGTATTTGGTTGCTTGCTAGTCACATGATGTTGGATTTTGAATGATGTATTGTGAGTCAGTGATGTTTCTATATCGTATGAGCACTAAGTATGAATATATTAGGTTGATTTGAAAACTTATTACTGCTATATGGAACCACTGGTTCAATTGAGATCCTATTTACTCATGGATGGAAACTGCATATATCAATAGCTAGTGAGCTAGACATAATTCTTATTTGTTGGATTTTTTTTTTAATTTTAATTTTAAAATTCCAGAGAGCTTGCAATAAACCTTTGGCTTTCTAAAGCTATTGTCTTTGGACTAATAAGAGAATGTGAGGAATCACTTATCTTTGTAGCAATGGAAGGCCCTAATTCCATCCTAGGACTATGCTTTTCTTTGTTTTGTATCTTTTGAAGAGACCTTAAGTTGGACACTTTGTTTATTGAAAACCCTCTTTATGAAGGCTTTGAAGTTGAATAATTCTAGCTCAGTTATAGTTATTGTTCTTGCTGCCCTAGAATGACATATTTGTTCATTAGACACAATTTGTGACCTTCGAGTACTTCCTGCTCACATAAGCCAAATTTTACATTAAGGCATGAAAATTTCCTTTGTTGTTGTTGCCTTATCCTGAGTTTGGTTTTACTTTTTTCTTCTCATGCGTAGGAACTTCTGCATTTTTTGCATTCAGTAATTCCTAATGAATTGCAAATCTTATTTCCAGAGCCCACTAAGGAATCCAATTGTAGATCTTCTAACAACCAATCAATGCCATCAGTTTGATTTGGAAATTGTCTTCAAAGGTGATTAGTTGTATTTAACACTAGTTTTAGCTATATGCCACTTTCATCAAGACATGTCAAACATGTTTAGAGTGTCGCCACTGCCAATTTTGAAGGCATTTTGAGCCATCTGTCAAATATCACATTGCCATTTCCAAATAACCTCATGAATGTCATAAAAAACCATTGATTGCAAATATTTTTTAAGTACTTGAATCTACAATAGAATAATAGTGGTGAATGTATGATTATTATAATCATATGATTATATGTTATAATATTTATGTAATAAATGTAGTAAAGATGGTGCGATGCATTATTGATATAGGCTCGATGGCTCTTGTCAATGTGCCAAACTGTCAATGTGGTGGTGGGCAGTGTGTGTTGAAGACTTCACAAACACAAAGCAACTCTGGATGACAATTTTGGTGCTGCCCAAATAGAAAAAAAGTTGCTAATGTGTATATATTTAATGTTTGTAATGTAAATACTATTCATTATATTATAAGAACTAATGTAGATTGAACATCACATAGAAATAATGGTTGCACATACTTTAGTTGGGTCAATGACAACTCATCTGCATCTATCCGCCCATCTCCACTTATCCATGATGAAGGATTTGAATGCAAAATGTGTTAGGCTAGGGCAAATGCCGAAATTATATTTTTACGATGTCTTCTCTGTATTGTAATCAGATATCTTTGTTGCGACCATATGTGGAGATGAGCTCAGGAATTAGTCAGTTTAATATTTTCATATTGTAACTTATATTTTAATATGGATATGGCATAACTTCTCTTTGCCTCAAGTGCGCATATATATCCATGTTTACATCTTTTTTACAATAATTCTTCATGTTTATCCCTCAGGTGAGCCCAATCTGCTATCAGTCACATGATTTAATGTATAGTGTTTTCTTGGTTAATACACTTACTCGACATTGCTTTGTAGAATTCTAACCCAGGTTTGTAGAGAAATTTTGAGGTTAACAGAGATATATCATGTATGAACTCATTTAATTGGTCGTGTTTTGATCCTGACAAGTGTGGATCATTCAGGTAAGAATCAAAGGAGGCCATAGAAGGTAATAATAATTAATAAGATTTTTTTTTAAAACTCATACAAAAGTTAGTAGTTGAATGTACTTCATTAGGGGTTACAATTTATATGTTTTTTTTTTCATTAAAATATTACAGGGATTGTGGTACTAACAAAAGCACAAAGTAGTCATATGCTCTATGTATGCAGTGTCCACAGACAAAAACAAGAGTTCGGGCATGAGAGAGCGTTAAAGACTCATCAGACAATAAAATTATAACACTGTATCTGCATTATGTAAATGAGGAATACCTTATTCAAGTTGTAATTTCATATCTGCATTATGTAATGAGGAATGCCTCATCTATTTAATTGTAATCTAATTGAGTTTTCTTTTTGGGGCTAGATCGAAGGTTTTCTCTACTCGGCTCTTTCCTACCGGTGCTCCTATTGTGCTGGGTTGGCAACATTTTGAAAAAAAATAATTAATAAAATGAATGGCTTGTTTATAATGATGACCTGTGTATTTTGGAGTTTGTTATTTTATAAATTTGTATAGGAAAATAAAAAAAATTAAAAAAGTTATACAAAATGTCAAAATTTTAAAAAACTTATAAACATAATTTTATTTCAAAATATTATAAAATTAACCTTCATAGAAAAATAAAATAAATATTCAAAAACTCCTACAAAATGTGAAAAACATAATTACATTTAAAAAAATAAAAAATTATTTATATTAAAAAAAATTAAATAATAAAATAAATCCTTATTTAGTGCATATTACAATTCCAGATTGTGGCACCAAAATGCGAAAAATACATCTTCTTAATCATCTTCCGGGTGAACCAAACGGTTCCAACACATATTCCAAAATTCATTTTGAGAATATGTATCTTCCAGAATTGCAACATCTTCCCGGATTGACTATATCCAGCATTTTGTATTCCAGCACCCTATGGGCCCATTTGGACCATGGCATATCGGTCGTAATTCTGGAATATCAATTTCAGAATATGGAATGCCATGTTTGTGTGCAACATCGTAAGCAGGAATTGGAATTTCGACATTCCAATTTTACCCAAAAAATGGGCATTTTGTCTTCCACTTGAAAAGGTGGAATTGGAATATGGGGCTCGAATTCCAGTTTCCAAATGCCAATTTTGAAATGTTGTCGGGTCCACGTGGGTATTATAATTTTTGACATCCATGTTATTACCTTGTTTTTGACATCCGCAACAGTATTATTTGACATCCGCGTGATTGTTCGAAGCACTCTCTGGTTTGAGCTGCATCTGGTTCCTGCATTTGGTTCGAAGCTACATTAGTATGTATATACTCCTTCACATTTGTTTATCTGTTATATGTTTATCTGTTGTATGTATATACTCCCTCACATCTGTTTATCTGCATTTGTATGACTTAGAGTTTTAGGGTTTCAACTGGTTTATCTTCGTGATCCTTCTTCTAATATATTGCTTGGGCATTTGATATCTAATTAGCATGAAGGGATAGGGTTAGTATGGTAGGATAAGGGTTCGAGTGGTTTACCCTAGCATTCATTTTTTGTTGGGTTAGCATACAACGAGCATAGGTTGTGCGGATTTAATCCATCCTTGAAAATGACATTTGTAGGCCTCATTCTTGTAAATATCTCTAGTAATAATACTCCATAGCCAAATACATCTCCTTTGGTGGACACCCTTGCACCCAATCCATTCTCTACAGAATGATTCGGTTCATTTTTCCATATTGATTCAATTCATTTTTTCATTCCAGCATTCACTAATAGATTTATAAACAAAGTAAAAAGATGCAAAGATACTTACCTGGGGCAATGTAGCCTATTGATCCTTTGAGCAAATGTGATGTGGAAGTCATGGAATCCATAGTGTTGGCCAAGACTATTCTTGCAATGCCGAAGTCTGTTAGGTGTGATGTCATGTCATCTCCCAACAACACATTACTAGGTTTTAAGTTATAATGCAGAACCTATAAAAAGCATCGGTGATGAAGGTATGCTAAGCTTGAGCTATGTCAATGGCTATGCTCTGTCTTTCTGTCAAACTCGGTTCACACTCGTCCCCATCAGGGTATAGCCAACCTTCCAAGCTACCCTTTTGCATATAGGGGTAAATCAAAGCTTTGAAATCAAGGTTGGAGCAACAAGTAATGATTCCAGTCAGATTTCTATGCCTAACCTTGCCCAAAGCATTGCACTCCCTGTCAAAACTCTGATGAGCATCTTCATTTTGCAAATGGAGAACCTTAACGACAATTAGTGTGCCATCACTCAGCTCCCCTTTATACACCGATCCATAATTACCAACTCCTAAAAGGTTGGCATCACTAAGTCCATTAGTTGCAGCCATGATGTCCTCATGTGAAATTCTTGGCAGGCCCTAATTCAGAGGAAAAGCATCTGTAGTCTGCAAGCTTGTACTACTTTTCTTCTTCCCATACTTCCAAATTAAGAAACCCAAGAAGCAATTGCAAATCACAAAAGTTGTGACAGAAACAGGAGCTATTATCTTCCATATTTGCGAATTAGAATTATGAGAGTGAGACACAGGAGGAGGGCATGATGGAAAATTATGTATCCATGGTCTGCACAGGCCCACATTTCCTACAAATGATGCATTAGTAAGCTTTCTGAAAATCCCACCTTTGGGCACTTCTCCTGTTAACTTATTCATGGAGAAATTCAAGTGGTGAAGCATCTTGAGTGTTTCTAGGGACTCTGGTGTGGTTCCTGACAAATTGTTCCAAGATAAATCCAGGTCCCCCAAGCTCTGAAGCTGCCAGAGTGAATCTGGTATTGAACCATGCACTGAATTGTGTGATAGATTAAGCTGTTGTACTGATGTGCAACTTCCAATTGTGCCAGGTATTGAACTTGTTAGTAAATTTGAAGAAACATCTATGGCCTGCACCATTTGAAAAAAAAATTCCTCAATTAAATGTGGTCTAATGGTCATGGAATGCCATGAGGAATGCTATGGATTGTCATGGAATTCCATCACCATGAGACCACATTTATGTTTGATAAAAATGCTTTAGTAGATATGTATGAAAAGTGTGGTAGTATAGACAGGGCAGTGAACTATTTGAAAAAAATGCCTTAAAAAAGTGTAGTAGACATGTATTCCATCACCATGAGACCACATTTCTTTGAGGCATTTTTATAAAATAGTTTATTATCTTTTCATGGAATTCCATCATCCTGACATCATATTTCTTTGAGGCATTTTTCCAAACAGTTCACTGTCTCGTCTATGATAGCACTTACTATTATGATTTGATAGATTGATACAAAACCTCCTTAATTAAGATCTTGTCTTTGCCAAATGACAACATGTTTTAATGGCAACTATTTATTCCACTTTCTCCAACCTCTAGTATATTTCATCTCTCCATATATTGGCATATGTTAACATATTTCCTCAACAATGAATTTTGGTCCTTTCTGAAGCAGGTTGCCCATGGAGCTAAAATTATCTGCCATTGCAGTCAGTATGACAAAAAGTTTGGAAAACAACACATTCTAAAAATATATATTAACTCATTCATCATGAAAATTAAGGTTCAAATATATTACACTGTTACTTGATCTCTTCAAGATATTTCTGATTACCAGTATGCTGTTTGGTACTTAAAATACTATTACAAATGAGGACATCTCACAGTGACTGTCCCTTGTGTAATTGCCACTTGAATATATTGGTATTGAACCATGCAAATGATTTTCTTCTTGATAATGTCCTCATTTGTTCAAGAAGAAAAGCATTTGCATGGTTCAATACACAAGTGGCCATTACACAAGGGACAATCATTGTGAGATGTCAAAAATAATACCCACGCGGATGTCAAAAACAAGGTAATCACGCTGATGTCAAAAATTATAATACCCACGCGGACCCGACAACATTTCAAAATTGGTATTTGGAAACCGAAATTCGGTCCTCAAATAAAAAAATATGAGGACATCTCATAATGACTATCCATTGTGTAATTGCCACTTGAATGTATTGGTATTGAACCACATTAATGTTTTTCTTCTTGATAATGTCCTCATTTGTTCAAGAAGAAAAGCATTCACATGGTTCAATACCAATAGGCAATACATTCAAGTGACAATTACACAAGGGACGGTCACTATGAGATGTCCTCATTTGTGACAAGGATAGTCACAAATGAGGACATCTCACAGTGACTATCCCTTGTGTAATTGCCACTTGATTGTATTGCTATTGAACCACATTAATGCTTTTCTTCTTGAACAAATGAGGACAATTACACAAGGGACAGTCACTGTGAGATGTCCTCATTTGTGACAAGGATAGTCACACATGAGGACAGTCATTGTAAAGACAACATGATAATGTACAATCACTGTAAGATGTCCTCATTTGTGACTGTCCTTACAGTGAGTGTACATTATCATGTTGTCTTTACAGTGACTATCCTCATTTGTTCAAGAAGAAAAGCATTAATGTGGTTCAATAGCAATACATTAAAAGTGGCAATTACACAAGGGACAGTCACTGTGAGATGTCCTCATTTTTTACTGTCCTTAAAGTGATTGTACATTATCATGTTGTCTTTAGAGTGACTGTCCTCATTTGTGACTATCCTTACAGTGAGTGTACATTATCATGTTGTCTTTACAGTGACTGTCCTCATTCAAGTGACAATTACACAAGGGATAGTCACTGTGAGAACTTCTCATTTAGTGAAATTACACAAGGTACTTTCTTTGATACATATGTTGTATACTCAACCTGCAACTCTATTCTCTGATTATGCATTATAGTTGGGTGTTTTCTTATGTTGTTTCGTGATTGTTTTGTTGGTATTTTTAGGTAATTCAATGGATCTCATTGATGATATTGATGATGAAGATGATATTGAAATAGAAGGAGAGATTATGAGGAGGAGAAGAGTCCTGCCCATTGTTGTAATTGTTCTTGCCACCCTTGTCGTGGCCATAGCAAAGTGTATAAAAGAAGGTAGTCGAAATATGTGTAAGCGCACAAGAGATGTAATTCCTTTTTATAAGCATGTTATCAACTCCAATGAGATGGATTGCTTTGACCAAATACGCATGAGTAGACGATCCTTCTTTAAACTAGCCAATATTTTAAGGCAAAAAGGAAGCATTAGAGATACAAAATTCCTCATGTTAGAAGAACAATTAGTCATGTTCCTCCATAATCTTGGCCACAATCTGAGGAATCGTAAGATTGCCCATAACTTTGGGCACTCTGGAGAGACGGTCAACCGATACTTCCACAAGGTCTTGAGGGCTATCTTAGCGCTCCATTCGGATTATTTTATAACCCCTGGTCCAGACACTCCTCGGGAAATCAGTGGGAAGACCCGTTTTGATCCATTCTTCAAGGTATATCTCCCAGTGGTTTAATTTTGTTTAGAGTTGTAATCCTATTATTGCATGTTCATTAGACCTATGATTTATCTGACTACAAGACTGTGTGGGAGCAATTGATGGATCCCATATACCAGTTGTTGTCGATGTCAACCTGCAAGCTAAATATTGCGATAGAAAAGGCAACTTGTCGCAAAATGTTATGGGAGTGTGTTCATTTGATTATAAGTTTCAATACATCCTTGCTGGTTGGGAAGGGTCTACTGCAGATAGCCGTGTTTTAGCTTCGGCTCTATCTAGAGCCGATCCATTGGTAGTTCCCCCAGGTTTGTAAAATATGATTATATTATTGAAGCATACGAAAAATAAGGCAATGTTATAACAATGACATTTTGTTTTGTTTAGGTAAATATTATTTGGTTGATGCTGGATATCCAAACGTACCAAGATTTCTCGCACCTTATCGGTGCACACACTACCACCTAAAGGAGTTTTCAAGAGAAAACCCAATAAACACCCCAGAAGAGTTGTTTAATCATCGACACTCCTTGCTTAGGAATGTAATAGAGCGTACATTTGGGATTTTGAAGTAGCGTTTTCCTATCTTGAAGCATGCGACGTCTTATCAAATCAAGACACAAACAAATATTGTTTTGGCATGTTGCATACTTCACAACTTCATTACAATAGAGGATGGCCTTCCATCTGAGGTAGAATTTGAAGAGGAAGATGGTCATGATTAGATAGATGTACCAGTGCTTGAGACATATGGGTTGAGCCAGCGTGAAAGAGATGATTGGGGCAATTTTTGAGATGAAATAGCAAGAAGGATGTGGGAAGACTATAGATCTTGATCTTAGTCGGTTTAATAACTATTATGGCAGTGTTTAAACTAATGTCAAATTTCATAAATTTCACAAACTAATACTATATATTAAAAGCTGTTATGCCATATTTAGTGTTGTCATGTTATATTCAATGTTGTTATATTTAATGTTGTCATATTATATTTAATATTCTCATGTTATGTTTAATGTTGCTATATTTTATATTTAATGTTGTCATGTTATATTTAATATTGTCATGTTATGTTTAATGCTGCTATATTTAATGTTGCCATGCTATATTTAATATTGTCATGTTATGTTTAATGTTGCTATATTTAATGTTGTCATGTTATATTTAATATTGTTGTGTTATGTTTAATGTTGCTATATTTAATGTTTACATCTACGTATATGCCTCTTTGCATCTGTTTACATTGCAATTGATCTTGTCAAAAGAAGTGGGCAGCTCATGTTGTGTGTGCCTTAGGTATGTCTATGGATGTAAACACGAACATGGATGGTGATGTTCAAGTTATCCAGGCAACTTCTTCTTGCAAGAAGGTTTTCTAAACAAAAGAGATGGAACGCAAGTTGCTAGACTTGCTACAGGAGCAAGTGCAGCTTGGAAAAAAAGCTGACGGGGGTTTCAAGAAAGAGGCTTGGACAACCATTGAAACGAGGTTCAATAATGAGTTGAAAATGAAGCTATCGAAGGATAACTTCAAGAACAAGCTAAAAACTTGGAAACAAGGGTATAGAGTTATGAAAGACTTGAGGAATACAAGCGGCTTAGCCTGGAATGAGACTACCCAAACTATGGATGCTGATGATAGTGTTTGGGACGAGTTGTTGAAGGTAACATGGTCTTCAGATCTCCTTTTAAGTTGAATATATCTTTTTAAGTAATGAAGGACCAATAATGAATTCAATTGTTATGCCATCATATAGAGAAAGGAATTTAAAAATGCCAGAATGTATAAGAGGCAGCCATTTTAATACTACAATGAATTATCTTGTATTGTTGGGAATGACATAGCTGAGGGCACTGCAGCTGCAATAGCTCAAGAGACGGAGGAAGATTTCAATGATGATGAAGATTTCAGTTATCATGGTATGGATAATGCATGTTTTGAGTTTGCTACTGATTTGGCTAATGATGGTATCGAATCTATTGATACACCTACATCAAACCAATCTACTACAAGCGGCAAAGAGAACACTTCAACATCGTCAAGGAGGCCAAAGAGGAGGAGGGGAACATTGGTAGGTTCGTTGGATTTGATTTGTGAAGTGATCAAAGATCTATCTGCAGGCCTTACAACAATCCTTGGACAGCCTTTGAAGGTGGATAAAACATCTAGTTTGAAAAATGATGCAGTGGATTTGTATAAAGCACTTAAAGCAATCCCTGGCCTTAGCGACTCTACTATGCTTGAAGCATACAAAAAGTTAATGCATGATCCGCAATCAACCGCATTGTTCTTGATAATGGATGAAGGAGAGAGAATCCAATATATGATATGGAAGTTTGGAGGACTTTAGTTGATCCATGTTTATTAGGTCTTGTGTTTCAAATCAAAACTAATGTTTCATATTAAAACAATCAGAATTATGGATTTAATTTGTTGTTTTTCAAATCAAAACTAACTAATGTTTCAGAAATTGTAAACAGTGATTAAGCTCGATTTACTGTGTCCTAGTAAATCTTGGATGAGTTTATATATACCCTTTTGTGCAGTGCAGTGTAGGCTTGATTATAGTTTCTGATGCTTTAATATAGTTTAAGTTTGGGAAAAACCTGGCGGTTACAATCTCAATGTTGCTAAACAGTTTGTGAAATCTGCCATTTATAATCTCAAAGGGTAGTTTACTAGTTGACATATTTACATTTTTAACAGGAAAACAAGTCATGTTCATATCGGAAGTACAGTAAAACATGGCATTTGGTAGTGTGAAGAACTAATGTTACAGTTATTTTACTTAATATTTTGGATTTATTGCATATGTTTTATTTAATGCTTGCAATACTTGACTAATATCAACTTCTCTAGCAATCATGGTTTCTATTCACATGATCTCAAGATTTGAAAAAATTACAGAGCTCGTTCACCTGTAAATTCTCCTCTTTAGATTCGATGTGGATATGAATGATTTTATTGGTGAAATTCTGTCAAACATTTCGCGTGAATTAGCTATGATTACAAATTTCTTAAGGCATTTTATCAAGCACCAACTTTTACAAACATAGTTCGTCAAACTGAGAATTAACTCAGAATGTACAAAAATCAAATGCATACTTTTTGAGATTTTCCTTTTGAAACATGAATGAACTAAAATTCTGATACAGTAATACACTTCTGATTAGTTCAATGTAAAATAAATTAAACCTGCAATGTCAATAACCCTTTTGTAGACAGAACTTAAAAAAATATAGTCAGAGTACAACATTTGTATATCAATTTTGATCTGAACCAAAATCACTACAATTCCTTTGTAAACTGTAACCACTCAGGAGGTGAATATCTGCATATATATCTTGATAATGTCTTTGTTATCAAATAAAATTCAGAACTTGTGCATTGTTTCAAAACAATAATAGCAGATCTTTAGAAACATATACCTATTGCTCAGAATTCAATTCTTCATCATATTTTGTTCAATTAAATTCTTCTATTGATTGCATTTTTTTTTTGTTGCTATTACTTCAATGTGCAACTCTCCACATCAACCAGTCCACATTAAACACCTTGTAATACAATACTTTTTCAACAAAATGCACACCTCAATCATTCAAATGGACATTGCTTTTATATATGTCTTCCCACTTAGCCTTTCCATAGACTGACCAAAAATATATGGTTAAAGGAAGTTTTTAAAGGAGTTACTGAACTGTTGCCAACTGTCACATTTGGCTTGCAGCCGATCAAGACAGTTCTGGGTTGGTTGGTCTCAGTTATATGAGCTGGGAGGTAAATGGGGTGGGGGGGAAGGAGGTAGGAAGGGGGCTGAAACAGGAGGTAATGTTCTCTATAGATGTTAAGCATTTTTAATCATCCAACACTCAAACGGGGGACTTGTTAGCAAGTAAGAAACAATGATGTCTCTGTGATTTTATCAATCTATTTTGCTTAGTAATCCTAAAATAGATACATTATCCAACACTTTACATTATTGCCAATCAATCAGTTAGGATTGCTAGAGAAGTTGATATAGTCAGGTATTGCAAGCATTAAAATACACTTGAAAACTAATATTATCAGGCCCTTAAACTATTGATTGTTCCACTAACTTTCAAACAGAAACTAAACAGTTTTGATTATACATTTTTTTGGGAGGATCCATGTTGCCCACTTCTTTTGTCATAACGCATTGTTGACATGACAATATTACATATAACATGACAACATTAAATATAACACGACAACACTACAATATGTCATAACTCATTATGGTTGATTCAACCTTGCAACTTTTTGTTTTTCTCAATGAATTTTGTTTAATTTTGGGATTGTTGATATAGGTGCATTATTGATATCGGCTTGATGGCTCTTCTCAATGTGCCAAGCTGTCCATGTGGTGGTGGGCAGTGCCAGTTGAAGATTTCACGGACAGTGATCAACCCTGGACGACAATTTTGGTGTTGTCCAAATAGAAAAAAGGTTGCTAATGTGTATATATTTAATGTTTGTAATGTAAATACTATTTATTATATTTAATGTTTGTAATATAAATACTATTCATTATTTATAAAAACTAATGTAGATTGGGCATCACAGGGCCATTATGATTGTGGATACTTTAGGTGGGTCGATGACAACCCATCTACATCTATTCGCCCATCTCCACTCATCCACAATCCAAGATTTGAGTGCAAAAGTTGTCAAGCTAGGGCAAATGCTGAAATTATATTTTTATGATGCCTTCTTTGTATTGTAATCGCATATATTTTTTGCGACCATATGCGGAGATGAGCTTAAGAATTAGTCAGTTTTGTATTTTGATATTGTAATATGCGGAGATGAGCTTAGGAATTAGTGAATTTTGTATTTTGATATTGTAATATGCAGAGATGAGCTCAGGAATTAGTCAGTTTTGTATTTTGATATTGTAACTAAATATTTTAATATGGATATGGCGTAACTCCTCTTTGCCCCAAGTGCGCATATATATGGTCCACATATTTTTTCACAATAATTTTTCATGTTTATGGTTTAGGTGAGCCCCAATCTGCTATCAATCACATGATGTAATGTTGTTTTCGTGGTTATTGCTTTGTAGAATTCTAACCTAGGTTTGTAGAGGAATTTTGAGGTTAATAGAGATATATCATGTATAAACTCATTTAATTGGTCGTGTTTTGATCTTGACAAGCGTGGATCATTCAGGTAAGAATCAAAAGAGGTCATAGAAGGTAATAATAATTAATAAGATTTTTAAAAAAAACTCATACAAAAGTTAGCAACTGAATGTACTTCATTGGTGTACTAACAAAAACACAAAGTAGTTGTATGTTCTATATATGCAGTGTCTAGAGACAAAAACAAGAGTTCGGGCATGACAGAGCGTCAAAGACTCATCAGACTAAATTATAACATTGTATCTGCATTATGTAAAATGAGGAATGCCTCATTCAAGTTGTAACACTGTATCTGCATTATGTAAAATGAGGAATGCCTCATTCAAGTTGTAATTTTATATCAGCTAATGACTTTGTGGGGCTAGACCAGAAGTTTTCTCCACCCGGCTCTTTCCTACCGGTGCTCCTATTGAGCTGGGTTGGCAACATTTTGTAAAAAATAAATAATAAAATAAATGACTTGTTTATAAATTTGTGTATTTTGGGTCTACATATTTTATAAATTTGTATAAGAATTTTTTTTTTTATAAAAAAGTTATACAAAATGTTAAAATTTTTATAAACTTATAAACATAATTTTATTTCAAAATATTATAAATATTCAAAATCGCATACAAATGAAATAAAATAAAATAAAATAAGTATTAAAAACAAAATAAAATATTATAATATTATTTTATTACAAAAATAAAATAAATATTCAAAAACACGAACAAAATGTGAAAAACATCATAACATTGAAAAAATCACAAATTGTTATAAAGAAATTAATAAAACAAATTCTCATTCAGTGCATATTCCAATTCCAAAATGCGGCACCTAAATGTGGAAAATACATCTTCTCAATCATCTTCCAAGGGAACCAAACGGGTCGAACACATATTCCGGATATCATTTTAAGGATATGTATATTCCAAAATTACAGCATATTTCAGAATTGACTATATCCGGCATTCCGTATGCCGTGTTCCAAACTGGCCCTACAATTATGCACTCCACTTAAGATAAAGAAGACAAAGGGAGGCTCCAAAATTTTTACATCAAATGGGATAGAAGATGGGACAATGCTATTACGCGTTAAGAGGTTTTCAACACACAGGAGCGACAAAATTTACTGTATATAATAGTTGAGATGTAAACTCAGGAAACCTTCAAAGCGTTTTAATGTCTGCTTATCTTGATTGAAGCGAGAATTTGGCATCCTTCAATTCCTTGGTTGATCGAAATAAGTGAGGGCAAAATGAGCGATGAAGGGCAAGGGCAAACATCCAGTGCCAGCTCTTCTTCTCCCGCAGAGCAGGCAAGGGCCTTTCCTGAGGTATGGTTGCAAAAATTGGACGTTTTTACATCCGTGTAGGAATAGTCGTTGATTTATGTAGGCTACTTGCAGGTGCTGCCATTTCAGATGTATCCACCTTTTCATCATCAAAGTGGGGGGATCTATGCCGTGCCTTATCTTCCATTCGGTGGCGGTGTCGGAACCCTTATTCCCTTGACCTACAATATGCCCACGTAAGTAATCTTTTTCATTTCAGATTTGTCCTTATTTCGCCTTAAATTCATGCCGTAGAACGATATTTGGCTTCTTTACGAAACTCAAATATTATCAAAGCCATACGCGATCCCCATATCAATACAATCTTATACTAATTACGCCTGAACAAAACTAGTGCAACTGCAGTACACTTCTTAAAGATTAAAATATAGAAAACGTGATCACAATTTTCTACTCATCTCATGGTGGATCACAAAGTCTGATCCTAAACGATGATGTAAACAGATACACACAGCTTTTATCCAAATATTTTTGAAAATCGAAGATAAAAGCAATCAAATAGATGACGGATAACTCAATGCCGTTCCAGTTGGTTGAGTCTTGGTGGCAAAACAACCGGTCTGTCAAGTCAATGGTCTGTATTCTATACATACATCTGCCCACCTTGGCAAGACTCTGACTCTTTAATACCAGTAGGCAGCAGCAAGATGAATGCCATTTCCCCTTTCCGGTCAGTTCAGTTGGTTTAGTCCTGAATCAATCACTTCAGTGAAGTTGGAATCAATCAACAGACGGTGAAGCATATAGCATCGCTTGTGGCTAATTCTAACGAGTTCAAGTTGGCTCATACACCATATTACGAATAACCAGTCAACTGGATAACACATCGTTATAGCACAATTCACATGGACCTTTTTACTGATATTTTTTTTGGCCTAAAAGCTCATATTAACCTTGAGTAGTGTAATGAGTTCAGTGTTATCATCTTCTGATGTTTTCTTTTAAAAAAAAATATTGAGTACCCTAAGGAAATAATCATGCGTTAATTCATCTCTGTAATTGAAGCACTTCAATAAAGTCTGGTTGAATAAATGTAATTCATTCACATGATGATCAATATCCACGTCAATTGCATCATTAGGGTATCAAATTCCAAAACAAACTGATTGCACAATATAGATTCAGGAGAAGAAAATTTCACTGCAAGAGTCACCAAATTGCTCATTCAGATGGCTCATAGTGTGTACTGGCGCAGTCAAGGGAGGAGAAATCCCCAATGGAGATGTCCAACCTCGCAGTTAGAGATTACATAGCAGAAATGACAAAACAAAGCAATAATCAACACCAGCAAATAAGGAACAATGCTCTTCAATTATCATCAAGTTGGCCTGCCAATGCAGATTACAGATTTTTCAACAGAGATGCCTCATTACTAAGGATATAAGCCTTATTCCCGATCTTCGATATTAGATATATTGGCTATCCTCGTTACCAATCTGCTACCTTAAACAAGAACTACTACCCTACTTATATACAAGATCGCCAGCCACAAGTCGGCCTATCCGATCAACAATCTCGAAGATAAAGGAAACGTATTACAACATATGGGTCAGGACTGAAATCCATAAGAACACCCTCAAATAGATAGATCATGACATGCGGACATACAAGGAGGCCGGCCACAAGTATAAGAACATAGAATGATGCGCCGTGAAGCTTCGCATAACGTGAATCTCCATCGCAAGTTGAATCTCGCCAATCCTGACCATTAGAGCAAGAAAGCAATATAGGACTGGGCCGGACCTATCATAAGATAACTTTATCTGGAAACATCGGATTGAGCTGCAAACCTAGACATAGGATGTTTATGATGTCTAGATAACATCATAAGGATTACATAAGATAACGAGTCAATTGGAAATTTGGAACGATTGCCACCTAAAACACATAAAACTGCCCAATTAGATGCAAAATTGCTCTGAACCCAAGATGCTCCTGCATCACTTACACAGATTCAGAGCATCTATAAACAAGTTTAATATGGAACCTGCAAATTTAAGAATCAAATGTATGTAGAACAGACATAGAATCTCTTAACAGAAACAGTTAAAGCTTACAAATTACACAGATCTCTTGGGGATTTTGTCCTAAGATATAACATGCTCAAGGGCAAAAATACAATAAATATGGCGCTGGGTATGAATGAACTGATTGGTGGGTTAGGGGCTGTGTCCTTCCTCACCTGGGTGCTGAGATTGTCGGCTCAACTCTGCATGATCAGAGGCAAAAACAAAAAAAACAGTATACCAGAAAACAAAGTAGAGTCTTCAATATATACCCACTTGGGGTGGTACATTAAGTTGCAGTGCAAGGCAAGTAAACAATCTGATTGCATTTGGTGTAGGGATGCCAATCTGTAAAGAGGCAAACCACAGTTAGCAGAGAGTTGGCTGAAGTTGGTAGTTGCTTCCAGTTTTCAAATAGTGGTAAACAGTTGCAATAGTTGGCACATAGAGACAAAAAAAACAAATCTGATTTCTTCAAGAAGTCGGTTGACACTAAGAGACAGAACAAAAAATTGATTTCTCCACATAAAGACAAGAGTACATAGATGGCAGCCAGCACTGCCATCCAGGCCAGGTGGCTCCATTTGAGGGGTTCATCATAGTCCTCCCATCTTCTAATTGCTTGACCTCAAGCAATTGCAGCTTCAAAATCCCAATCCACTTCAATTCAATGTTCTTCTGCAATCTTGGGTACTGCAATTGTGGAATCGGACTCTCCAGACATTGCTATCATGCACAGTCTCGAAAGGGCTCTATGTAGATGTTTAGAATCTGTTATACATGTAATCACCATGGCATTACCTCCTTTCCCCTGATTCTCAGGTGGTGTTGTGTGTTTCACCTGATACCCTGCTTCTTCCTATTCCAAATTGTTGAATCTCTCTGATAACCAATATTTTATGCCCCTTAATGTGGCAGGCAGGAAACTCATATTGTTCTTATCATCATTCAATTGCAGTTCTCTAAATGGCTATTGGTCCTTTGTTTTGTGTTTATCAAATATATATGCCTGAAATATTATATCCAACACAAAATATTCATTCAAAAGCCTCACCTCACGGGCCTCAACTTCGCACGACTTTCTCCACTTTAGATACCCTTCTTGTATCAATGTGTCAGATTGTGACTTAATTGGCACGGAGATTGTTTCTTGTTGTAACCAATCAGCAATATCAGTTACCATAGCATTGCTAACACTTTCCTCTATAGAGTGTTTGATAGAGTTTGTAGCTGCAGAAGACATTCCTTATACCTGTGATGGCTTCTTCATACAGGTTGCTTGTGTGCGATTTTTGTTCTCAGCGTTGCATACTGTGACTGCAGAAAATCCTCAATAGTGAATGGCAATTCTCATGTAAAGTCACGACTCTTCAAGTTAATGAAGAGTCCTCAGCGTTGAAGGTAAAAGGTTGTGTGTGTGTTGAGCACCAAAGAGTCACTACCTTGCGTTATGTTTGATAAACAAGTGTCACATCTGTTGAAGACAGTGTTTAGTCATCACTGCGTACAGCTGAAAGGTCATGGCAGGGAATATGGAGAGCTGATCGTTTTTGGTAGAGGAAGTGTTGTAAATTCTTGTAACACTTGGCTCCTATTGGCATCTCAAACAAAACCGGCATGACTATTCATTCATTCGGATTGCATGCATTGAAGTTTTTCGCAGTGTCTGGGCATTATACGAGAAAGGAAGAATATTGAATTGTGTGTGTGTTTCGGTGTCTTTCAGCAATGTCTTTGTTAGTATCTATTGCAGAGTATATGGTGATTTAATTTGCAGGTGTTCATTGTCGAAGTATACTGTGATTATTCTGCCTTCGTTCTTTGTCATTATTATAAATTTATATATATTCAGTCTGGAGTGAATCTTTTTGTGTTCGGTGTGTGCTAAGGAAATCTGAGTCTAGACTATTGTAAGGAGAAGATTGTGTAGTGTTCATTTAGGGTGTGCAGTTAAAGTTACAGCTTTGTATTCAGACTTTTATTAGTACTCAATAAAGAATTGACTTTTGGTGTGGCTGGGTTTTTCACCCTCAAGTGGAGGGTTTTCCCAGGATAAACTATTGGTGTCAATCTGTTCTCTGTGTTTTTTAGTAATCTGTTCTATATTTTATGATATTCTAGTTCAAATTCAACAGTGTTCACCCAGTGGGTTAGTTGAAACAAAAAATATCTCAATAGATAGATTCATTTCTCTATCTCTGCTAAGCAATTCTTTTTGTTCCCAATTGCCAATTGTAAAATTATCAAACTCCCAAATCTGAATAGTCAGTTTTACGTGATATAGTCCCAATGTCATCTTTATTTCCTTCTTCATAGACCTTGTTCAATATAGGCTTCCCCCTCTCTCCTAGTGTTATGGAACTAACCTTCCCTTTTCTCCTTGTAAGTAGGCTCCATTTGAATGTTTGTAGAGCAATATAATCTGAAATTGAAAAAGATGGATCCTCAACAAGCTTAGGAATTGGCTCCATATTTGGTAAAGCATTCAACATCCAATTATCACAATTGTCACCTTCTCTTGAATTCGGATAGAGAGCACCTTCCACTACATGATTGGCTGCAGCCAAGTTTCCATAATTGAAGGACTTCCTAAATCTGTGCCCCTCTATGCCATTGGCTTCATCCTTCTCACAGTAATCAATGAAGCCTGTATCAAGCGTGTCAATTGTCTTATTTTCTTCACTGCTTGGTGACCATTTCTCATCACGGCCTTCTCTTCTTCAGCAGCCTTCGTAGTTTTTTCCACTAGAACATATTCTGTCAAAAACTTGATTCTTCTTAGACCCACTTTGGAGTTAGGGTACAAAGCTTCTTGAGATGTTTGAAGCTTCATAAAGTCAATGGTCATTGCAATTGCAGCTTCGGATGTCACTCTTCCCATGCAATAAAAATCAGCTATTTTGGTGCTTTGCTTTGCATTCTCTGCAGATGAGGTAGACCCCCAAGATTCAGTAATTATGTTTCTATGATGAGGGGCTTGGTCTTTGAATTCAAGTTTGGGATCCCAGCTTTTGACATTGAGGTAAAAAGGTGATGAAACAATTGTTGGGGCAATTGATGGAGCCTGTCTAATTGTGGGTCTCTGCTTCCAAACCACACTTGTATTATTAGGAAGACTGTCAAATGTTGAGACGACTTCAAATCTATTTTCTTTGTATCCTCTCCGTTATCTATCTTCTTAGCATGGTTGTCCACTCTGCAGAATGTTTGAGGATGTAACAAATCAGTAATTTTGAAGATAGAAATAAGTGTTTCCCAGTTATTTGGATCATCAAAGAGTTTTCATTTTTTCTGCTCACAATGCTAAGTTTTAAGTTTGCAAGCTATTTAACTATATTTCTGTCTACATGCATCTAGTCACATTTAGCAGCAGCACTGTGTATTTCCCTTTCAAGGTTTGCTTTAGCTCTAAGATTTTTCATCGTTACTTTGAGTCTGCCTTCAGTGACGCCATTGTAGCTGCTGAGAGGTAATAGAACCATGATCCACCACTCCAACTCAAGTCTTGAACCTTTTGTGGGAGATCTTTCGACCACTTCGATAAGATTTGTATTGATGTCAATCTCAGCCTTGGCCTTCACCAATTGGGCTTGTTAAGTCTTCAGCTCTTTGTCAAAATATTTAGGGTCTTCACCATCATTCTCTTCAATTGTTGTAACTGCTATTGATGGAAGCAAGATAATCCCAAACCTCAGAGGTACACTATCCTCTAACATGCAGTGTACACTATTGACATTTTTCAGTTCAGGGCTAGTAGAAAGATTAATGACATAAACAACATGATTAACACTTTTACCACTATAATAGGGTTGGCCAAGGAAGATTGGCAGAACCAACTCATCCAGGTTTCTCTGCCACTGTCTATACACCAAATCTTCCTTGAGCTTTCTCAGGTAGTGTGCGTGCATAGGTTTGGAGATCACATACAAATAGCCCTGTTTAAATGAAGTATTCATATGTGATAAACTCTTCATAACTTTAGTCATCTAATGAACCAAGGACATTTTCCCATGAAACAATTCCAATACTGAGACAAGAGCAATGCTATCGGTGCTTATCAATGCTCCATTTATCACACAATTGCTCGGAGGCACCATAAGCTGATTGGCGGTGGCTCTAATTGGTTGCAGTGGTCCAACATTCTGGCATTGTAAGTGTGAACCCTGTACTGCAGATGCAAAGAGATTGCTTCCACTGAATGATTCAATGCTTCCCCTACTGTAAACAGGTATAGGAAACCAGTAAGCTGGTCTTACAGTAGAAGCACAATTAGGTATTTCCAAAAGGGCTTCTGCTAAATGCCTCCTCCGAGCTGGTTCAATCAGACATTGCAGATATGAGAAGAAGTTTTTTAAGCAGACCTAATAGTACACTATCTTTTATGTAAGCTGCTAAGTGCTAAACCCTTAACATTAATGAGTGGGTAATCCCAAAGACTCAGACCCCTTGCACCTCTTAGTAGATGATGCCCTAATACGAGAACACTCCAATTTTAAACTTTACCATTGAAGCTGATGTCCGGATTGTCCTAAACATGATCCTTCCAAGAGTTATCACTATATGCAGTTATGTTCAAAATTCTCCCCTCCGAGCCCCATGTGGTAAAAATGAGTTTGTCTTCACTATTAATAGCCTGGTAAGATTTCAAAGTTAATTTAGCAGTCAAATGTTTTGGTTAGATTCCTAAACCGAGCTATTAATATTTGTTTTAATGAGAAATATTTAAAATTATTTATCCAAAATGATTTTAATATTCAAATTAATTTTAATTATTCTCATTAAAATAACGTGGGAGGAAAATAATTAAAATCTCATTCTAAATGCCCCCTCCCGCTTTTACTGTGCTCACATTGCTCAAAAAGTCAGCACTCATATCCAAAATGGCCTTTTCTTTTCAAATATGGAGATTCTTGAAATTATTTCCAGAAACTTTCAACTGTCCATGTTCTGGTTTCAGCTTCCATTGATAAATATAGAAATATGGTTCATGGACGCAAATAAATATTTGGAAGATGTGAATGCAAGGTGTAGAATCATGGATGGTATGTGAACAGTTAAACAAAATGCCTGAAAGAACTGTGAAATCATTAACAGCTGTTTGACAGAAATGCCTTAAGGAGAATGAATGCATAAGGGTGGGGTGTACCACTATCCTGTGTATGAACCCTAGAAGACAGTATGGGCGTGGAGGAGAAAGAGATGACTTCTCAAGGAATGCAATGTTTTCAAATGGATTTTGATGTTGCTTTAGAAACTTTCAAGCAGCCGCAAACGGCAAATGGCAGTTAGAAAAACCAAATTCCACAATCTTTCTTAGTATCCCCTTTGCTAGACATTATAAGAGGAAATGCTCTGGTAGATATGCATGCTAAATGTAGAATCATACGCGACATAACAGAACGGTGTCCATGGAATGCATCGATTGCAGGTTTGCCAAAACAGCTTTGTTAAAAGGCATTCAAAACTTTCAATGGAGTGCATTGAACAGGCCTAAAGCCTCCTTCCACAACCTTATCCAGTGTTCTCTCACTCTGTGCGTAAGATAGGAGGAATTTTATTTGATGTTGTATTACAGTTGCAGGTACCCTTGCAGACAAGGCATGTAAAATGTGGA
The DNA here is from genome assembly GCA_027943335.1 of Chamaecyparis obtusa. Lineage (NCBI taxonomy): Eukaryota > Viridiplantae > Streptophyta > Pinopsida > Cupressales > Cupressaceae > Chamaecyparis > Chamaecyparis obtusa. Next base: position 108,472 of record BSBK01002244.1, read on the forward strand.
ACCACAACCAAAGCACGTGGTAACTGTTTGACAGAATGCCTTGAAGAGGTGATCCGAGCAATGTAACATTTGTAAGAAATCTGCAAAATGAATTTATTGAAACACCTTTGGAAACTTCCAAGTTAATGCAAGTGATAGATGTAAAGTTGAAATTCACAATGTTTAACAGCGTCTTTTCATGCCTTAACACTAAAATGCAAGCATTTGAACAGAGCACAGAGTCAATCAAAGGCATGATTGAAACTGAGTTTTCGGTGGTTGTTATAGTTGTAGTTTCCATGGTTCACATGCATGGGACAATGGCAAAGAATCGATAAGGCGTCTCAAGAAAAACTGGTATGTGAAATATTTCACAGAAACATCATCTCATAGATTGCAATGATCTCATGATGTGCAGCATTCAGAACAGGTTATAAACATCCAATAAAGCTTGCGGTAACATTTTGGTAGAACATCTCAAAGAGATGTCATCTCATGAAATACAATGATTAAAAGCTTTGCAGAAAATAGACCTATTGAAAAGGCTTTAGAAACTGTGAACCAAATGTAAATAGTTCTGGAACAATAACAAGAAACATGAATTGTTTGACTTAATGACTCAATTTGCAAGTGCAAAGCCAAATTCGTCCAACCTTTACTTGCATCCTCTCTGCTCATGCGCAAAATGAAATGTTTGAACAGGTTATAAACATTCATCAAAGCCAGAAGGATAAAGGATTTTTGGAGGTTATAATTTCTATTACTGGTAATTACTCACACAAAATGTGAAAGCACAGACTTGGCACGTGAAATGTTTCACAAAATTTCTTGAGTAATTGCACGGCATGCACAAAATGGATTTGTTGAAAAGGCTTTAGAAACTTTCAAACAAATGTAATCAGCAGGTAAAGCTGAATGCCTGGAAAATGGGGAGGCGTAGATAATGCACATGAACTGTTCGACAGTATGTCTGTATGACAGTATACGAAATATAGAAGCAACCAAGGCATTTGAATTGTCAGACAGTATGCCTGGGAGATGTAATCTCAAGGAATTGACTTAAATGAAGCTTTAATGAGGTCTTGTGCAGTTTTCTATGGAAATGAGACATATTTAATAAGTTTGTGGCTTCTGGATTTTGACTGTGTAGCACTTTTTTCCATCAACGTTTCAGATCACACTCCATGATCCATCATCAGGTTGAGAGCTAGAAATGAGACATATTTATCATTTGCTGAAGAGTCTAAGAGAAATGAAGGTAACCTTAAATATCTTCCCATGGACAAAGAAATAAAATTAGTATGATCCTAATGAGAAAACTTATGATGCTTTGTTAAATGGTTTAATGTATGCCTAAGGAGTATATGTTAGGTGCAATGAAAGGATTAGAAGAGTGTATGTAGACTTTCTTGTCTATGTGTGGATTGCCCTTCAGATGGATCATATCATGATTACTGGAATTTCATCTTGTGGCTTGCGATGCTCTTAAGGAAGAAATTTTAAAGAAAATGTAAATCTAATGTTACAAGGGTACTAATATGAGAAATGATTTCAATGGACACATTTTCTTTTTGAGGCACAAAATGGTTCAAAGATGCTCATAATGGTAATAATGGACATGCTTTAAGAGTGCCAATAAGTCTTTTGATTGGATTTAATTGCATGTTTCAATCTTCTTGGTGGTGATGTGTGTTTAACTACAAAAGGTGGATATTTGATTGCACAAAAGGAACAACTTTGCAAGTTGGAGTTGAGAGTAGATTTCATTGAAGAACAAGGTGTTTGCTATTACAAGAAGACACATTGCCACTTTGACAAGACCAATATCTTGTTTTCTCTATGATGTAATAGGTTTTAACCTGCCATTTTGTAAATAGTGACTTTTTTCATTTTTGGTCAAAGTTAAGTAGTTGACTCTTTTTGTGCAAAATTTGTAAGGTTAATCACCTCGTTCAATTTGCACAAAATAAGGTAGTTACTAACTTGGAAACTAAGGTAGTTATAGAGTAGGGCACCAAGGTCTTGATGTAAAAAGTTGCTAATGTATTTGTATTTTGGTATTGTTAAGTCATGTTGGATGTAATAAGGTCTTATTAGACCATTTCTTGTTAGTAGGCACCTAGGTTGGTTCACTTGGTCATTGGGATGCAATGATGTGCAAAATTTTCAAATTTGCTCACATTGTCAAATTGATGTAATGGGGGTCTAGAGTGAGTATTGTCATGTTGAATCATGTTGTGGGATGGAATAGGGTCTATGAAGACCATTTGTCATATTTTAGGTCCTAGAGAGTCAAAAGTGCAAGTTTTTGTAAAAGTTGCAAGAAAGTTGTCAAGCGATTTTTCTTCCAAAAGTTGTCAAATTGCAAAAAGTTGGTTTTTGGGTTAGTTGGGATTTGAAATATAGTTGGTAAAAGTTGGGAAGGTTCCCAATCTAGTGAAATATCTTGTCTACTTTGACCAAGGGTCGGTTGGATGTATGGTCGAGAGTATGAAGCAATAAAACTACATTTGTTCTTGCATTTTTCCAGATTTTCCTCTGTTGCAGTAAATTGTACAGAATTGTATGGCCTCATGGTGGTCTGAAACCAATTGGAGTGGATGGGATTCTGAATTAGTTTTCATTTGGTGGTGATTTCATCCATTTTCATTGTGTTTTAGAAAATTCTATAACTTGGTGGAATGGAAGTATTTGACATGTACTTTAAGATTTTGAAGGTTTCAGGAACAAACATGGTGTTCGGAGCAAATGAGTTGATGCTCTAGGTTTAATACCTTCTGATTTTGGGCATAGAATGTGCATAGGAGTGAGGATTTGGTAAAAAACTCTTGGGGAATTGTTGGTGATGGTTGAAAAGTTGGGGCAGACCTTATTAAACATGTTTGAGCCATTGGAATGAAAGTTTTGGGTCTGTCATGTCTCCTCTCTAGTCTGACTAGCAGAGTCATGAGAGTTGGCCTATTATTGGAGTCTCGTAGGGTAGTAGTGGTGGATAGAGACTCATATTGGATACTCAGTGACTGGAGTTGGTTCTACAATCAGTTTGAGAGCCAATCGGGGTAGTTCCTTAATTTTAGGGATTTTCCTAAAATTTAGGAGGTTGTGGCAGTGACTAGATTTGAGGCTCCTCGAGACCAGTATGCAATTTCAGTTTCAGGGTGACAGGATATATTCCCTAGTTTCTAGGAGCATCCCTAGTTTTTAGGGATGGGACTGCCAGTCAGCCCTCATTGCCCGGCATCAGTCATAGACAGATGACAGGACCAGTTCACTGATTATTTGGTTGGTTTGGCTTTCCAGTTGAATAAAAGGAAATATTTTAATATTTCCTAAGTTTGCGTTTAAATAAATTAAAATAAAGCTATTTATATAGCTAATTGGAGTAATAAGGGGTTTTTTGGCTTCATCTGGTCAGGCAGACATATGTGTTATAGCTCGTTGGAAAGGTCTTGAATTATTATAAATTATTTTCATCATCCGGAGACCTTCTGGCACCTTGAGTTATGTTATTTGAGAAAATGGGTGTTTTTCCTATACACAAAGGCCTTTTAATTGAGAAGATGCCGTTTTATAATAAAGGGAAAGGCATATTCTCCCTTTAGGGTTCGATTGGCTTTGTGAGGGAGATAAAAGGAGATGTTGGCTCATTCTTTGATTATCTTTTACATCTTCATTCTTGATATTGGCGATTTTGCTCTGAGGAGTGAATCTAGAGGATTAGGATGCAAACCCCAGAGCCTGGCTATTGGGACGCAAAACCCAATAGATGGTTTCCAGCATTCTACAGTATTGATTCAGCAGTTGACAGAGATTGATTAAATTCAGCATTTAGGGAGTACTTGTTTGCTGCACGTTGGAGGCATTGGGTTGCATGTTGGGATCTTTGGCTGCCTTGGCGTGACTACAGCAGCCGTATGGCTGCCTTTCAGCTGGCACGTGATTGCTGGTTGGTTTACGTCAGCCCTTTCTTTCCTTTGGTGCGTGGTTGGCCATTCTTGCAGCTGGCGTCAACACTACTTGTCTGTGAACACACTTGTTGGCATATTACTTGCATATCTTGCCTGGTACGATTTGTAGCTATTTGGTTGACTAGATATTATATTATTGCTCGCTGTTTGTAGCCTATTCCATTTTTGTTGCTGTTGTTATTTATATCTGGAAAAATACAAATAGAAACAATCTTTCTGCAACTTCTGTCTAGTTCTCTAAGACCACAAATAAAGCACAGGAAAATCTATTATTTTAAATTAAAGTTTACAGAAGTTCAGTGAAAGGATCCGTTTGGGATCTTTCAGTCTGGGCCTTAAAAAGCTAGTTGTGAGTCATCCAAACAAGCCTAATTAGGCTTCTTTTCAAGCGGGACAGTCAATTATAGGGTAGACATTTCAAAACAACCTCCTCTGATTTTGACATATGTTGTATAAAGCCCAAATGGGTATCCAAAAGTGGTCTTGGATCCTCTAGGTCGGTTCTACAACAAAAGTTATGGCCAAAATATATGATTTGCTGCTTCCTGTAAGGCCTAGATTCAGATTACCAGTCAATTATTGAGCCATTTGTTCCAAAACAATCATACCTAGGCCGAAATAGGTACTCAAATCTGTGCTTAGATTTTGGAGATCTCATCTGCATGAAAAGTTATGCCTGTTTTAGTCAATTTGCTGTCCTACTAGGAGAATGGTGAGATTGTGAAAGAAGCCCATGAAATTAAGATTCCAAGTTTATAAGTTTGATTTGTATTCACCTTCCCTGCTTTGCATCACATTACAAGGAGGTTATTTGTGAGCCTATAAATAGAAGACAACTTGTAATGTAAAAGGGGGAGGCTCTTATAGAGGGGAAACTATGGAGAAATTTTCAAAGAAACTTTTGGCTTTACACTATGTACAAAAGGGTTTTTGAACGTGTATGTTTTCAAAGAGATAATGAGGAATGCATTGAGTCGTTTGTCTTGAATGTATTTATGAGTCATTATTACTAATTTTTCTCATGTTAAGTTGGTATCTCTCTATGTATTGGTGGAATTCAATGGTTTATCTAATTTACATAATTCATGTGAAGAAATGCACTCATTTCTTGGTATCTTGATTTGAATGTGTTGGCATAGCCTATTTGTCGTATCTCAAGGTTCGTTATCCTTCTTTTGTCATCATTGCATCATGTGCTTAAACCCCCTTTGTAATTATTATCCATTGTGAATCTCAAATAGTATTTGTATGTCTATTGTTGGGGTTTTAGTTATACACTTTCTTTAGTTTTGTCTTGTTTCCTTTTGGTACTTTCAGGTGAAAAGTACACAAAAAATACTAAGTCCTCCATCATACGAGGGAGCTGCCCCTCTCAAACGCAGAGGAAGGTTGTGGTTACAATCAGTCCAACTGTTGGCACGGTTGTCATTGCTCTTTGGACAAACATGGTCAATTTTAAAGGTGTATTCGAAGTGACAAATCTGTTTACTAACAATATATCACTTGGATCCCACACTTTAACATGTGTATGTCCTTGATCTTGAAGGAAGTGATCCTTCTGCCCTAGCCAATAGGGTATAGCCTTCATCTCTCCAATACCATTAGGGGTTTTATGATATACTTGTAATTCATCCTCATGGGAGTCAATTGTATTTGAATCATTCTTCACAATAGCATAATTAATTTCTTGACTATCATTACACAGTTCAATTTCTTCCAAACCTGAAACGTGGGTCTTTCCAGCTCCATTTCTTTGGTCTTTTGTTGGTACCCAGAACTGTTAGTGATCAACAAGGGATCTTCAGCTTCAACTTGCTGAATAGTGCCTTCTTGTTCTTGATCCATGGTGTTTGATAACTTCAATTGCTCTTCCTGGTCCACTATTGCAACTCCTTCCTTAACATCCTCTTGTATTTTAGTCTCTATTGTGCTTTTCACTATTTCAAGTCCCATTATCTTCGGTTCTCTCTCTTTCAAGAATGTTTCTTTTCATTTTGGTTTTTGCTGGCTAAGTGAAATTTCTGTATTGCTTTTATATATATGAACATCATCACTATCTAAATCGCAAATTGATTCCTTACCAATAAGATTCTGATAACTTCAATTGTTCTTCCTGGTACACTATTGCAACTCCTTCCTTAACATCCTCTTGTATTTTAGTCTCTATTGTGCTCTTCAGTATCTCAAGTACCATTATCTTTGGTTCTCCCTCTTTCAAGAATGATTATTTTGGTTCTTGCTCTCTAAGCCAAATTTCTGTATTGCTTTCATATATATGAACATCATCACTATCTAAATCACAAATTGATTCCTTACCAATAAGATGCAGAGCTGATTCATGCAATGGAACATTACTGGAATTCATACCTCCACATAGCTGGTCAATTAAAGTTGGTTTGGCAAACTCCATGGAAGTATTTTCTTCAACCTTCTCCATATCCTCATATGGCTGAAGTGAACTTGTAAACATGGCTTTATTCTTCTTGTTCATTTCAAGGTGTCCTTCCAACATGGCACTAAGACACAACTCTGATTCATCATACTTAGAGCTTGTATCTTTAGTAAACTCGTCAAGCCTTTTAACCTTCCCGTCTCCACAAATGTCAACTCTGTCTTGACTAGACATAGCTTGACCTTCTTTTGATTCTGATTGAGTTTCTGATTCAAGATCCAATTTCTCTTTCCTTTTCTTATGTAGTAACTATCAAAAGATTTGATAGCCTTGACCTCCTCTGGTTCACTTGCATATTCATCAAAGATTCTGATAACCTCCTCATGCACAAGTATAGTATTCCCCGTCAGACTTAAATATTCTTGAAATGTTAGAAGATTTTTCAACTTTTGATATCTGTTATACCATCCAGAAATTTTAGAGGTTGCAATTTCATTATCCTCTTCTTCCATTTTTGTAATCATCCTAAACATCTCACAGGCTGGCAGAATTTTTGCTCTGATATCACTGTAATGACCTCAAGGTTTGTATGATAGAAATTCAAAAACAAATTGATTGCACAATATAGATCCAGGAGAAGAAAATTTCACTGCAAGGGTCACTAAATTGCTTATAGATCATTCAGATGGTTAATAATGCTTACACAGATTTAGAGTACCTGTAAACAAGTTTAATATAGAAGCTGCAAATTCAGGAGCCAAACATACATAGAACTGACATAGAATCTCTTAACAGAAACAGTTTAAGCTTACAGAATACCCAGATCTCTTGGGGATGTTGTCCCAAGATACAATGTGCTCAAGACAAAAACACAATAAATATGGCACCGGGTATGAACAAACTGATTGGTGGGTTAGGGGTTGTGTCCTTCCTCACCTTGGTGCTGAGATTGTCGCCTCAACTTCCTGCGTGCTTCAACTTCCTGCATGCTCAGAGGCAAAAACAAAATAGTCGGCATATCAAAAAGCAAAGCAGAGTCTTCAATATATACCCACTTGGGGTGGTACATTAACTTGCAGTGCAAGGAAAGTAAAAATTCTGATTGCATTCGGTGAAGGGGGATGCCAGTCTGTAAAGAGGCAAACCACAGTTAGCAGAGAGTTTGCTGAAGTTGGTAGAAGCTTCCAGTTTGCAAATAGTGGCAGACAGTTGACACATAGTTGGCACATAGAGAAAACAAAAAACAAATCTGATTTCTTCAAGAAGTCGATTGATACTGAAAGACAAAGAACAGAAATCTGATTTCTCCACAAAATGACAAGAGTGCTTAGGTGGTAGCCAGCACTGCCGTCAGCCATGTGGCTCCCTTTCACAGGTTCATCACAAGTAGTTTCTACTTTCTAGTGTATGAAACTGTATTTTCTTATATGAGTTTATCTAACCTCTAGATGTTAGCATATTTGAATGCCATTCAACAGACTATTCTAGACTGCATGTTCCATCTTAATTTGACACTTCTTGTGTTTGTTCCTCTCTAATATGAATGAGGTCTCTAGTTCCAACAATGGATATTCATAGTGCATTTAACTAGTGATTAGAATTCTGTATGCAATAATTTGTAGTTTGTACCATTTTGTCATTGTGTTCTTTGGTGTTAGATGTTTGAGATTATCCACATTGGAGCCATTAAAGATTTTGGGAGACTCTATTGTCTTGCCTTCTGTATACTGCAACTCACTTTTCTACAAATCTTGGAGTTTTTACTGAAATAATTTGAGATGTTTTCTATATTCCAATTTCATCGACACCCATGATTAGAGGTGAATTTTGGAAGAATAATGAGTTGTATGGGGCATAGAAGCAACTATCTTTCTTAGAAATATCTTGGCAATCCAAAAGACAAAAGATGTTTTCAATTTGTTAGTATATTATTGGAAAAAAGGGAAAATATTGGGAACCAAATAAATGCAGGACAAAAAGTAATCATTGAGTTATTAAACATTTAAAGCCATTCTAATAGCATAAGAATGGGGGAGAGTGAAAGTAAATGAGGATCTATACTACAAATATTAATTTAAGGATTTTCCTCATTGATTTTGAGATTACCGATTACAGTGCACAGTGCATTGGTACATAATTTGTCTTCAAAGTTTGAACTTGTTGGTGCCCAAAAATGAAGGATTGGATTTCCTATGGACTTGCCAATCCAATGCTGGGAAATCCAATTGTTTTTGCCAACAAACAAGTTCAACCACAATAGAGGTTTGAACTTCTGCAATTTTGGCTCTGCAGGACCAAGGCTGGTGGGCCTATACCTTAACCAAATTTGTTGGTTCAAATTATAGTAGATAGCTGAATATAAAACTTCTGGATTCTCTCAAAGTGGAAAATAAACTTGAGAGGAATCAAATTGTGAATATCACAATTATTGAATGTTGTTTAAGTGCTGTAATAGAAATACTTTTGAAAAAATGTTTTAAAATAGTGTATTATTTGGTTTGAAATAAATACTAATGACTACTTTCTGCTTGTAATTTTTTTGAACAAAGACTTCAACTTAAGGATAATAGATCAGTGCCTTTCTTCTATTGGGCAATAGAGACAGTTCCTTTTTAATCCTATGTACAACTAAGTGAGGCAGAGAACACCACCTAAATGCTCCCATCAACTGCTCCTCTTTAATGTCTTTGATTATTTTATTATGCTACAATCAGTCTTATTGAATTTAACCCAAGCTTAATGAGCCCAATAAGATAGAATTAATAGAGCTTAATAATTCTAATTATCAAATTGAAAAAAATGGGAATAATTTCCAAACATAAAGTTTTAAAGTAGCTTTATCTTCTGGAGATAAAATCACAAAGGACTGATCAATCAGGAATGATCAAATCCATAACTCCAAATTAGAGAAAATAACTAATTTATATTAATGCTCCATAAAGTCTTATGTACAATAGATCACTTGCAGAAAGTGCAGTAGAAAATAATAAGTTTTTTACATTGTTGATGATTCTTCTCTACCTTTACATTTTACACCACATATATATGTGGATGAATGGTTTTCACACCCCTTTAGGGTGAAGAGACACCACCCTATGCTAAAATTTAAAAACTTTTGAACAAGCTAATCAAAAAATTAATTAATAACTACCTGTCTTTCGGATTTGGACTTGGCCAAAAACCCAAAACATCTTGTGTAAAGCTAAGATTTGGACTGGAGACAGGAAATTTGATTTCCCGAACTGGGTCGTTTTTAGATTTTTAAAATTCAACCATCTTCAGCCTCTGTCGGCATCGTCTTTGCAGCAGGTCGAAATTCCAGCATTTTGTGAAACCTTTGCTCACAGAGTTTTGATTGTTCCTGTCACAGAGCTTCCTTTCTTAATCCCTCAACTTTTAATTGAAAAGTAATATAATTTTGTATCCCATTTCATGTAATCCATCATTAATTATTGGGCATGGAGTTTAAGAGACCATTTTTAGGGTTTTATCACTATATAGGACTCCAAATTTTGCCCAAAATTTAGAGCTCCAACAGAACCTTTACAAAATTATTAGCACACTACAAACTTCAAATGTCAAGCTAAGAAGTAACACAAAGCAGGCAGAGCCAATCAGGCTAGTTGCTATGAAGTAAAATCAACTATGGGATTGCAGTTCCTGATGTTTTTGCAATGGGTCATACATGATGAAGTGAGGCTAGATCATCAAACCTGTTTATATGAAGAAGTTAAATAGATCCAGCCAGATGTGATCATATTCAATACAAAGTGGATTGCTTACGATCACTTGGTTCAATCATGGTCTGAGCCATAGATGGCATACTTGCTGATTAATTGCCGAGTTTTTACTCACGACAAGTTAATCTCAGAAAAAATCGCAGATTAAACTTGTAGAGTTTTTGGTAAAAACTCGTGCGATGTCTCATACCTGTGTTAAAAAGAAAGTGGGGTTCCAGGCCCTTGCTAGGTGATTGCTTTTCTATTTGAGGTGGATTTTAGTGGATTTAACACATCAGCAGAAATACCGAGTGAGGAGGCACAGTCACACCCAGTGTAGTGTTCTACTTCTAGGACTAGGCCCTCTAGTTCCTCTCCCTTATTTGCTCATAAAGCTGGGAAGAGGAAGATGTTATTGTAATTTGTAATGATGTATTTCCTTCTAGTTTTGTAGAAACTGTTTACTATTTTGCTTCCAGCCATCAGCATTCCTCATGAGAATGTGATTTTGTACCCACTTTGCATTTATATATATCTAAACTTAGCTTGTTTCTTTTGTGTTCGTATTAATTAACTCATTGGAAGCATCTTCTCATTGAATTTTGCAAAAAAAATGCATTTCTAATTAAACTTAAGCTGTTTTTCAAAAAACTGGCCAAATTTTTCCCATGTTTTTTTCTTCAGGGCTTGGCAAGTTTTTACCAGGTCTGAGTTTTCCAACTATTGTCTGAGCTATGCCACTATTCATTGCTAAATATTACAATACAGGAGCCTTCATCCTCCCAAACTGATGTAAAGCCAGTGCAAAGGCATTTGTTGATGTTTACTTAATCCTCATTTAATCTCATGCATGTTTCACCAAGTTTTCAGGATGGAGATGGCAAGGGTTTGGGGGATGTGTTTTTGGGGTTGATTTTTTTGAGACCATTTTAGGGGATGTCAAAGAGGATGGCTACAAAAAAGTAGGGAAAATTTGAAAAATATAAGGAAAGTTTCAAATATTCATATGAGAACATTGATAAGGCATACATTATATACATTATAGATCTTTAATATACAATATTAGAGTTGAATTGAAAGTCAACATGAGAGTTGAACAAATTAACAAATGTCAAAATTTATTTGCTTTCATAATTCATTGTCAATGTGCATATGATACATTAATATATTATGTAAAATAAAAAATTTAACAAAATGCCCAAAGGATGCAAGTTTCAACTTCAAAATGGCAAAGACATAGAACATATGATGTTGCCTCTAACCGGCATTTGCCAATATTGCATCAAAATCAGAGTCTTAAGTCATTGCCACTATGAGGGACTGCCTCGTCCAATGGAACTCCAACCAATCCCTCTCGTGTCTCCTCATCATTGATTTGAGTGGTGTCTTTGAAATCAACATCGTATGATAAACCTGGAGTCTGCCAATACTTTGAAGTTTGACAATCTTGAAGTTGCAAAACTCTATGTATGACTGCCAACTTCTTTTCTCATCCAAAGGTAAGCTTATTTCTCTTGATAGAGTGGATAAAGCTATATATGGATCGATTCCTCTCTAAAATAGAGGAATTGACAACTTATGAAAGGAGGCGAATGGTGAGCATCCTCAACTTTGGTGTATTTTGTATTGCTTTTTCCGCCATTTGAAGTAATGTAGCTTTATCTATATTTGCCTTCTAGTTTGTTGAATGTTGGATTGTAAAAACTAGTATAGGCAAGCCCTTGTGTATGGAGTGTAATTGACTCCTTTCTTAAATAAATTTTTTAAAGGGCGTTCATTAACATTTCTTTCAACTCTTCATCATTACAAGGAGGAAACCTTTCGAGCTTTGATGCATACCATTTGAGATTTAGAGCAAAGTCTGCCATAGAAAATGGGTTGTTAATAATGTTCTGTTGTTGCATCACAATGGGCTTAATATGCTTCTTGTGTAATCTCAAATTAGTAGTACAAATTGCTTGCTTCATTTCTCCTAGCTTGTAGTTAGTTGTATCATAAATCTCTCCAAGCCTAGGAGAGTTCATATTAAGATATCTAATGACATCTATACTAGGTAATTTCAAAGAGCAAACATATTTGCAAACAAAAAATTGAAGACAAGTTAGAAAATTAGAAACAATAAAATCAACAATTTCTTACCTCATAGTGGGCCAGTAGTCATTATCAAGGATCTTTTTGTTTGATAGTTTTTCCTTCAATAGTGTTTGTAGTAAGTCATCTACTCCTCTCTGAATTAATCATCATCAATTGTAGAGTCTCCTCCATTTCAATGCATCCTTTTTAATAAAACAAAACAATTTACATGCCTAGTCTCTATATGTCATAGGAATTCTTTCTTCGGAAAAGCTGCGAAGAGGGTAAGTTAGGTGTGGTGGTTGCAAATGAACATCTAAATATCTCTAACTTTTTCCGTCACTTGCTGCATCCAATCTATCTTCCTTATGTCTTTCAATGTGGTTGTTCAATGCATGAACACAATATGGGTTCCAAAAGATGTGCTTGTAAGCACCCTTCATCATCATGCCAATTAATTTGCACATACGTGTGGAATCAATGACACTTGTACAACATTTGAGGCTTCAAACTTCTTGATGGCCTCTCTCAAAATATGAAATTGAAAGTTTGCATTCTTTTACTACGTCAATAGCTCATACAAAATAACAGCTTGTTGCACGTGTACTATGATGTTAATGAGTAGCTGCTGCGTAATATCCATCTACCCATTCACGACGATAGAGCAGTTCTTAATCCAAGTCTGTCTCATGTCTTCCATAACCAAACTCACCTTTATAGTATATATTTTCGAAGGATGGATCACAAAAGCTACATTTTTGAACTTTCGTTTGAAGTGCGAAGAATGGGCTATATGAAATGGTTTGGCATAGGCATAGAAAAAGTTGGCAATGGAAGACTGCTGCATCTTGTGCTTGCTTAATGAACATACTTGCAACTGCCTCCGCCGTTTCACTGACATTAGTCTCTCTTTTGTAGAAATATCGTCACTACCACTAGCAACCATGGAGGGCATAGGCGTAGCTGATTGTGTTGGTATTTATACACCCTTAGACTTTGCTTCAGCCTCTATTTGCAATCTATTAACCTGTTACCTTTTCATCCTCCTTTATATCTAGATATACCTTAACTCCATTTCCTATAAAACCCTATAATACTAAAATCTATTCTTGCTAATGTGACACAACTACACTTTACTACCCACAGAATCTTTCTTTTTATCTTTGCCTAGGGCTATCACAAATTGGAGAAGAGGCTTTTTGGAATTAAAAGGGCCTTTTGCATGACTTTTTAAAATGGGAGAAGGGAACTGAAATGAGTTTTGTGGTTGTTCTCCTTCACCCATAGCACTCGCATGCCCTGATAAACAATTCCTTGTCAAGGTTAAAACTCTCACATTGCTTTCTTCCAATTAATATTCTATACTCTAACTATTGCTACTCATGCTGTTTTGTGAAACAATAATGCAATTGCCCCCCTCGCCCCTCATCCCAAAAGGGAAAAATGGAAGAGTTAGTTACCTCTTCTACTTCTCTTTCTATCCTACTCCTCACTACTCACTAACGCTGATTTCTCTAAGTGCATTTTCAAACTCTTTTCAAAATGATTTTTTCCATAATGTAAAAATGAATTAGAATGAAAGAGTTAGGCTTCTTTTTGCTTATTTAGTAAGTGTGGTGTGGGGTGCACAAAAAATATTAAAATAATTGTTTCTTTTTTAAAATTTATTTTTGACCTTTTTTTTTAATTGACTGATTTGCTGTTGGACAGCTTGGGGACACCTGAGATGTCCCTGACTGTCTTACGGTGTCTAGGGTCCCCTCATTTTGGGAACATTTTCAGGATGGCTAGGGTTTTTTTTTTCCACGAATTCAGGGACGGCTAGGGACATTTCTGGCTTGTCCCTAGAACATCCTTGTTATGGTAACGGCAATTTTTTTTTCCAAGAATATAATTTTTAATTTTTTTTTTTGAGACAAGTTTCATGGTTTTACTTGGGTGTGGTTTTTGCTCCAAACTAGACATTTGTAACATGCAAATGATTTGGTAGTGGTTCCTTACATGCTATTAGAGCTTCAGACGTGCCAAACAAAATGATGACAATGAGAAATGATTCACAAAAAGGCCTCACGTGGGTCAAGGCTTGCAATAATCTAATATATAGAAAGAGCTAATCCTATGACTTAACCGCTCAATTCAGATATGCTCATAAGGATTTGAGAAATAGAATCAACTATGGTTGTCTTAAATGACTTGCTTTTATGAATTGCATATCATTTTTGCCTTGTCTAAAGGTTATGCGTGATGCTATAGAAGCTGTTGAGTGGATTCTGAGAATAACAGTGTATGCATTTTTGACATCTTTGTTTAAACACATCATGCAAGGTCCAGATGACTAGTGGTTCAAAATTTCGACATAGTAAGTGGAAATTGAAATTCAGAAAGGATTTCATAGCTATGATGCTTGCGAGTGTTTTCAAATAAAAAAGCTGCTTACTATAAATATGTAAGACAGTTCTTCTGTGTGATGCTATTTTTAGGGTCTGCAATCTATTGTGAAATATTTCAAGTTTATATGCACTGAGGATTTTTTCTGCTTTTTCTTTTCATGAACTGGATCGATCATGTTTTGAACTGCAAGTTCAGCTTGTGATGCCCACGATTGCACTTTTGGGTTGTATGGAATTGTTTGAATGGAATGAATTTTAATGTTTTTAAAGTGTTCTTTGCAAGCTATATTTTTTCTAAATTTAGTATTGTTTTCAAACAGTATTGCTACAGGTGCAGAGAATGCTCAATCAGACTCTGGAAGAGATTCTCCTGCTGAAGTGCGTGATGCTCTGGCTCCAGAAGGATTAAATCAACATAATGGAGCCCCTGCGAGAGATGCACAGGGACAGAGAAATGACAACCAAAGACAGATGGTGAGAAGATTTCAAGTGGGATTTCAATTGGATTTGTTGCTCATACTCAAGCTTGCTATAGTTGTATTTGTTTTCAATCAAGACGGATCTAAGGAAAGACTGTTTCTTTTGCTGTCCCTTGCAACTTTGGTTTACTTGTAAGTGACAATGGCATTTTCTGTGTGTATATTTTTATCGCAATTCTCCCCATTTTTTATAATTTATTGATGGAAATCTGTTATAATGGGAACAACATTTTTGAGGAATGTAGGTATCAAACTGGAGCTCTTGCTCCTCTCTTACAATGGATTTCAGAGAGTGCTCAACGAGTTAGGCTACCGCCTCAGCCTCCTGCTCGTGTTGTAAATCCTCAGCATGCTGCTAGGGCTGGTAAGCCCGCAGGGGGTATTTGTTTACAGTTACAGTTTAGTTTATCATTTATACAATGCCTGTGATAATTTTGAATTGTTCCCTAATGATAACTTTATGTGTTTTGCAGAGGGCCTCCAAGAGGCTGGAAATGAGCCCAATGCACAAAATGTTGAAGGGCAGGGTCCTCAAGATGTGGGCATTCACGAGGTTGGAAACGGTCTTGATGGACCTGCTGACAGAGTCAATCAGGGAGCTGGAGATCCACAAGGGCTCAATTGGTGGGGAATTATGAAGGAGGTTCAGATGATTGTTGTAGGCTTTGTGATGTCTCTTTTGCCAGGCTTCCATCA
The DNA here is from genome assembly GCA_027943335.1 of Chamaecyparis obtusa. Lineage (NCBI taxonomy): Eukaryota > Viridiplantae > Streptophyta > Pinopsida > Cupressales > Cupressaceae > Chamaecyparis > Chamaecyparis obtusa. Next base: position 124,168 of record BSBK01002244.1, read on the forward strand.
TCATGCTGACTAGATCAGCTCTCATTTCAATGCCTTTTGTAAATGAGATAAGAATAAATTAATATATATATATTTTTCATTCCGTGGCAGATGGGAGGACTTCCTTTATTTAGCTGCTTCTATTATAGCCCTTGATTGGTTTTCAATTTGTCGAGATGTAATTACAGTTGAACTAAAAGAAACTAGTGTAGAATGCCATTATAATGTTCAAGGCAAATGGAAAGAAACCTTGCTACTACCGGCTTCTCCAATGATGTCTCACAGGCCAAATTTGTATCCTGGCTTGGTCATTTTAATAAAATTGCTGTCAATTTCCTTTTTTTATTGCACCTTTTATTACCGGTGCCTCAATTAAAATTTCCCAAATTTTAGTGTAATAGAGTGTAGGGATGTTTTAGTTTTCTCTCATGTTCTGTGTTTGCTACGCCCCTTTGTGGGTTGTTTATGCAGGTCATCATTGTTAAATGTTTTGTTTTGCGACTTCATTTCTTGGCTTTCTTTTCAGGCTGGGGCACCTTAATACAACCCTCGACTATTATCTAACCAAAAGGAAACCTTTTGGATTCAAAATCTCAACCATCATTTCGCTGGAATACCTGCTATATAGTGCTGATATGGAAAAATATACAGAAAAAATATTCGGTGAATATTGTGATGCTATTTTTTAAGGTATTGACTGAAAATAATTTGGTTATTTTATTGTTGTTATAAGGCGAGTTTTTTGTTCTTGTTAATCTCAGGTGAGTTATGGAGTGCAAACAACAATGCCAGATGTTGCCTGGAATTATGGATTGCCTTAGGAGAAGGGTTTGAACGTGAGTTGCACTCTTTGTAGTGTCCCCCATCACCATTACACAACCCCAAGGAGAGGTCAAGCGATATGATAGACACACCATGCAGGGACACAAATACAACACTCTATTTATAACTAATTATTGACAAGTTGTGTTTATCTATGTTCCACGGCGTTTCGGGGGCAGGGACAGTGGGACGGCAGGGAACGCGTTGCAGGGATGTTTCGGTGACGAAAATGCATTTTTTTGGGACGGTTCCACATTTCAGGCACGGGAAAGGGGATGTTTCAGGGATGGGGACAGGGGGGTCTGGGGTAGGAGACGCATTTCCGTGTAACATAGGTGTTTATGTTTCTGAGAGCTAAGGATTCTACAGAGCCATAGGCTGTCAATTCGGCTTCACCGACTCAAAATAATATGTACCAGAACTTGCAATTTGATTAGAATATGTAGTTTTCGATAGTTAAAGCAGAACACACGGTACGCAGATTCAAGTTGTTATTGATTACAAATTTGATAGAAGCTGGAGAACTAGTTTTGTTGGTTCGGATAACACTTTGTAGTGCAGAAGATGGTTATGGGTTTTAAGATATAATACAAAAAAATAATAATTTCATATTAAAAAATTCGTTACCTTGATTAGCATCGCAAATTTAGAGTTTTTAAATAATTATCATGATGTGTAGCGCAGTCTAAATGAGAGGCTAGTCAGCGAAATATCTACTCGATTTAGATTGATCAGGTTACGAGGTCATTTATTAACTATAATATATCAGTCGAAGAAAGAAAAAAACTTTACTATCATTCGGTAAAGGCCACAGGTAAACAATGGACAGTCGTTTTTGTTTGTAAGATGCATGTGATATGAGATAAAATAAATATTCTAGTTTTTGTAAGGCCCAACTGTTTTGTTTTTCTCGTGATTATGATTCTTATTCAGTAGATGTTCTGGATTTATTTGTGTTGACCTTTACGTGGGTATTGATATTTAATGATGCAGCACGATTGGGATTGTAAATGATTCTAATTCAATGTATACCGTGAACCATTTGTACGTAGATTATATCCATGTTTAGCTGTTGATGTCATATGGAATGTTTATGTGAATATGATTAAAGAATTTTGCGTAAGATTTTCTTGGTTTTAATTCCGATTAGTACATTTAGATGTGATTTAGTTGATTATAGAAATGCATAGTGATTGCATTGCATGTGGATTGCTTCTCCAATCTGACTTGAATACATGAAATTGACATTGTTTTTAGTTTCAAGAAAGTACTTTTCTTCGCTTAACGTTTTGAAGTTCTCAAGTCATGTTCGTCATGCCTACTCTATTTGGGATATTCATCTTTTAATTGCGGATTGAATTTGTTAAATTTATATTCTTTTTATTTGATTTGTTAAAATTTTTTGGATGTCCATAATTTGGATGGATTGTGAATTTTAAAAGATTGAATTTGTTAAATTTATATTCTATTTATTTGATTTGTTAAAAAGACAAAGATTGAAAGCCCATAATTTGGATGGATTGTGAGTTTTAATTGAAAAAATGGTGTAGTTTATGTTTGGAACCAAAGAACATTCTTTGTTCTCAATTTTTTTCTTTCTAAATGAAAAAGTTAAAAAATTGAAGTTTATCAATGGTAAAATTGGAAATTTTATGGTTTTGCATTAAAAAGTTGTGTTGAAAATTTTAAATTGTGAATGTATGTGAAGGAAATGATTCTTCAACGTTTTTCCATTTTTCTTGTTTTTGTATTAGATATAAAGTAATAACAAATATATGCTCAAGTGTTTACAAGTCTGCTACAAAAACTATATCATGGTATTGAATGTACTTTAGATCTAATACAAAAAAACATCGAATGCCAAATTACTATCTATTAGTATCATATAGCTGCAAACTAGAACGTATCTAGAATTGATCAGTTCTATGCCTATCATTTCCTCTCCTTTCTATCCAAGCAATCCATCTTGCTTGGCCTTCTTTCCACCTGAGTACCCTGTCCTCTCTGGTCCTTGGTTCATAAGGATGTGTAATTCTTGCTGCCACATGAATGTGAGGTGCTATTGTAGTTGCAAGGATGAGAGGTGCTGTTGCAATTGGAATGGCTACTGGAGGTACCAAGGCAATGAGTGGAACAATAGGAGGTGTTACTATGTGAGGTGGCTGATCATTAGCCCTCTTTAAGAGTTGTTCCTGATTTCTCATCTCTGTAAGGAAATTTTGAAGGGCTATTTCGAATTGAGATCTCTCCGGGGTAGCTCTAGACCATGTGTACCCATTTGTTATCTCTTCCCAATATATGCTAACTGTCCCTTCCTGTAGAAGCCTTTCAAACTTTCTCTTGGCAAGCCTCAAAGTGATGGTAACCTGAAAATCAATGTCAAGATATGTGTCTCCTCAGAGACTTAGTAAGAAATCTAGGTACACTGTTAAAAATATTGTTATTCCTAATTTTCCAAATAGCCCACAGTATGTCAATTGATAAAACAAAAAGAAATGCATTAAACTAATTTTGAAGACCCAAAATATTGCCACATACTATCTCAGAGACAAGAATGTTCTCATGAATTGATAATCCAAATGTTTTCCATGTTTCTTTGGCAACCATGCAATCAAAAACCAAGTGCAAGATTGTATTAGGAGTTATGCAAATTAGGCAAATATTACATTCTCCATTAGGTTGCTTGATATGGAGTTTATGCAATAGGAACTTCCAAAAGAAGCACTTTTTCTTTGGGACAATCTGACTACCCCATAAGTTGTTCAAACATTCTTGCTATTGGGCATTAGAAAGGTTAAGAGACTGGCAAAGGTTAAGGCGAGCAAAGATATCACTGTTATCAGCAAGCAAAGAATACCGTTCCTTGGCTTTGTTGTCAGGCAGCAGGGTATCATTAGGCCAACATAGGGAAAGGAATCTCATGTTAGTGGAGTCATAGGGTAGAGGGAGTGGAATGGAAGAACAAGCAGTTTTGACAATGGAAAAGGTTATGAATTGTTCACAAGGAATACCATACTTAGATATGAGGAACTCCCATTTAACAAGCTGACCATCTCTTATGGTATTAGACACTAGTCTTATACCTTTGTTGGTGCGTAGTCTTGCTGAGCATCCTTGTAGCAAAACTAGAGGCATGTCTTTATGTACCAAATTCCACCAAATAGATTTCTCACCACAAATGGTGTTATTGTTTGTCAGCCTATTAACTCTTGTTATGAGATGTTTCACTGCTTCCCAAGCCTTCCAGATAATTTTAAAAACAACTGAACCAATCACCCTTACTGGGAAGTCCCCTGTGACTAAATACCCCAAATGAAGTCCTTTCCATGAGGGACCTTTAAGCAGGGCACCCCTACTGATGTTATTCCTTATTAGCACTTTCCAAGGCTCAGATCCCTGCATGCCTTTGTAGATCCAGTTGAGAGAGAGGGCTAGACCTTGAATCCTGAGATCCTTCAGACCAAATCCCCCTACCCTTCTGCTCATAGTGCACCAATTCCATTTAATTGCATGCCTTTTCTTCCCTCCTTTTCCATCTGTCCACAAAAAGTTTGTGATTTATTTCTATATGTAATTAAATTGATACTCATTGAAGAGCCAAGATGAAGTGTAGTAGATCCCATATGAGGAAAGGATCTTCTGACAAACTTGAAATCTATCAGCCAAAGTCAAGTAATTTTCGTTCCATCTGCTTAATTTCTTGTCTAGTCTATTCCTAACCCACCCCACATCTATTTAAGATCTGAGCACACTGAGAATGAGATCCCCAAATATCTGATTTGATGTCTAGGAGCACCCCAAGTCAGCCCATATTTAGAGATCCAACTTGGGGGGGATCCATCCCATCCTAAAAGGATGGATTTGGCTATTGATATTTTGCTGCCAAAAGCTTGGCAAAAGATATCCAACTTGTCCACGAGCCTCTTCATGTTATCATCTTCTAGTGTGAATAGTATGGTTGTATCATTAAGAAATTGCACATTGACTACTTCATTAGTGTAAGAATTTGCCAAGGAAAATAATGCAAATGTCAAGATCTAGAAACTCAATTGATAGCACAGCACAAGAGAGACAAATATGATATGATCAAATGAATAACTCAATAATGATCAATAATCAAATGATAATGAATGATTGAATACATACAATGTAGGAGTGCTTGAATATATAGGCAATGCGATAAGACTACATGATAGGGAGATGATAAGCTATCAACCACACTAGGTGGAATTACATGTCCACCAAAGGTGGATCATCCTCCATTGTACATCAAAGTATGTGCAACAATGAGATGATGATAATGTGATAAGAGCACTAAAGGTGGACCTCACACACAAAGAGGTATGAGATGACAACTATCACCACCTAAAGTGAAATTTATCCTAACCATGTGCTAAAATGAAATGCAAACTCCTATGCGTCTTAATGAAAACTAATATGCAAATGCATTATCCTAAGTAAACTTAAGTAAAGTGTAATTAGTGAATAATTAATTACACCAACGCCCCCCTCCCCTTAAGTGCAACTTAGGGGAATGCACTCAAGCTCACAATGCTAGATGACAATGCATGATGGGTCCCAACTACTAGCCCATGTTAGGTACCCATTTACAATATGCAAGTGCAACAGCTGTGCAATGCAATCTCTCATAAAGTGGAGAAAGAGGGAAAACCTCATGGGAAACCCCCCTCCCCCCCCAAAAAAAGAAAAAGAAAAAGAGAGATGAATACAATAATAGAATATGAGAGAGAAGACCTCATGTGAGGAAAATATCCCCACCATAAGAGATAAGAAGAGGAAGAGAGACCAAGTAGCCCTCCCTCAATGTAGAATGAACACCAATGGTTGATGCTCCATGCTCGATGTAGAGACTTCTGCAGGAGTGTAGAACAACATTCCTCCCCTTAGGAAGAAACAAGACCAAAGGTGTATTTATGAAGCCTCCTCCCCAATATGTAGGAAGAAACCTCAAAATGTATGGAATCTCTGAAACCTGCTCAAGTGTCCCCATATCAATGCGGAAAGGTGCCTCCTCCAAATCATGTGGACTAAGCCACTCTATTGAAAAAGAAAAATTAGGATCAACCGAGGATGAATGTAGAACATGTGTCAAAGAACCAAGTGTCTCCTCTAAAGATAAAGTGACCTCCTCCAATTGTTGTATCAAAGTATCCACAATCATGTCACCCTCGAAAGAATGATCAAGTAGAGAATGAAGACGAGGGTCAACATGCTCACTCGCAATGACTAAAGAAGGATCATCTTCACCAAAGAGAAGATGCATATCATCAATGGTGTCTCCCAAATATGAAATGTAGGACTTCACAAACAAACCTACGATGTCTGTCAAGTAGTCATCCCATGGAATTGAGTCTGGAAGACAATGAATATCTTGCTGCACTGGATCACCTAAATCCATGGCTTTATGAATGCAAGCATCATCAGGAGAAAGAGTAGTAGTCTCAATAGGAGGAGATGAAATGGAGGGCGCAAGAACTTGATCATGAGTGAGAATACCCAAGTTCAAGTAGCCAAAAATCTCCTCAAAATTTGAATCATCACTGTAAGTGTGATCATATGTTGAAGAATCACTGTCATCAAGATGGACTAAATCTTCAAAGTAGTACAACCAAGAAGAGTGATCCACTATCCCAGTAGCAATAACTTCTCCACTCTCCAGGTCCTTGATGAGAACTGAATTAGGTGTAAATTCCACAGTCTTCTTTGTAGTACCATTTTAAATTTGATAGATAGAAAGAAGGTTATTAGTCAAGTGTGGAACACACAACACATCATTGAAGTGTCCCTCCCCAACATCAATATTTCCTTTCCCAATCACAATCATGTAAGTGTGATTTCCCATCAAAATAGGTGGACCTTTGCAAGCCTCAAATGATGGAAACATGGACTGTGAAGAAGCCATATAATGAGAAGCCCCTGAATCTAGAAGCCATCTCCCTAAATCGGGACTTGAAGAAGCATATAAAGATTTTTCTTTTTGTGTGACAAATGCATTACCCTTTCCTTTATCTTTTTCTAAATTTTGTGAAGAAGAAGTTGAGATAGACATCCTAGAAGGCATATTGATCTTATTCTTTACAAGAAGATTCTTCAATTCATCAATGTCCTTCTTATAACAAAAATATTCTTCATGTCCATCCTTTTTTCAATATGCACAAAATCGCATCTCCTTCTTTGAAAATTCATCCTTTTGACATGATGTAAAAGTGCCTTGTTGTGTGGAAGTTGTTTGTGTACCTTCTTGTTGAGACTTAGACTTCCAATTCTTCTTCTTCTTTTGAGAACTTTGACTTTGATGCCCTTGATTCCCTTGATTAGCCACTAATGCCTTAGACTGTGAAGACTTGAGAATCCCCATGCTCATCAACTTTGATTTCTCTACCATCAACATATCACTGAAGGTATCAAATGAAGGCATGGTGTATGAAACATCTAAAGTCAACTTATGGGTATAAAAGCTAGAGACAAAAGATGCATACTCTGATGGAAGTTTACCCAACAATTTATAGATTAACTCTACCTCCTTTTTATCAATTCCACAATCCTTGATCTTTTCTCTTAGCTCATGTGCCTTTGTTATGTAATCTTGGATTGTATCAAAATCCTCGGGATCCAAATTCATGAGATCATTAGCAAGCTTGTAGCCCATTTGTTCATCAACTTGACCATACAAAATAGCAAACTTATCCCATGCTTCCTTGACTGTGGTACATTTTTCAATATGGAAGGTACGATCTTCTATTACATACATTCTCAAGGTTCCAAGAGCTATTTGATTTTGTTTGACCCATTCTATATGAGCATTAGGATCAGTTGGTGCAACAATGGCTCCATCATCATATTGAATAAAACCTTTTCCCATCATCTTACTCCATGCTTTAATTTTCCATGATGCATAATTATGTGGAGTTAAAAGTGGAAATCTAGGAGAACCCATGATTCAAAATGAAAAAATAACAAGAGACAAGGAGACACAATCACACAAGACACCCCTGCTAGGATTAGGTAATACTGAGAGGGGGGGTGAATCGGTATTAGTGCACTTTACTTTAAACTTCAACCAATTATAAATTGTAAGATTTGAGCAATGCAAATCCACAAAATCCGAAGATCACCTACATACAAAAAACCCGTCACAAGGAAGTAGAGACAAGAAGAGGGAAAGGGTTTGACTAAAAAATATGAAGAAGAAAATATCTTCAAATAATGAATGAATAAAATATACAATGGATCAACCTTATAAAAGAGATCGAAAGACTTGAAAGGAAAACCCTAAAAAGTAGAAGTGCATGTAATAATTAGTTTAATTATTACATGACTAATGCATGCAAGTTTATATTTAAAACAACTAGTGCATGTGTGTTTAAATATAAACAACTAAAGCAAAAGAGTTGACATCTTAAGAAGGGAGTAAAGTTAATTAATATAATTAATTACTTTACTCTAACATAAATAAACCATAATAATATAGAAATGAAAAGAACATTATGTTAGGAATAGTCCCAAGAGATAACTAAGAGGGGGGGAGGGGGGGTGTGAATCAGTTATCTACAAGTTTCAATTCTTGTCCAATTAAGTATACTTAAACATAAAGCATAAACATAATGAAAGAACACTTGAATACAACACCAATATTTTGGTTACGGGAAAACCCAAATAGGTAAAAACCCCAGTAGGAATTGACACCCACTAATAATCTGCACTAGTGTATTATGATCCTTTTTAGAAGATCCTTAACCATGTTAGGAGTTTCTTTACAATGTATTTAGTACAGTGACCTAGTCAAGGGTCGGACCCTGTTAGGAGTCTTTTACAATTAACCCTATTAGGGGTGAGGACGCACTATCCGAGAACACACTGCTCAAAGGGGTGAAGGCTACAACCTTCTGAATAAAAGATACACACTATATTTGGATCTTGGTGAACTGTGCTTTGATCTGCTGTCTGGATCAGTTCCAATGTATAGCACAAATACTTTACTTGGTCACACAGACCTTCTGCTGATGGCTCAATACTTCACACACTCTGCTCTGCTCTTCACAATCAACTCTGAACCACATCTTAGTAATCACAAATGACTGTATATAAATCTCTTTCCTCTAAATGATATAATCAAGTCGGCCTATTAGAACTACCTTGAAATCATATCAGAGAAACCATAACATACTCCAACAATAATTTTGTCAGCTCTACTAAGCATGCAACACATTTTGGGACTTGTCCAATAATAATAAATGTAGACGCACGCTACATATTGTCGGCTCTACCAAAGTAACTGAAACTTTCTCCTCAAGCTAAATTACATCATGCACTCTTAACCGAACATTACTAACTCTTCTCCAAGCACTAATCCAAGGGCACATACCAAAATGATATGCCCAACTCCTGAACCAATATAATCTCCGTCGACTCTTCTGAATAAACACATGAAACTACTACTGGTGAATAGTGGCTATATAACTTCACTTCTACTAATCATCAAACTCTGCGTCCATGAATGTAACATCACAAACTTGTCTCCATCACATATACAAATGTGCAAGGCTCCATGATAACTATACGAACAATCATTCACACAACACTGCCTGTAACTCTGTCAGGAACACAAACTGCTATATAACTGTTTGTACTAACAGTTAACCTTTGCGTCCATGATATCATGATGATAACATGTCCATGCTACATATACTGAAAGCTTACTACATAAGTCTTCCACACATGCTACTTACCATATGTTGTCATCAATGATAAACATACAGTTAGTATTGGCTTGATGACAAATCTCCAACAATCTCCCCCTTTGGCATTGATGACAACATATGGAATGAAAAAACTCCACCAATCCAAATGAACATTTATTTTATAACATTCTCCATTTCCTCTTCAAAACTCCTCCAAAGATAAATCCTCCATCTGCTGCAATATTCTTCAACATTCTCCATTTCTTCAACTGAACTGCTTCCATAGCTGAATACTACTCCCCCTTAGTATATTACTCCTTTTACTTCTATTTTTCATGACTATATATTACTCCCCCTTTGACATCAATGGAAAAGGGCACCAATTAACTTAAGCACTGGTACTACTCCTGAAGTAGAGTAGTCAACCATCCATCAGTCCCTAAGAACTGATGCCCTTTCTTCTTTCTTCTAAGCAGAATCAAGGAAGGGAATTACTCCCAACTTCTCCCTGAGATACTCAAAAGTATCCTTTGGCAAGGGCTTTGTGAATATGTCTGCTAACTAATATTTAGTACTCACATTGTCCACCTTAACTTCTTTCTCTGCCACTTTCCCTCTTAGGAAGTGATACTTGATTTCAATGTGTTTTATTTTTGCATGCATCACAGGGTTCTTTGAAATATTGATAGTGCTGGTGTTATCACAATGAATTACAATAGGATAATCAATCTAAATTCCAAAATCTTTTATCATTTGCTTGATCCAAATAATTGTAGAACAATTCAGGGCTGCTGCAACATACTTCGCTTCTGCTGTTGACTGAGAGATACAATTTTTCTTCTTACTTGTCCAAGTGACAAGTCTATCACCAAAAAACACTGCTCCTCTATCACCAAAAAACACTGCTCCTCTTGACGTACATGAAGTTCAACATTTTTTAAATTAGGATACCATAGACCATAGTCTATATTGCCTTGCAAGTATCTGAATATGTTTTTTACTGCCATGAGGTGACTTTGTTTAGGCTCTACTGCAAATATTCCAACTATGCCAACTGCATTGGACATATCAGGTCTAATTTGAGTAAGATAAATGAGTTTTCCAATCATAGACTTGTACAATGTTATATCTACTACTGGTGAGTCATCTTCTTTTGTAAGCTTGCATCCAGTTATCATAGGTGTCCCTATTGGTTTGCAATCATCCATCTTGAATTTCTTCAATATCTCTTTCACATACTTGGACTGGTTAATGAAAATTCCTTTCTCTGTCTGCTGCACATTCAATCACAAAAAGTATTTGATAGGTCCAATCATGCTCATCTCAAATTCACTCTGCATCTCCTTAGAAAATTCAGCACTTAGTTTGTCATTACCTCCAAAGATAATGTCATCAACAAATATAGCTACAAGTAGTAAACCTTCATATGTCTCTCTTATGAATAGATTACAATCTACTGCTCCTTTCTTGAATCCAATTTTTGTTAGATATCCATCAAGTATCTCATACCAAGCTCTATGGGCTTGCTTAAGTCCATAGAGGGCTTTCTTCAATCTACATATCATATTAGGTCTGTTTGATAGGGTGAATCCTTCTAGTTGCTCAATGTGTACTTCTTCTTTTAGCTCTCCATTCAAGAATGCTGACTTAACATCCATCTGATAAACTTTGAAGTTTTTCAATGTAGCATAAGTTAAAAACAACTTAATGGCTTCTAATCTTCTCATTGGTGCAAATGTGTCTGAATAATCAATACCTTCTCTTTGTGCATATCCCTTATATACTAATCTTGCTTTATTTCTTACTACAGTACCATCTTCATTCATTTTGTTTATGAATATCCATTTTGTTCCAATCACATTCTTATCACTAGGTCTTGGGAGCAGTTCCCAATTATCATTCTTGTATATCTGATCTAGTTTTTCTTTCATAGCATCATTGTTGGAAACTACAATTGAAACAATTGTTGTATTGTCATTGATGTCAAACCTTAACTGGTAAGACTATTGCTACTTAGGAAAGTACTATATCTATTTGAGTTTTGCTAAGGGGCTAAGCAAGGTTGGTAACAATAGCACCTAAGGAAAGGTTGAGTTATCTTGATACTACAAAGTGTACTTGACTATGTTGCACAATGATGAGACAATGGGTTGTTTATACTAGTAAGACTGAAGACTAAACTGGTAGGCTTGACTGAGTAAAGAATGGAAAAATCATGTTTAAGCCGAGTAATGTTAGTGTCAACCGAGTCAATGTATGCCGAGGAAAATTATAGTGTCGATCGAACAACAGTTAATTGCCGAGGAAGAAAGTGTAAGCCGAGTAATGTTAGTGTCAACCGAGTCAATGTATGCCGAGGAAAATTATAGTGTCGATCGAACAACAGTTAATTGCCGAGGAAGAAAGTGTAAGCCGAGTAAAGATTTTTAGTAATGATCGAGCTTTCTACATGAAGATCGAGTGTTTGATCACAGTATTGACTGAGCATCAACAATTTTATATTTGAAGAGAATTTAATTTTGGAGCCAACATTGTTGAATTCTTGGATTATGTAAAATGTGTTGACTTTATTTGTTGATTGTTTGGAAGCATTAAATGCACTGTAAAATATTTTATTGTAAATCTTTAAGAGATTTGAGATGATTCTAGAAAAGGAGCCGAAGAACATGAAGTGGGTAGATTCAATGAATCTGACCTAACCCTAAGATCTACGAATGAGATTGAGCGGCATAAGATGAGTTAACCTAATTGAAGAAAATATAAATTGCTGGATATGCAAGTGCATGAGGAGAAAAGAGAATGTTGGAAGAGTAAAGTTTTATTGACTGAATAAGCAGAAAAGGATGAAGGAGAATTGTGGTGGTTGCTTGAAGAAAAGTTCTGAGCATATCAGAGATGGAGATGACAAAGTTTCAAAGTCAGTAAAACAACATTAGTGTACGGAACCAGATCTGATATTTGCAAAGTGAGTTGTATATTTTTCAGATAAATATTGCTGCTACTTTCTAACCATTGTAACAATCAAAATCTTTTTAACAGAGGTTGACCTAACAATCATATGTTAAATCCTTTGAACAAGGTTGAATTATAATGGAGTGTATGTAAGTCCTATGACTAGGCTCACTTTTAATAGGGTGATTGAAATCCTTTAACCAGGTCACACCTGACAGTGTGTATTGTAACCTTTGACAGGGTTGGCTTTTTACTGAGCTCACTTTAGAAGAGTGAAAATAATAGTAGCATGTTACAAAGTGGTTTTTCCCAAATTGGGTTTCCACTATAAATCCTAGTGTTAATACTTGTGTGAATGTTTTGGTTTGAACATTACTATGTTTTACAAGTTAAGTTACAGTTGGATAGTGGATTGCATTGTTGTATGTTTCTATTATTGAATCAGTGATGACTGAGTTTGTTTTGGTTATTGGATTTGATTTAAGGAAAAGTTTTTAAGTTTATTTTATACATCAGGACCCGAGAACAACTGATTCACCCCCCCTCTCTGTTGTTCTAAATCATATTAACAATTGGTATCAGAGCTTTGTTGCTTATTATTAGTGTTGACAGAAATCAAGTTTAAAGGGGCTTGAAGCAAATGATCAGGATGTATAAGAAGGAGGTACCAAAGTTGAACAAGGAAAAATTCCCTGTATGGAAAAACTTGATGAAGCTACATCTGGCCGATATTGGTGACTCTGTAAAGTACTACATTGAAAATAGCTATGTCTCACCTATCGCACCTTTGACTGCCGAAGAAATGAGAGCTAAACAAGAACATAATCAGGCAATGCTGGAAATTGCATCTACCCTAAGCTATCTAGAATTTGAGGACATTAAGGACTGCACAACTGCTAAGGATATGTGGGACACTCTTGCAAGGATCTATGGTGGTGACCTAAATGTGCTGAAAGCAAAGGCCGAGAGTCTTAGAGGTAAGTTTGATGAAATGAGAATGCAAGAAGGTAAAAACATTGCACAATATTGTGGTAGAATAAAAGAAGTTGTGAATGCTATTAGAGGAGCAAATGGGGCTATTGATGATGAAACTATAATTGGAAAAGTACTAAGAACCCTGCGTCCTATATATGCTATTAAGATCTCAGCTATTCAGGAATCTAGATGTAACTCTACTAATGTGCTTACTTTGAAAAGTTTGGTTAGTAAGTTGACTGCTTTTGAACTCTCTAACTATGATAATTTCACTATTGGAAGCATTGGAAATGTTGAATCTGCTTTCAAGTTACAACTAGTTCTGAACAAGCTAAAGAAAGAAAAAGAAAGATGCATCAGTGAAAGTGAAAGTGATAGTGATAGTGAAAGTGACACTGACACTTCTGATGAAGAACTTGAAGATCTAGAAGCTCTTATGGCTAGAAGACTGAGAAGGGGAAAAGGAAAGTATAAAGGTAAACTCCCTATCATATGTTTTGCATGTAATAAAGTTGGTCATGTAGCTGCTAGATGTCCTGACAGGAAGGATAAATATGATGAAAGAAAAAAAAAACACAAAGAAAGAAAAGATGACAGAAGCTACCAATGGAACAATGACTACAAAGGAAAAGGTAAGAAATCTTGTTACATTGCTGAAAAAGAAACTGACACTGATAGTGATGATTTTGAAATTGAGGTAGTTTATGTTGCAATGAAAGATGAATTTGATGAGGATGAGAAAAATGCATTGATATCTTATGTGAACAAAAATGATAAATGGATTATTGACAGTGGTTGTTCACATCACATAACTGGTGACAAAAATAAGTTTGAGACCTTACATCATTACAGAGGTAAAAGTGTAAAATTTGGTAATGATGCACCATGTCTTGTTAGAGGAAAAGGTTTGATTAAACTGACTGATAAGATATCTTGTGAAAATTCATATTGGGTTGAAGGAATTTATAATTTGTTAAGTGTTGCTCAACTTAACAAAACTGGTTACCGAGTGGAATTTCATCACAAGCAAGCTAAAATATTTAATGCTACTGGAGAACTAATTGGAAGTGGAGATCAGACTAGAGGTAATTTGTTCTATCTTGACCTATCTGAAGAAACATGTTTAATTGCACAACTTGATGATATTTGGTTATGGCATAAAAGGCTGTGTCATGTTAACTTTGACAATCTGGTAGAGATAAGTAAGAAGAAAAAGGTAAGAGGTCTACCTAGATTGAAGAAACCTGAGAATGTGATGTGTAAGGAATGCCAGTTAGGAAAAATGACAAAGTCAAGTTTCAAGAGCAAATCTTTTACTTTTGAAAACATTTTAGATTTGGTTCATACTGACCTTTGTGAACCCATGGGTGTACGAAGTTACTATGGTGCTAGATACTTTATCTTATTTGTTGATGATCATACTAGGATGATGCATGTGATGTTTCTAAAAGAAAAATCTGAAGCTTTTCAATTTTTTAAGTGGTATTTGGCTAAGGTTGAGAAGGAGACATGTAGGAACCTGAAATGTCTTAGATCTGACCGAGGTGGAGAATTTACATCAAATGAATTTAATCTATTTTGCAATGGTAGAGGAATTAAAAGACAGATATCTGCACTGAGAACACCTCCACATAATGGTATAGCAGAAAGGAGAAACATATATATCTTGGATTGTGCAAAGACATTGTTGATTGAAAAGAATGTGGCACATAAATATTGGAAAGAAGCTATAACCACTGCTGTCTACACTCTTAATCGGGTACAGATCAAGAAAGGTACAAATCTGACACCCTATGAATTATGGCATGGGCATGCACCGAGTGTTAAATACTTTAGAATCTTTGGAAGTAAGTGCTATATATTAAAAGACACTAGGGATGGAAAGTTTGATGCTAAGAGTGATGAAGGCATATTCCTAGGGTACTCCACAAAAAGTAAAGATTATAAGTGTTTGAACTCTAACACTAACAAAATTGTGGAAAGTGTGAATGTCAAAATTGATGAGTATGCAGAAAGAAATGAAGTTGATAGAAAAAGAGAACCAGAAGATTATAGATCTTTTGTGTACATTGAGGAAGAAGAAGAGGCAAGTAATAGACTTGCACCTGATGTTGAGTCTCGGGTAAGCAATGCCGAGTGACAGATAGATGTTGTCGAGTGTTAGGAAAACAGTGCCAAGAGAGAACAAGAACATGCCGAGCTACAAGAAAATGCTGCTGTATATCAGGAAGAGGTTGCCAAGCATTCTGAAGTTGAATCTGAAAATCTTATTGAGGAACATGATGAAATAAAGGAGAGAGGAGCTGAACCTATTTTGGAAAAATATGTAAGAAGACATCACAAGCCTGAACAGATAATTGGAGACAAAAATACTGGAATTTAGACTAGAAGTAAGACTAAGGATCCAACATGCCTATTGTGTGAATTTGAACCCAAGTCAACTAGAGAAGCATTGGAGAATTAAGATTGGATACAAGCAATGAATGAAGAGATTGACCAGATTGAGAAGAATGATACTTGGACTCTAGTGCCAAGACTTGAAAATAAAAATGTTATAGGAACAAAGTGGGTGTTTCGGAATAAGATGAATGAAAATGGTGAAATCACTAGGAACAAAGCTAGGATGGTATGAAAAGGCTATGCACAAGAAGAAGGAATAGATTATGGGGAGACATTTGCCCCTGTAGCTAGATTGGAAGGAGTAAGAAATCTTCTTGCATATGCTGCTTATAAAGATTTCAAGGTATATCAAATGGATGTCAAGTCTACATTTTTGAATGGTATACTAGAAGAAGAAGTTTACATAGAACAACCAAAAGGTTTTATTGATCCAAAAAGAAGATACATGGTGTGCAAACTGAATAAAGCATTATATGGATTGAAGCAAGCTCCTAGAGCATGGTATGAGAGGTTGCACAACTACTTGATACAGATTGGATTTTTAAGAACAAATGACACAATCAATCTGTACATGAAGGATGAAGAAGGTAAATGTATCTTGTTGGCAAAATTTTTTGTGGATGACATTATTTTTGGTGGACAAGATGCATTATGTAAAAGTTTTTCAAATGAAATGCAAACTGAATTTGAAAGGAGTATGTTTGGTGAGATCAAATTCTTTGTTGGTTTACAAGTATATCAGAGGAAGAATGAAATTTTTATTACACAGTCTAAGTATGTTAATGAAATACTAAAAACTTTTGGGATGGAAGATGCTAAACCAGTGGGAACTCCTATGGTTACTGGACAAAAGTTATCTAAGAATGATGATGCTACAGAAGTGAATCAAACTTTGTACAGATCCATGATTGGAAAATTACAGTATGTTGTACATAGTAGACCAGATATTGCATTAGCTGTTGGGATTGTGGCAAGATTCTCTACCAATCCTAAGGAAACACACATGATGGCTGTGAAAAGAATTAAGAGATATTTCAAAGGAACTACTGACTATGGTCTATATTATAAGAAGGATGACAAACTTGAATTTAGAGTTTATACAGATGCTGATTGGGCAAGAAATGTAGATGACAGAAAGAGAACTAGTGGTGGAGCTTTCATTCTTGGACAGAGATTAGTCTCCTGGACAAGCAAGAAACAAAATTGCATTTCCCAATTTACTACCGAGGCCGAGTATGTTGCTGCTGCAGTAAACTGTTCAAATTTTGTATGGATAAAACAATTGTTGATAGGCATGAAAGAAGAAATCACTGAACCTGTTGTTATTTTCCATGACAACACAAGTGCTATCAATATTTCTAAGAATCCAGTGATGCACACTAAGACCAAGCACATTGCAATCAAGTATCACTACTTGAGAGAATTAGTACAAGATAAAGAAGTTCGAATGGAATGTGTGAATACAAAAAAACAATTAGCATACATATTCACTAAAGCTTTACCCAGAGAAGCTCATGAGTATTTGAGAAGTCAATTAGGGGTTCTTCCCCTAACTGAGGCTGCCTAGACAAGCTAGGAGCACTGCATCAAATGTGCTACAATAGAACATTTGACAAATTGATGTAGGAGATTGTCACACTTTAGGGCTGACCTAGAGTTGTGAAAAGAAGCAAAGACAAGGAATCAGTCATAAGCAAGATGACAGAGGGAGAAACACTGAGCTATACAGATATTATCTACATTTGATGGATGTATGTTTTAGTTTCTGCTTTGACATTTTTGTCAAAGAGGGAGATGAACTGATATGATAACACAACATTGAAAGGTAAGAGGGAGATGAACTGAAATGAAGGATTAGGATAGAGGGAGATCTGAATACTTTTGACGGTCACAGAAGTGAGGCTTATAGGATTCTGAATCAGAATGAAGCTAAGGATATTATAAATAATTCTTTGATGGACAGATAAGTTTTTAGATTGGTTGGTAATCCACGTGTTATTCAGGTGATATCATATGGTGTTGCCATCAATGCCAAAGAGGGAGATTGTTGGAAATTGCAATTGAAACAATTGTTGTATTTTCATTGATGTCAAACCTTAACTGATAAGACTGTTGCTACTTAAGAAAGTACTATATCTATTTGAGTGTTGCTAATGGGCTAAGCAAGGTTGGTAACAATAGCACCTAAGAAAAGGTTGAATTATCTTGATACTACAAAGTGTACTTGAATATGTTGCACAATGATGAGACAATGTGTTGTTTATACTAGCAAGATTGAAGACTAAACTAGTAGGCTTGACTGAGAAAAAAATAGAAAAATTATGTTTAAGCCAAGTAATGTTAGTGTCAACCGAGTCAATGTATGCTGAGCAAAATTATAGTGTTGATCGAACAATAGTTAATTGCCGAGGAAGACAGTGTAAGCCGAGTAAACATTTTTAGTAATGACCGAGCTTTCTACATGAAGACTGAGTGTTTGATCACAATATTGACCGAGCATCAACAATTTTATATTTGAAGAGAATTTAATTTTGGAGCCAACATTGTTGAGTTCTTGGATTATGTAAAACATGTTGACTTTATTTGTTGATTGTTTGGAAGCATTAAATGCACTGTAAAATGTTTTATTGTAAATCTTTAAGAGATTTGAGATGATTCTAGAAAAGGAGCCAAAGAACATGAAGCGGGTAGATTCAATGAATCTGACCTAACCCTAAGATTTACGAATGAGATTGAGTGGCATAAGATGAGTTAACCTAATTGAGGAAAATATAAATTGCTGGATATGCAAGTGCATGAGGAGAACAGAGAATGTTGGAAGAGTAAAGTTTTATTGACTGAATAAGCAGAAAAGGCCGAAGGAGAATTGTGGTGGTTGCTTGAAGAAAATTTCTGAGCAGATCAGAGATGGAGATGGAAAAGTTTCAAAGTCAGTAAACCATCATTAGTGGATGGAATTGGATCTGATATTTGCAAAGTGAGTTGTATATTTTTTAGATAAATATTGCTACTACTTTCTAACCATTGTAATAGTCAAAATCTTTTTAATAGAGGTTGACCTAACAGTCATATGTTAAATCCTTTGAATAAGGTTGCATTCTAATGGAGTGTATGTAAGTCCTATGACTAGGCTCACTTTTAACAGGGTGATTGAAATCCTTTAACCGGGTCACACCTGACAGTGTGTATTGTAACCTTTGACAGGGTTGGCTTTTTACCAAGCTCACTTCAGAAGAGTGAAAATAATAGTAGCATGTTACAAAATGGTTTTTCCCAAATTGGATTTCCACTATAAATCCTGATGTTAATACTTGTGTGAATGTTTTGGTTTGAACATTACTATGTTTACAAGTTAAGTTACAGTTGGATAGTGGATTGCATTGTTGTATGTTTCTATTATTGAATCAGTGATGACCAAGTTTGTTTTGGTTATTGGATTTGATTTAAGAATTTTTTTTAAAGTTTGTTTTATACATTAGGACCTGAGAACAATTGATTCACCCCCCCTCTCTATTATTCTAAATCATATTAACAATCATGCCAATTTGAATCATTGCATGCATCTTCAACACTTAAAGGTTCAATCTGAGATAGTAAACATACCACCTCATTGCTTGCATAACTCTTTGCTTTTGATCTTGTTGTGACTTTTCCGCTCTGATCTCCAATGATGTCATCCTTAGAATGATATCTAGATGTAAAATTTGGAGCTTTAGGTGATACTGTCTCATCTGCCTTAGGAGTTTCTTCTTCACTTGTCTCAGGGTCATTGAATAACACATCAATATTGTTAAACATTTCTTCAATAACTGTCTCACTAGTGGAGGGTCTGGGTTCTTCTTGAATCATGGGTGAGTAATCATGATATTTTTCTTAAACCATAAACTTTTCATCAATCTTAACATGAGCACTTTCAATGATCTTCTTCAATCTTAAATTGAAACATCTATAATCTTTTCTTTTAGTAGAGTAACCAAGGAAAATACCTTCATCACTTCTTGCATCAAACTTGCATATTGCTTTAGCCCTCTTGATGTAGCACTTGCTTCCAAAGATTCTGAAGTATTTTACTATGGGAACATTACGAAACCATAGCTCATAAGGTTTCTTGTTTGTGCCAGGCCTTAATTGAATTCTATTGATGGTATAGACTACTGTATTGATTGCATCTCTCCAATAGGTGTGTGCAAATTTTCCTTCAATCATGATGGTGCACGTTGTATCAAGGATGATCCTATTTCTTCTCTTTGCAATCACATTCTACTGAGGGGTTCTAGGTGCACTAAACTATCTTCTTATGCCATGTTCTTCACAGTACTCATAGAATCTATCAGAGGTGAATTATCCTCCTCTATCTGATCTTAGACACTTTATCTTTAGTCCAGATTCATTCTCAACCTTAGCTTTGAATATTTTGAATTTCTCAAATGCTTCCAACTTCTCTTTCAAGAATGCAACCCACATCATTCTAGAATAATCATCTACAAAAAAAATGAAATACCTTTCACCATAGTATGATCTTGTTTGAGTTGGTCCACATAGGTCTATATGAATCAGATCCAACTTGTTCTCTGCTGAGTTGTGCTTGCTTCTGAATGAATTTCTTACATGCTTTCCCATCACACATTCCCTACAAATGTTATCAACTGGCTTTGCTATGCTAGGTAGGTCTCTAACTACCTTCACATTACTGATCTTTACTATGTTATCAAAATTGATATGACATAGTCTTTTATGCCACAACCAATTGTCATCAACTTTAGCAACAAAATAACTTGCTTCTGAATTAAGTTGAAAAACATTACCTTTAGTCTTTGAGCCTGATGCAATCATAACACCATCCTTGTTGTTAATGATGCACTTGTTGTCTTTGAACTCCAACTGATAACCTTTTTCAAGTAGTTGTCCAACACTAAGAAGGTTATGCTTCAAACCATCTACATAGAGAACATTATCAGTGTTGTTCTTTCCATCCAAGGTGATGGCTCATCTACCAATGATAGGTTTAGGAGTGTTATCTCCAAATCTAACCATGCCACCATTGTATTTATCTAGATGAACAAACCTATCTTTATCACCTGTCATGTGATGTGAACAACCACTATCTATGATCCAATCCGTCCTTATGTCTGCTTGTGAAATCAATGCTAACTTTTCTTCTTCTTTATCATTTACATGATCCATTTCATTATTCATTTTCTCTATAATAGAAATGAATCCAATTTCATCTTCAGCTGAATCATCATCTGATACTCCATCTCTAGTGTAGTAACATTCCTTTGAATACTTAGGCTTGTAGTCATTTTTGAACTTTTTAGCTCTTGTAGGACACTTGGATGCAAAGTGACCAATCTTATTACATGAAAATCATTTAAATGGTAATTTACCTTCATATTTCCCTTTCCCTTTCTTTTCTCTTTTAGAAATCATATTAATGAAATCATCTAATGTTTTCTCTTCATCATCATCATCAAAATTACCAGGAGTGCTTGCAGATTTCTTACCATGGATTGATGCTTTGAAGGCTGTTTCACTTTTAGGTTCTGTCTTCAATCTTGAAATCTCAAAAGTTGAAATTTTGCTAATCAAGGTCTCTCTTTTGAAATTTTATGTAAGATGCATGGTCTCATCAAGGATGTTGATCTTGTTTTCATACTCTATTGTGAGAGTGGTTATCAACTTATCCATAATGTCTTCTTCCAAGATCTCTCCACCAATGTTCCTGATTCTTGCAACTGCTTCATTAATCCTTTGGTTATAAGTTTTGATGTTCTCTTCAGGTAGCATCTCTAATGCATTGTATCTTTTCTTCCAAGTTTTTCTGCGTGCATCCTTTTCTTATTTGTCTCCTTCAAATATGTCTTCTAGGTGCTTACATATCTTGTGGGCTGTATCTACTTTCTTTATTTATGAAAACTCACTATCAGATAGAGCACTGATAAGGGCTTCTTTGGCTATTGCATTCTAATGAAATAATTCCTTATGCTTTTTAGTAGCATCATCTTTTGCAAGGTCTGCTAAAGTAGGGATCTTAACTTCTTTGATAGTCACATCAAAAACTTCAAAAGCAATGCATAGAAAATGTGTCACCAACTTGTTCTTCCAATCAAGATAATTCTCTCCATCAAACTTAGGACTTTCTTTTCTGAAGAATGCCATCTGATCAACCTCAAGCTATTAAAATTTCTCTTTGAGGCACTTGGCTTTGATACTAATTGTTAGGAATAGTCCCAAGAGATAAATGAGAGGGGGGGGGGGGGGTGAATCAGTTATCTACAAGTTTCAATTATTTGTCCAATTAAGTATACTTAAACATAAAGCATAAACAAAATAAAAGAACACTTGAACACAACACCAATATTTTGGTTACGGGGAAACCCAAATAGGTAAAAATCCGGTGGGAATTGACATCCACTAATAATCTGCACTAGTGTATTATGATCCTTGTTAGAAGATCCTTAACCCTGTTAGGAGTTGCTTTATAATATATTTAGTATAGTGACCTGGTCAAGGGTCAGACCTTGTTAGGAGTTTTTTACAATTAACCCTGTTAGGGGTGAGGATGCACTATCCAAGAGCACACTACTCAAAGGGGTGTAGGCTACAACCTTCTGAATAACAAATACACACTATATCTGGATCTTGGTGAACTGCACTTTGACTTGCTATCTGGATCAGTTCCAATGTATAGCACAAATACTTTACTTGGTCATATAGGCCTTCTGCTGATGGCTCAATACTTTGCACACTCTGCTCTGCTCTTCACAATCAACTCTGAACCACATCTTAGTAATAAAAAATGACTATATATAAATATCTTTCCTCTAAATGATATAATCAAGTTGGCCTGTTAGAACCACCTTGAAATCATATCAAAGAAACCATAACATACTCCAACAATAATTCCATTAGCTCTACTAAGCACACAACACATTCTGGGACTTGTCCAATAATAATAAATTTAGACGCACACTACATACTATCGGCTCTACCAAAGTAACTAAAAATTTCTCCTCAAGCTGAATTACATCATGCCCTCTTAACTGAACATTAATAACTCTTCTCCAAACACTAATCCAAGGGAACACACCAAAATGATAGGTGCAACTCCTAAACCAATATAATCTTTGTCGACTCTTTTGAATAAACACAAGAAACTGCTACTGGTGAATAGCGACTGTATAACTTCACTTCTACACAGTTGAATCTTGATAAAAATATCACAACTTCACTTCTACTAATCATCAGACTTTACGTCCATGAATGTAACATCACTAACATGTCTCCATCACATATCCAAATGTGCAAGGCTCCATGATAAGTGTATGAATAATCATTCACACAACACTGCCTGTAACTCTATCAGGAACACTACTGACACAAGCTGCTATATATCTGTTTGTACTAATAGTTAACCTCTGTGTCCATGATATCATGCTGATAACATGTCCATGCTACATATACTGCAAGCTTACTGCATAAGTCTTCCACACATGCTACTTACCATATGTTGTCATCAATGACAAACATACAGTTAGTATTGGCTCGCTAGAAAATCTCCAACACATTAAAGCATAACACATAAATCATGACACCATGATTTGTTCTTGAGGAAACCTTGGCCAAGGGAAAACCCTAGTGGGGATGGTACCCACAACTATGCACTAAAATATTATATCCCTATTAGGAGATCTAGCCCTGTTAGGAGTTGATTGTTACATAGTACATTTCCTTGTTAGAGGAATACAAAACCCTGTTAGGGGTATACAAAACACCTAGTTAAAGGTGGTGAGAAAACTACTCTTGCAATAAAAACTGTCACAAAGAGTTCTCCAAAATGTGAACAATACAAGCACTTATCTTGCTTAGGTAGTTACGGTTATAGATCTTTCTATTACTGATCTTGCATACATTATTTTCTCTTTGATTCACAACCTTGTTTCATCATTACTTCACATACATATTTTGCTTCCACAAAAATATTCTCTACTTACACAAAAACTATCATCCAGTTAGCTTCACAAATACCATACAAAACATAATAATTAATTTTCTAAATAGCAAGTATGATGTCGACGATCTTATATTACCCAAGTGTCAAAAATATACTCCATTCACTTGACTTATCACGTTACCATATCCACTAACCTTGCCTCAATCTTCACAACTACTCATATTCCCTATTATATTGATTCTCTATCTTCACATACCTTCAGATCACTGAATCTCACTTATATGATCACCAAAACTTATGTGCTCTTAACTAAAGCATGTACATATCCCAAAATACCTTCTACTAACTTTGCATGCCATAATACCTCATAAATTCTCATTGCTAACCAAAACTGTAACACTGTACCCTGTTACCTTGATTCTGGACTTAGTCATTTTCATGACTGTGACTCCAGTAGAAAAACTATCTGTATGTGATCACTCTAGCATAAGTGTTTCCATGAATGACAACCCTCAAGTGATCCCTAGTGCCCCAAAACACCACTTTCCAACAATCTCTCCCTTTGGCATTGATGGAAACACTTAGAAAAATGACTAAGTGTTAAAGCACTAACTATACATATCTCTTTTCTCTTTTCTATTTTTTTTTATTTACATCTTTTTATTTCTACTTATTATTTTTCTTCTCTTCCTTTTACTCTTTACATTTTCCTCTTTCTCTTCCTCTCCCTTTGACATCAATGTCAAAGGTGTATTCAAAATTTCAAAAACTACTAAGTGCGAAAGGACTTAGCTCTTACTCACCAGTTTTAAGACATCTTGGAAAGAGTTTTCCAAGGTCTTCACTTCCTCAACCCATGATTTTATCAGAAGCTCACTAACATGCATCAATCCATTCAGTGCATATGATGTTGTCTCTGCTGCCTTAAGCTCACTAGGTGTAGACAAAGTCATTGGTCTTTCAACCTTTTCCATCTCAGATAGATGTGTCTCAAGCATTGAAAGCTTAGGGCTCAATAGGCTCTTCAACAAGCCAAATCTGTCGACAACTCTCCCCTTCTCCATTTCTAGTACACTAATCTTGTGCAATAGCCTGGATGTATCTTTATCCATTTTTCCCACAGTGAAGATGATTCACAACTGCTCATCAGACTTTCAAGAGTAGCCCTATCCTTGGCTACAATCTCCTGAATATTCTTTACATGCCTATAAGGATTTATGCAGTAGCTATAAATCTTCCTGCCTTGTGCTACACAGCTCTTGGCCTTAAGAGTAGTAGCCTTGAGAATGTCTAAGCCCCATGAAATGGACTGACTGACTTCTCTCAACTTCTTCTCCAAAAAGTTCTTCTCTGCCTTGTCTTCTATAGTTTTTAGCAATGAGTCAAAGTGACTATCAAAGCTATCCAATACCATATTAAGGTTCTCAGCTTCATCCTTCTCTTGAAAGATAATCGATGAGGGAAGTAGTTTGTTTACTATTTCTATAGCCCTATCCATTACCTTTATTCTTTTGTCCCCTTTCTGTACTGACCTTTCTTTAGCCTTGGTGAAGGCCAAGAAGGATAGCCTCATAAAATCATCCTCATCCATACTATCTACATCAGAACTTGTTGGTTTGGCCATACTTGTCAACAATAAAGAGGTGTCCATTTAAACCTCAGCAACTTTTTCTGTTCTGGTCTCTTCTTCCTTCTTTTCTTCTTGCTATATTTCCTTCTCTTGTACTTTCTCCTCTGTTTTATCTTCCTCTAACTATTCTTGTTCTCCAAATTCCATCACACTATCCAAATTATCCATAAATGGATCATTTACATCATGTGAAGTGTCAAGGGTCACAGGCACACCAGACACAAAAAAATTTGGTTGCATGCTGTCTTGTACACTTTCATCCACTGCTTTGGAAATTTTTCCCAATCCCAAAGATGTAGGCTTAGTAACCTTGGGAGGTGAGGTCTTCTTTGGCATATCATTCATTAGAATTTGATCTAATGCCCTTTGAGTGTCCTCAATCACCTCATCATATTTCCTAGCCATGATTTTCACTAGTTTGGCCTTTGTCCTCAATAGGGGTTTTAAGGCATTTATTATCCTCTCCCTTTCTTTTATCAAGACAACTGGTAACATGTCCTCAAGGGCTTTATTCCTTATGTTTTCATCTTCTGATTGTGCCAACTGCTTCCTGATTTACAATTTTCTATACAGTTCTTTAGGGATACTCCCTTCAATTTCTAACAAGTTTTTCTTGAAAATCAATATATGCTCAATGACAGTATCTTCAATGATCACTTGGCTTTTAGCATCATACCTCTCATAGTACCTATCCATTGTCTTTAATTTCCCATCTTTTATCACTCTCTTCTACAGTGATTTAAGGTTTGGTTTCCACAAAATTTGTGGATCCGTTTGAGCTGCTTTCTCTTCTACTTTTTTAACTACCTTTTCCTCTTTCTTCTTCCTCTTCACTTCTACCTCTTTCTCCTTAGGACTGTCCTGCTTTTTAGATCTTGTGGATCTTCTGGGAATGATCGTAGACATAACATCTTGTACTACCTCCTCTTGTGTAGCTGACAAGTCAAAAATATCAATAGTAGGACTTACTGTCTTTTCTACCACTGAAGGAATATAAGTATCAATGGCCATGCTCGAAGATGCTTCTATCTTATTCCTTATGTTTATCAATTTCTCCTTAGCGATCCCTACCTTCACGGTGATATCCTCCACAATTTTACTGATTTTCCTCTTCCTTGTCACCTTCTCTTGTTCTTCTTTGATCTTCCTTGACTTCTCCCTATAGGTTCCCCATCTTTCTTGGGTAGGGTCTATTTCTGCTGCTAGAACATGCTCAACCTACACAGTTAATATCTCAGCACTGAATTCATACCCCATAGGGTAACACCATTTCATTCTTTCTTCCACATCCTCAAAACAAACATAATCAGTTTCAACCATGAAACAGATAGTGTCCTCATACTTCTCAACTATGTTCTCAGGTATTTTATACCTTTCCTTCATTTGCCTTTGTAAGATTTTGATCATAGAAAAAAGTTTACCATTAACCCAATTCTTATCTTGTCTTCTGTAACTCTCTAAAATCTAAATCCCAGTGGGTACATTATCCTTCCATGCCCTAGGGTGCATGCTAGGAAACTTGTGAATAATATGAATGTACATATGGACTAATAATGACCCAAAGCTAAATGCTTTAGTCCTATCCTTCTTTATCACCTTTATATTTTCAAGGAACTATTGTGTAAGTACTTCACAAAGGTTATATTTCTTATTTTGTATCACCATTATGTATGCCATCATGATGAATCTAGCTGATACAGTGTTTGGTCTGCTACTATAAAATAGTTTGTACCCCAATAACATTGCCACCAACCTAACATCTTTCTAAAAGATGTCATTGACTGTCATCGCCCTCTTATCCCACTTGGAATGGGTTAGGGTTTCTGCTTGTTTCCTTAAATTCTTTTATGCTATAGGTAGGGCTCCTTCATTATCAAGGCCTATAATCTCATGAATCATCTGTGCACAAATATTTACTGGTTGATCTCTAATCCAAACAAACTGATCAGGGACTCTTCTAAGGATGATCTTAAACCATTCAACTTTCATGAATTCTGTGAGTAGGGTTAGCTTAATGATAGATAGATCTTGTAGGTGTTTGAACTCTTCTACCATGGATCTATCTACTTCTATCATACTATCCAATTTAGTGTAAATGTTCACATCTCCAATGATTTCATACTTGTAGTGTATGTATGCCCTAATGTCTTCTATGTGCAACACGCCTACGAGGATTTGTGAAAATGCTCCTTCTGGATCATCCTCACAAGAATTAAATGGATGTCTATTAAAATTATACCTAGGTCTATCCATGACATCATAAACTATTGGTGCATCCATAAATTCTCTAAGTATAGGTCTAAATACCTTTAATGTGCTAAAATCTGGATCTCTGCTTCACACAATCACACAATCTTTCTGTTAGATGGCTCGAAATGCTTCACAATTTTTCTCTCCTTAGTCACTGATCAATAAATGGTGTAGAAATGATATCTTCCAACCCTTTTATCCTTCGAAAGTTGAGTGAGTGCATTAAACATAAGTAGCTCAACTTCACATTTCATCCAGTCAATATAAAACACATGAAAATGGAAAATGAATCCCAAAGTGGTGCGCTCTCATCCACAGAATCCAAAGTGTCTTCACATACCATACCTAAGATCGCATGAGATTAGTCCACATATACAAGGGATGGATATATTCTGTTCTCTGCATACAATTCTCCCCTTAAGGCCATGCAACCTTCTAGGTCGATGCCTTAGAGAACTCATCATGCGAAGACACAATATCATCTACTGTCTCTCCCTAAACTGATGCCTTGTTTAAGACTTTCACCTTCCATATCTTGTCATCCTACTTACTCTCTAATTTCTTGAAATGATTCTCAAACTCATTCATGTACTCATTTAGACTCTTACCACTGTCAACAACATTATTTCTTATAACCACAAGAGGTGGTCCTCTCAGTTCACTTGATCTTCTTGGTCCTCTTCTATCATCCTCTCCATTCTATCTACAAAACTTCACAATGTGTCCAAGCTTGTTGCATTTGTAACATGTAGGTGGTCTCCTTTCCTAATTTACTTGTAGCTTGCAGTATCTTGTAGTATGTCCAAAGTTATTGCATTTTTGACATGTGATCTTGGCTGCTGATTATTCTCTGACATAATCTTGCTTATACCTAGACTGATCTAGTTTTTTGCAATCTAATTTCTTGTGTCCATAATCATAACAATTAAAATAGTAGCTGGTAAAGGGTTTAGATGTACCTTTACTTTTGCAATCTCTTTTCATATGTCCAACTTTGTTGCATCCAAAGCATCTACCTTTGAAAGGTCTAATCTATTCTTTAGGTTCTTCATGAGTAGGTCTTTCTTCATATGTAGGGCTTTCTTCATTCTTTGCTTCAATTGCTTCTTCATTGGTTTTAGAACTTTTTTCTTCATTAAATCCAACTCTAGTCATGTATCCTTTAGGTTTCTATCTTTCTCTTTGCTCATCAATTTTGTCACTGCTCATGTGCAACTTCTCAATGTGTAATTTGGCTTGAATGAGTTCACCTTTAATGATCTGATTATATTTTTCCAATTCCTAATATTTATCCTTGTAACGGTCAAGTTCGGTCTTCATTTTTCCTATCTGCTCATTTGCTTCTTTCAGTGATTCTTCAACTTTGTTCCTTGCATCCTTTTCATGTTGAATCTCTTTTATCACCAAAAGATTCATTTCTTATTTTTCTTGCTCTAGCCTCTTTGCTTGATCTGATGTATCATTGATTGATTCTTCACTAATTTTGTCCATAAGATCTTGTTTCTGACATCTTGAAGTTTCAAGCTGCTCAGTTAGTTTCCTAATGAAACCTTCTGCTCTTCTCAATTTGAATTTCAATATTCCATTCTCAGCCTTCTCTTTGTCCAGATCTTCAAGTGCTGCATGAAATTTCTCTTGCAAACTTTTTGAATCTATTCTGATCTCCCTTAAGCTGTTAGGCTTTCTCTCCAAGGGCCAATAGCTTTGACACTAATTGTTAGGATTAGGTAATATTGAGAAGGGGGGGGGGGGTGAATCAGTATTATTGCACTTTAATTTAAACTTCAACCAATTATAAATAAACCATAATAATGTAGAAATGAAAAGAACATTAAAGCATAACACATAACTCATGACACCATCATTTTTTCTTGAAGAAACCTTGGCCAAGGGAAAACCTCGGTGGGGATGGTACCGACAACAATGCACTAAACTGTTATATCCATGTTAGGAGATCTAGCCCTGCTAGGAGCTGATTGTTACATAGTACATTTCCTTGTTAGAGGAATACAAAACCCTGTAGGGGGTATACAAAACACCTGACTAAAGGTGGTGAGCAAACTGCTATTACAATAAAAAATTGTTACAAAGAGTTCTCCAAAATGTCGACAATACAAGCACTTATCTTGCTTAGGTAGTTTCGGTTATAGCTCTTTCTATTATTGATCTCGCATCTATTCTCTACTCTGTAATTCACAACCTTGTTTCATCATAACTTCACATACATATTTCTCTTCCACAAAAAATTCTATACATATACATAAACTATCATCCAGTCGGCTTCACAAATACCATACAAAACATAATAATTAATTATGTAAATAGTTAGTATGATGTCAGTGATCTTATATTACCCAAGTTTCAGCAATATACTCCATTCACTTGACTTAGCACATTACCATATCCACTAACCTTGCCTCAATCTTTGCAACTGCTCATATGCCCTATTATACTGATTCTTTGTCTTCGCATACCTTCAGATCATTGAATCTCACTGATTTGATCACCAAAAATTATGCACTCTTAACTGAAGCATGTACATATTTCAAAATACCTTCTACTAACTTCGCAGGCCATAATACCTCATAAATTTCCATCGCTAACCAAAACTGTAACACTGTACCATGTTACCCTAATTCTAGACTTAGTCATTTTCATGACTATGACTCTAGTAGAAAAACTGTCTGCATGTGATCACTCCAGCATAAGTGTTTCCATGAATGAAAACCCTCAAGTGATCCCTAGTGCCCCAAAACACCACTTTCCAACAACCCCCCCATATCACTCAATCAAAGAACACCCCCAAAATAGATGATTTGACACTTTATATATTGTGCATGTACAATTGACACTTGTGAAAATGGACTAAAGTGGACTTCTGATTTTGATGTTTACAACAAAGAATATGAAGCTATAGAATACTCAACAAAATAAGACACAAGATCTCTCAAGGATCTAACAAATTACAAGTGCAAAAAATATGCCAAAATAGAACAAATGCTAAAAGTACTATGTCTACTCAAAATTTCTCCAAACTAATACAAGATCTAGAAAGTAGACAAAAAATCATGCACTTAAAAAAAAATAGCACCTGAAAATGTGTCCATATGAGCTCAAACGAAGCCTCTAAAGTTTTAAAAATATGGATGTGCAATTTTTAGAAAAAATAAAGAACACATATCAAAAGCCACCTGCACCATTGTGTAGATTGTGCAATTCTACCCCAAAACAAAAAAAATTGCTTGAAAAAAGGACTTTGGATGATTGATATATAATTGTTTTAAAATCGCCTTTGAAATTATTTTTTCTGAATCATCGTTGCTGCACCTCAAAAATTTAAATGGTCTAGATTTGGCTTCAGATGTTTGATTTGGATGAAAAAAAAAATTGATTTAGGGGTTCTTGGACTTCTTCAATGTAATGCCAACCTTTGATTTGCACCAACAAGCTCCAATTTTGATCTACAATAAAAATCTCCCCAAATAGGCTATCAAATGACACTCCTATGACTCTCATTCCATGTAAGAATTTTCCAAAGGAAAAGAATGAAAATGCCAAAATCTAGAAGCTCAATTGATAGCACAAGAGAGACAAATGGGATATGATCAAATGAATAACTCAATAATGATCAATAATCAAATCATAATGAATGATTGAATACACACTATGTAGGAGTGCCTGAATATATAGGCAATGTGATAAGACTACATGATAATGAGATGATAAGCTATCAACCACACTAGGTGGAATCACATGTCCACCAAAGGTGGATCATCCTCCATTGTACATCAAATTATGTGCAACAATGAGAGGATGATAATGTGATAAAAGCACTAAAGATGGATCTCACATAGAAAGAGGTATGAGATGACAACTATCACCACCTAAAGTGTAATTTCTCCTAACAATGTGCTAAAATGAAATACAAACTCCTAGGCATCTTAATGAAAATTAATATACAAATTCATTATCCTAAGTAAACTTAAGTAAAGTGTAATTAGTGAATAATTAATTACACCAACAATTATGAGTAGGGAGCTTAATATCTTGAACTTTAGGAGAGATGGATTCATCCCTAAGGAGGTATAATAGAGCATCAACAATAATGAAAAATAGGGAAGGGGCTAGTGAACAACCCTACTTAATGGATCTTGGAAGCATCATGGGATCAATTTGGGTTCCATTGATGTCCATTCTAGCACTAGCATCCTTAAGGAGATTCCTGATCATATGTTGAAACTGTGTTGTGAAATCGAGATCTTCCATCATCATGAATATAAACTCCCACTCTATTCTATCATAGGCTTTTTCATAGTTTATTGGAAGCATACATGCCTATTGACTTGAGTCTTTGGCCTTGTCCATCATCTCCTAACATGTAATTAGATTTTGTAGAATGTATCTTCTTTTACCAAACCTTGTTTGTGTGTGATTAATTACTTAAGGTAAGACATCCTCAAGTCTCTTGGCCTAGATTTTGGCAAGGAGTCTATCTGAGATGTTTAGAAGAGTTAGAGGCCTCCAATTCTTAATTAGCATTTTATATCCTTCCTTTGATATTAATTTGACAACTCTTGCATTTATCTCCTTACCAAGGGAACATCAGGAAAAGGCATCTTTGTACACCTTGAGCAATTCCTCACTAATCCAACTTAAATTGTGTTTATAAAGTTCACCTGGGAGACCATTAGGCCCCGGTGCCTTGTCATTAGCCAAGGATCTGATATCATTGTTAATCTCCTCAATAGTAATCTCCTTGTCTAGAAGTTCAACCTTCTCAATGTTCACTTTTTTTGGAATAATACTTTTGATGCTTTCTCTAGCTTTGGATATATCAATACCAGTGTCATTAGTAGTGAACAAATTGCTATAATAATGAAAAAAAGGTAGTATAAATTCCTTGCTGGCCAGTGAGGTTAGTTCCTTCTTTTCAAATATTTTCAATGTTTTCCTTAGCCTCCTTATGTTTTAGAAACTTAAAGAAATACTTGGTACCTTCATCTCCGTGGTTGAGCCAATTAATTCTGGCTCTAACCTTAGGACCTTGTATTTTATTGTTCTGAATGATCGTCAAGGAGTTCTTAGCATGGACAAGGTCAAGGGTGGCAGACAAGTTGGAAGAATCCTCTTGGAGATACTATTCTCCCATCTTTAACTGCTAATGCAAAAAGTCTCTTGCATCTTGGCATCCTTGGCCAGTATCTTACTAACCACTTGAATAATTTTCCTCCTGTCATAGGGTAGATTTTCTAGACTAAAGAAAATAGGTTAGTAGCACTGAATTACTCAAAAACACTAAACTAGTAAACATGGGAGCCCTAAAAACAACCGATTAATAAACATCATATTCAGAAATTAAACAAATATGCAAATTGAATGATACTTAAGACTTTTGTTTCTTCTCTTCACTTTGTTGGAATGTAACTAGCTAACACTCAGAGATGATACCGATAACATTCTGACTCAAAGCTCTGAGAAAATATGATAAAATAACTTGTAAGATGATATCATAAGTTTAATACTGAGGTTTGTGATGATAGATGAGAAGAAGTGGGGGTTTATATAGGAATTCAAAATTGGATGAACGAACGAGATAATTAGAGACTAGAGGGAATTTGGGTAACTTTCCAAAATTGAAGAATTGGTTCCATTTTGAAGTCACAAAGAAAAGAGTGATTTTGGGGAACATGATAGAAGATATAATTTGAGAAGATATTTTGGATTTCGAAGATAAAGTTTCCAAAATGAAAATTAGAACTAGATGTTCAAGATTTTTGATTTTTTAGTTTATGAGAATTTTCTAGAATTTATAATTAACTCACATTTTTCATTTGCACAAAATGAACACAACATTAATTGAAATTAATTTAAAAATAGAATTAATTAGAAATTAAATTAATTTGGACATTAATTTAATTAATGAAGAATAATTAGCTAATTTGATTTAACTAAATATAATTAATCAAACTATAGGACTTAGGAAGTTGAACTTAATTAACCAATAAAGATTAATTAATTAAGGTTAATTAATTAAATAAAATTAATTGTTTAATTAATTTTAGGGAAATGAAACTATTAATAAATGATTTAGGAATTAAACTACAGAGGAATAAAAGATGAAATTAACAATTATAGAACTATTAATTAATAGAAGAATAATTAGTGACTTAATGTTAACTCGCAAGCATGTCCATTTTTGGGTGTCTACACCTCCAGGATAGAGTATTCTGATTCCAAATATCAATAACTGATTAGTCCATATAAGATCAAGATTTGAATTGTTTGACGATGAAAGAAGCATTAAGGACTTCCTTCTAATCAAGGAGTTTAGTGTTTAAAGCAAAGGAATCAATTCTGATCCTAATGCAGGAAGTATCTTCCTTGTAAGCAATATATGCAACTATGGGGCGATGATATGACACTGTGTAAAGTACCACCTTTACCAAACTATTACCAGGGTTTCTGACAAAACTGAAAAAATATTTGTTGGCATAAAATTTGTCAAGTCATCAATCAATTCTATTTCTCCCTTGCTGATAATTGCACCAAGTATACCAAAATCCTAGGTTATCAGACTTATTACTAGCCAAGGGGTCCCATAAGTTGTGTTTTCATATCATCCTTTTCCAAAATAATCTCTCATCACCTTTCCAATAGAACTTTCTTCCTTTAGTCTTGTGTTGGGAATTTTCCACCATGTTAAAGTCTCCAACCATGGTCCAAGGGACATCTTCTAGTTGTGTGATCCAATTCCACATTTACACTCTATCCTTGTATTCATTAGGGGCGTAAATGGAACAAAATCCAAAGGTAAGGTCTTTGTTCTTAAGAGTAACCCAAAATTCTTTATTTCTTGAAGAGGTCCCTCAATTGGTGACAACTCTTTTTCATTTAGTTCCGACTAGCATTGAAACCCCACCTTTACCCTTGCAATGGTTAGTGGTGAATGCCTGGACACCCCTCCAAATGCATTTGAGATAAATATCTAGATAGATTTGAGCAACTTTAATTTTGTGTAAACAAGGACATTCCATGTCTTTATAAAGGTTGAGGAATTTTTTCACAATGTATTTTATATTCGGGGATTCAAGGCTCCTTACATTCCAGGATGCACGCTTCAACTTTATAGGGATATACCCATCAGGTCTTGAAAGATTTTATAGCATTTTGGAAAGGATTTGGGGATAAGTTTCTTGCCAAGTTTGGAGTTGGTAGAGCCCGAAGGTATCTTTGTTCTCTTTGTTGCCACCTTGAAGTCAAAAAAGTGCTCAACCCCCAAGGAGGACTTATTAGGGGCATGCAAAGAAAGTTTATTATTCTTTTGAGAAGGATCTTTGCAAGATTTATTCTTCTTTCTATGATTTCTACTTTCAAGGGTAGATAAGGCATCTACCATTAAATCTTCTATTTTAGCTTCAACATGGGGAATAATGACTTTATCATTTTCAACCAACTCCTCACTTCTTGACTTATATTTATTTAGAAAATCAAGGGGACTAGTAGGATCACCCCCTTGATTGTGAGGAAATCCATCAGTATCATCATGACCACATTCAAGATCCATTGGTTGGGGGGGTCCAACCTGGGATAATTGGCTAACATGGATGACAATGAGAGAGAAGTTAGACAATCTGTATACTATCTCTATTTGAGAATTAATGGATTTTCATTAGTATTTATCAATTATTTAGTCTGTAAAGGTTGGAATAAGGAGAAAACAAGACAATCAGTCAAACATACAAAGCCTACACATTGAGCAAAGACAAGGCATGACTTCAAGTTAACTGAATATAGGTTTGACTGAGCACACTTACCAAGCATCATGTAATTACTGAGTACCAAGCTAGTGATCACCGTGCATTCACATGAACTGAGCATCAATAATTTACCGATTGGTGAATCTAGTGACTAGAGAGTAAAGAATGAAATGCCATAGTAATAAGGAATGACACATATATTTATGCAAATAGTTTTACACCGATCAGTAAATGGTTTACTAGGATTGAGACATATTTAATATGGATGTAATCATTAATTTTGTGATGATTCCTATGTAATGTTAGATCTAAGTTATTTTTGTATACCGTTGATATTAGGTTTTCTAAGATGATGTAAACCCTAATTAGGTCAACTCAGTTTGATATATATTTGTAAAGATGTCATTATGATAATGTATCATGAAGTAGTAGCCGCATTAAGGACATCAAGAGATCAGGAAAAAGAGTTTATGACATAATGTTTATGATAGAGGCAATAAGTTTTCAGAACACATATAAGGCTACCAAGTAGAACAAAAGAGCATACACATCACATTTAGGTTA
This sequence comes from Chamaecyparis obtusa, assembly GCA_027943335.1. Taxonomy (NCBI): domain Eukaryota; kingdom Viridiplantae; phylum Streptophyta; class Pinopsida; order Cupressales; family Cupressaceae; genus Chamaecyparis; species Chamaecyparis obtusa. Next base: position 160,153 of record BSBK01002244.1, read on the forward strand.
TATTTATTTGATACTTTAGAAATCTGAATTAGACAAGAATAAGTTGTTATTTATAGATACTTTACTATTATTAATTTAACCATTGTAGTAGATCAAAGTCTCTTAACATAGTGAGCTTAACACTTCTTATTTAAATATCTTAACTAAGTACACACATACTTTATGTTGTTAAAATCCTCTAACAAGGTAGATCTAGTTGATCTTTGGTTACTCCTAACAGGGCAAGATCATCAAAAGTGATCACAAATTGCAAGTCTTAACTGACATACTTTATTGTTGCAGTAGTGAAGATTTGTGGGTGTCATCCCCACCATAGTTTTTACCTTCTTACAAGGGTTTCTACGTAACCAAAATATCTGTCTCATGAGTATGAATTTTCATGTATGATTTATTGTTTTGTTTATATGTACTTTACATTTTCAGTCATATGAATGTATGTTTCAAACAATGAAATCAGTCGGTTAATTAAGATCTACTATTGCATAGTTTGAGTGTCAAATGTTTTTGAGGGTACTAATTCACCCCTCCCCTCTTAGTACTTATCTTTCCATAATACCAACAATTGGTATCAGAGCTATATCTCTTGTTAACGAAGTTTAACCACTGAAGAGAAAAGTTCTAAGGATGGAAAGATATAAGTTGGACATGACTATTGAGAATCAAAGGATACAAATGAAAATCTTCATTGAACAATTCAAGCAAGCCAAAGATGAACTGAAGAAGTTATTGATTCAAAGGAAGGATATGGAAATTCGGTATAGTGAAACTAATTATCAGGAAGAAGAGATAGATGATCCATTTGAGACATTCGGATATGGATCTGGCACTATATCTAATGCATATGAAGGAACAATATCTAATATATCTAAAAATAATCTACATCTTACTAAACAAGTCAAAGCTCTACAAATTGGTCAAGAGACACAAATGGTTAGAATGATTGATGTCATGGACAATGCTAGGAAAGTAGAACAAGAAATAAACTTGGCTATTGAAGACATGAGACAAATGAATGAGAAGCTACAAGATAAGGAATTTGAGATACTAAGACTCACTGATCATCAATTTGAAATATCCAATCAGATGGTTGTCATAAGTCAGGAAGTCAACCAAGTAAACAATGAGCTTACAAGGAAACTAGAAGACATTGGTGAACTAAGAGAGGAAAATGAAATATTGAAGAATGAGGTCAAAATGAAACAACATATTGAGCTGATCAAGAAAGCTGAAGATAGTAATAACAGAATAGATGAATTTATGATTAGTCAAAAAGGACTTGACAACACTACCAGTTTAGGCTACACTGAGCAGGGAGAATCATCAAGACAAGATGAAAAGAACAATGCCTACACTAACCAAAGGCCAAAGAAGCTATCATATTATCATTGTGGAAAACCAGGCCACACAAAAAATGTTTGCAGGAGAAAAGCAAAAGGTATTCCTAAATCCACTCCTAAGTTTAATGGTTATTGTTATAACTGTAACAAGTATGGACATCATGCACATGAGTGCATATCTAAATTAAATAGGAATACTAAGAAACCCTACATGGAGAAACATTGTCGCACTTGCAACATGCATGGACATATATCACAAGAATGCAAGATAAAGATGAAGCAAGTCTGGACATTGAAATAATAGAATAAAACATATCAACCGAGAAGGCAATGTAATGCATATACTTGGGATTACAACATATGGGTTAATTGCACAACATGTGGAAGGTATGGACATATAGAAACAAACTACATGAGAAATAATTGGATAGGAAGATCTCGTAGTTGGACAAACACTGGTATGGAATGTTTACATTGTCATAATGTCAGTCACTTAAGCAAGGATTGCAGAGACCAAGCACCAGAGACACAAAAAAATGAAAGTGGAAATTCAATTGAGGAAATCATGAGGATAAGAAACACAATGTGGAGAAAAGCATCAAGTGATAATGTTGGATCAAGCACAACAATCGGTAACACCTTGTCTATTGGATTGGGTGACATCACCACCTCCACCTAAGTAACAAAGGTAAGTATGGAACTAAATTTCAAATTAGTTATATCTAACAAATAGTTCCTTATATCTAGTGTTTGCATACCAAATCTGCATAAAATGAGATGCACTATGGTTTTATATAGTTAGAAATTTAAATATGTACAACCAGTATAAGCAAGACCGAGTATGCATTTTCTAGTTGGTAACTATTGGCAACGTCAACTGAGTTATGGTATTAAATGAGTGATATCTTAGTTTTAACCAAGAATATGGTCTTTTGAAGTATACACCGAGCACAACTACATCTACCAAGCTATGGTAGGTCAAGCATTAAATGCAAAAGTTTGAGTGGGAAATAATTTTTTGGCTATAAATACACTGTGGACTTAATCATTTTCTCACATTACAAACATGAAGAACATAGAGATTTCGAGCAAGAATTAAGAAGAGAATTTCTAGAGCAGTTGGAGAAATTTGAAAGGTTTCCGAGCAAGTTAGTCACAATCACAAGTAAGTTTTGTGTTAACTAAGCTATTTCACAGTTATCTCTCAAAGTCCTAATTTGAAAAATGGCGTCCTCATCAAAGGTTGAGAAATCTAAGTCAAAAAATGATAACAAGGTTAATTTAATCAAATCTACAACCTGTAATGAGCCTAAATATAAGTTACATCCTGAGGTTGCATCACAAATCAACAAAATTGGCACATTCTTGTGCATTCCACCTAGGGTTTTGCTAGTTGAAGACATCCGTGCATATATACACTACAAAATTAGTGAAATAGGGGATTTTGAGCTTCAATGCACCTTCCAAGAGCTGAGTGTTGGTGGAAAGCTCAAGGATGAGGATACACATTTGGAGGTGAAGGGTTTAGTAAATGACTTGTATTTCCCAAGGGTTTTCAAGAATGAATGGATCAGGATAGTGTTAAGCCGTGTGCACAAGGGAAAGTTATGGCTAGATGAACTGGTCAAAAGTACCAGGGATATCATACACGCAGTCATCGGTTACCCCATAACCGACAAGGTTAAGGAATTAGGGAGTGCACCGAGATCTCAGATTGAAAAAGAAACTAGAGCTGAATAGGATGGTAGAGGCATGAGAATCAACACCATTGTTCATCCTGATACAAGATTCAGTGCATATGTAATCAGGATATAAGATATTTCAATCTAGTAGGCCGAATAGTGTTCCATGTGGAGCAGTGGATATAGCCTATAAGATGGTGAAGAAAGGCTTTCAAATCCACCTCACCGAGATTTTATTAAAATAGTTGGAAGAGAACATGAGAACCATCAGGTTGGTAAAGTATAATACATGTAAGTTTGGTTCACTGCTGATATGCATATTTTTCTATATATGTTTAAATTTTTTTCCCCTTAGTAAGTAATGTTGACTAGGATACTGAACAACCAACCATTTTGCAAATAAATGATTTCATTCAAAGTTTGGGACAAAATTTTGTTAGCACCATAAATGTATACTTTGAGAAGTTTAAGGACCAAATGCATCAAAGAAGCGGAATAGCAGGTCAACTAGTTGAGAAACACAAGGAAGATATTTGTTTCTTAGTGGACATCGACACCACTCTAATAAAGGTGGTTGAACCGAGAACAACATGGTTGGAACCAATGGGCTATGAACTTGATATTGATCAAGCATCTCGGTCAATAATGACACTTTTGGCTGAGCCCAAAGATCCACAAGCAACTAGGTTTGGAACCTATGAAGAGGCCAAACTAAGAATTAAAATGGATCTAGTCAGAGTCAAGGTGAAAAATAAATCTAAGAAAATGATGGATACACTGATAAAATAGTTTGGAGATGATGCTGAAGAGGATAAGGTATATGAGGATAATCTAGTTGAAGAGGCAATTGAGGAACATCTATTGATAGGTAATAGTGAACATGACATGGAGGCAACTGATTTTGATAAAGATAATCAATCTACACCGGTCAAGGCCACATGAAAGAGGAAGAAAGAAGCACCCATGAGAGAAAGGACAAGGTCCACAACAAGTACTTCTCTACCTCTAAAGAAAGGAGTAGTGAAAATTTATAGGCCAACTCCTAGAAAAACATATCAAAATAAAAAGAGAGGTTCTCAAGCCACCTTCGAGCTACCTAAGAAGAGGAGGAAATTGATAAGGGAAAAGGATGACATTGATGATGATGATGAAGAGGAAGATCAAGATAAATTTAAAGTTGTAGTGAATAAAAATCCATTAGTTGATGAATTAGCTGAGACAATAAAGGAAACTACCACTCTTAGCAACCACAAGATGAGTCAGTATGTACATATGTCTACCAAAGATTAGGAAAATATTGAAGAGGCCATCATAAAGATGATGATCAAATTTAAGAAGGTACCTGTTGAATTTTCTAAGTATGTACCTAAGAGTTTATATGAGAAAGTGTCTGCAAGATGGACTTATGCCTTGCACACTGAAAAGAAGATGAGGGAAAACTCACTAATATTGGCTATGCCCACACTATTGGTTCCCAAAATTAAAGAATTGATGACACAATATTCCAAAATATTTCTAGTAAAGAGTACAGCTCTAAAAATTCAGGCAAGAAAACTTAAGGAAGTTGATGAGAACAGTAAACTTTTATGGACTACAATTCTCACTGCCCGAGTAGAAGATGACAAGATGGCATTAGTAGTAGTTCTTGAGAAGAAAATAAAAAAGAAAGGTAAATGCATTCACTCAGATGATTGTGATCTTGCTACCAAGGAACCCATAGATTTATCAGACATCGAGGTAGTAGATACTACCATTGCAATAGATTTTTATTCGACAAGTTATAGAGAAGAATACAAGGATCCACCCAAGAAGTTGATCATAATAGGGAAAAATGATGTACTTATTGAAGACATCACAAATAGTGATCTTGGTGATATAAAGGATGATGAAGATGTAAACATTACTATAGATACTACTAAGGAAAATGCACCCACCAAGGCAACAATAAGTGAAATTTTGAGTGACTTACCAATTCTAGTGCGAGTTGTTAACATAGTCACACAGAAGGAACCCGAAGGCTCAACCCCTGAGCAACCTAAAGACACAACTGAGGAATAGGGGACAACTAAACATGGGACAACATAGTAAAATACTTCCAATCAGCCTGAGAAAATAGAGGCAACATCTCAAGCACCAGAAGAAAGTAAACCAATAGAATCAAGAACAAACACCACAACTGACGCTCAAGAAAAAAACACTGAGATACCGGTCATTGGGAAACCTAAGGAGGAAAATGTGTCTACCGAGACTGAAAAGGTAAATCTAGAGTCTAAAGCTCTTGTTCCATTTAGTAAATCACTAACACCGAAGAAGAAAAAGAAACATGGCAAAGGGCCAGTAACATTGGATGAGATAACTGAGATACCAGAATGTGACCCTAGAAAATTAAACCCTGAGGCACTAAGAAAATATGGGGAATTATGCACAAGGAAGGTTGCACAAGAAAAGCTAAAAAAGGAGAGCAAAAGAAAACAAATTCTAGAGGATTTTAGATATATCTCACCACAAGTAGTTCTTGAGATCAATGTCAATGAGGATACTCCCATCCTTGATCAACTTGCAACTCTAACATGTCACATAAATGCCCTGGATATTGATGCTAAAAAGAGAATAGAGGAAAGGGAAGAAGAAAATATTCAATTGAAACTTGTAGAGAAGATAAGCCAAGAAGTGGCAATAAATAAGGTTAAGCTCTCCGAGGTAATAACTGAGCTAGAAACCATTATTCAGAAAATAGTTCAAATTTTGTTTAAATTATGCACTATTGACCAATTCACTACTGAGGTGAGTGAAAAGATAAAGAAGTTGGATGAAGAAATCAAGGTCAGTGCAAACAACTCTCTAACCAAGACATGCTTTTCATAAGCATATATCAAAAGTTCAAGAACTTAGGCGGTTGAGATCAGATTTGAGGAAGCAGGAAGATACCATAAATGACCAAGTCACTGAGCTACAAGATGAGCTGCTTACACATATAAAAATAATGGAGAGACATGTACATAAGGAAAAAGATTTAGTTTCCACCCCCAAGATCTCTGTACTTGAGAACTTTTTTGACATGCAAACACAAGTCAGTCTAGAGAACATTGCTCTTGACAACTTGAAAGAGGAATGGGAGAACCTCTTGGCCTTTCTTAAATAAAAAACACTAGCACATTTTTGATAAGTTGTAAGTAAATTTTTTTGTTTTGGCATTAATTTCAAAAAGGGGGAAAGTCATGTATATTCCACTATGTACTTTACATCTCTGAGAGCATGCACAAAGGGGGAGTCTATAAATAGTCAGTATATATAGTCTGTACATATATGGAGTTAGTATATTTTTGAGGTACATATACATAAGGTTTTGATACTAATTCCAAAGGGAGAGATTTTTATCTCTTTTTGAGTATTAATGGATTGTCATTAGTATCAATCAGTTATTGAGTCGGTAAGGGTTGGAATAAGGAGACAACAAGACAATCGGTCAAGCATACAAAGCCTAAACACTGAGCAAAGACAAGGTAGAACTTAAATTTAACTGAATACAAATTTGACCAAGTACACTTACCGAGTACCAAGCTAGTGATCATTGTGCATTTACATGAACTGAGCATCAGTAATTTACTGATTGGTGAATGTAGTGATTACTAAGTAAAGCAAGAAATAACATAGTAATCAAGAATGACACATATATCTATGCAAACAGTTTCACACCGATCAGTTTATGGTTTACCTGGATCGAGACATATTTAATATGGATGTAATCATTAATTTTTGTGATGATTCCTATGTAATGTTAGATCTAGGTTATTTTTGTACACCATTGATCTTAGGTTTTCTAAGATGATGTAAACCCTAATAAGGTCAAGTCAGTTTGATATATATTTGTAAAGATGTCATTACAATCATGTATCATGATGCAGTAGCTGCATTAAGGACATTAGGAGATCAGACAAAGGGTTTATGACATAAGGTTTATCATAGAGGCAATCAATTTTAAGAACACATACAAGACTATCGAGAAGAACAAAAGAGCATACAGATCACATTGAGGTGATATTTATTTGATACTTCACAGATTTGAATCATACAAGAATAATTTTTTATTTATAGATACTTTACTATTATCAATTTAACCATTGTAGCAGATCAAAAGATCTTAACAAAGTGAACTTAACAATTCTTGTTTAAATCTCTTAACTAAGTACACACATACTTTGTGTTGTTAAAATCCTCTAACCAGGTAGATCTAGTCAATCTTTTGTTACTCCTAACCGGGTAAGATCATCAGAAGTGATCACATTGTAAGCCTTAACCAACATACTTTATTACTACAGCAGTGAAGATTTGTGGGTGTCAACCCCACCGCAATTTTTACCTTCTTACAAGGGTTTCTACGTAACCAAAATATCTATGTCATGAGTATGAATTTTTATGTATGATTTATTGTTTTGTTTACATGCACTTTACATTTTCAATTATATGAACGTATGTCTCAAACAATGAAATTAGTCGGTTAATTAAGATCTAATATTGCATAGTTTAAGTGTTGAAATTTTTTGAGGGTACTAATTCACCCCTTCCCTCTCAGTACTTATCTTTCCATAATCCCAGCACTATCATCCTGATTTGAGTCATAGGATTCCTTAATGGCCTCAAGGGCATCATTTCCTTTTATATCCATGGGTTCTATCTCAATATCTATAACAATATTCTTCACCTCACTACAACCACCTTTAATGGATCCTTCCAACTTACTATCCTTGGATGTGTTCACCATAGTACAAATTTATTTGTTCCTAGGTAAGGAGCGATGGATGTGCTACTCCCCAAGGGAAGTTCAAGTTCAATAAGGATAGATAGAAAATCATTTCCTTTAAAAATATTATTCTCCAAATTTTCTCTAATAGAGGCAAGATTTATGATTCTCTTTAGTGCAATTTGTTGTGCATTAAGGAGCTTATGAGAGGTGGGTTTCCCATTCTATTTCTAGTTTCTTCTTTTAGATCCAATATATCATTTTATGCTAATCTTAGGAAAATAAGCTTGTTTTAGAGACTCTCTAAGGTCTCTCAACTTATCTGGAATGTTATCTTGAAGGAGATTCTCCTCTGAATCATTGGCTACTCCAACAATGATAGGAGGAATAGGGTCAGGGGGATTTTTAGGAGGGTCAACCAAAGGGGAAACTACAAAAGGTATGGAGAGGTTTGGAATGGTTAGCAAACCATGGAAGGTTTCCTGAAAGAGGGAAAAGATGAGGGAAAAAATGAGGAGGTAGATTTGAACAATTGACGCAAGAAAGACTAGAATAAGGGTCCCAAAGGCACACCCCAATCTCCAACCTCCTTGTAGAAACATCATGCGAAAGTAATAAAATAAGTAGGGAGAGAGAGAATACAAATTAATCATATGTCAATCAATATAGAAAGGTTCATACATGATGGGCTGTAAGGCCTTCCTAGTTACAACCAAATACAATCAGAATTTAGTTACAACACTCCTCATACATGTGAGGATTCAACTTTGAGATCCTATCTCCTATCTCTCCAAAAATCCTCCTAAAACTATAACATACTTCTTTATTTATACAAGAGGCTACCGAAACAAGTTGGCCTTCAGATCCAACATTGGGGGAGGGAACAACTAGATCTAGGTCCACATGCTTCCCAATAATCGATGCTATCATTAACTCCATGACCAAAATTAAATGCACAAGTCAACCTCAACAAAAATCCAAAATAAACCACTCAATGAGCAAGGTTACCGAGCATCAAAAAATTAACTCGATGGACTAACCAAGTCAATTTGGTTAATGAATGAACCAAGTAGAAATTGAGCCCCATCGGTGGAAACATGAATACATCCCCAAGAGCCCAAAAGAAGCTACCAAGAACATCTAACAACTCTAACTTGTTTTAGGTGATACAAGATTACCTAGAACCCGAGATGCTATTGCATCAACAATGGATCCTTTTGGTGGGGAGGGGGAGGATCCATGTTATTGGGTTTATGAGAAGGAGAGTAGGACTTGGGTCTCAGACGATGACAATTCCTCCTTCTATGTTGTTCTTTACAACATAGGAAACATACATTAAGCCTTCTAAGGAATTCGATAGGGAAAGAAACTATATTATTTTCCATTTCAATTACCAAAGAATCCAGGAGGTCAACACTAGGGAAAATAGAAATTAATGGCCTCACATCCATGTGAAGAAGTAAAGCAGTCAATTGTTCCATTTTGATAACCCTATCCACAGTTTTGATAGCATTTGGGATTAGATTCCAAAGATAAGGTGAGATAATTTTTATAGTTACCCATATTGGGCTGGATAGGGAAATGTTTTCCTCATTATTGGTCTCAACCAACCAAGAGAAGGCCCTATATGTGCAGGATCCAAGGCTCAAAAAATACCTTCTAACAACTTCTTTTTGTGACTCAGGGGATTTGAAAAAAATTACAAATAACCCTCTTTGTATCATTCGATAAAATGTAAAATGAAAACCTAATTTGAAATTATAAACTTGATGCAATCAATCACTCATGAAAGCATATGAAGGTAATTTGGCATCATCTTGGGCTGCCAAAAAGGTGACAATGCCCTTCAATCTATTTTTTTCAACATTCAAAATAGTATACATTTGTGCATTAGGTTTAACAACTAATGGGGTACCAAGACCCTTACCTCCTTGTTTGACATTGTTGGAAGTAGAGGATGCCCTAATGAATTAGGCACCCTCTGGAACCAATGAACCCTCATTAATGACTTATCTGAATGATCTCCTACTTTCTCCTTTCAATTTGGGATTCACTCTAGTATTTTGATCCATTAAAACCTTTCAATATGGTGTAATAAGACAAGAGAGGAAGGCCTCCACTTGCATGAGCGAGATGCCTCCTCATAGTGTAGTTTGTATGCCAAGTTGTAGAGCCTATTTCTTATCTGTATAATATTTTTCCATTTAAAATTTACTATGACTATGCTCAAACATGATATTATATTATTCTACCATCGAGTTCTATGCCATGTTTAACTAGTGATTTTATGTGAGGAACATAAGGTTTAAGGTGTAACATGTAGTTCAAGATTGGGTTTTGACATATTCTTGATCTTAAAAGTTGTTTTGAGGCTATAGTAGGTGGGGGTTATTAACCAAGTGATTATTAAACTCTATTGGGTAAATAAAATGAACAAAGATGTTAATTCAATGATATAATCATATTGCTTGTAAAGTTATTATATGGGCATCAAGGACATGCCGCAATTTAAGATTGTGTATATTGATTGGACAACCTCACAAGACAATTTAGATGCATGCCCAATTCTTCCAAAATTAAATCTAAAAAAAAAAACTAAATATTATAACTATTGTGATGACACTCCTTGTCCATCTTCTAAGATCTCCATTCTTCTTTCCATTGGGTTTTATATATGACATTACTTAAGTCTCACCATGCATATGTGTGTGATTGGTTGAAAAATTGGTTGCATATGTTCATAGATGTGTTGTATTCTTATTAATTGACATGTGTATGTTATATGATGTGGTCGATCTCTTATGCCTACTTGTTGGTGATGTTTTCCTTTAGAACATGTCTAATATGATGGCTAGTTATACATATTTCACAGGTGTATATTATGAAGGTTAATCATACTTGGCATGTGTATACTATGATAGTTATTATAATATCTGACACGTGTGCAAGTCATACTCCCCTTTCTTTTCATGTGTGTGTTCTTGAGCCCAAATGACTATCTCCAAGCATGGTGGGGGTGGACCAATGGGCCTCACATGATTGGGTGGCATAGAGTTACTATTGGAGAACTAGTGGGTCCATACATCCATTTCCTTGCATGAGTGTGTTTTTTTCCCAAATGACTATCTTCTAGCATTGTGGGGTGGACTAATGGGTACCATATGATTGGTTGGAATGGAACTACTAGTGGAGAAACCGTGGATCCATTGGAGTGGCTTGCAAATTGGAAAAAGGGTTTCATTTCCTTATGTATGTCCACATTGATAATGAAATGGCCAAAAAAATTATTGGATAAATGATAATGGTGGTAAAGTATAGTGTTAAGTGTATATAATAGTAACAAGGATAACAAAGAGATGAAAAAATTACATAAATAGTGAGAAGATATTATAAATGCTAGCTTACAAAGATATTAGGAGTTTGAAGAAATATAATTGTGTGATATTATGAATAATTATGTGGCATGAAGTTAACAAAGAAACAATGGCATGTTCAAGATGATAAAATAAAAATGAATAGCTTTGAATAATTTTTTTTTCATAGCTTTGATGACAGTGAAGTAGCAAGAAGGGAAGACCAATGAGCTAACTTACCTTGTAATTATGCATGAAGACAAGGACATTATAAAGTCCCCCATCAAGATACACAAGGGAAGATAGTAAAGGAAAATGCACAAGGATAGGAAGACAACCATTAACCATTATATTATCTCCTATAATGGTGTGCATACCTGTATATGAAAGAGACTTAGAGAAAATATACATTTAATGTTAGAGATGCACCTATAACTTCCATTATATAGCCTTCACCATTAACAATTATTAGATGATTTTTTTTCATTGCATTGGTTGATAAATAAAAACACTTTCATGTGGTTAATTATAAGAATGATTTGTTTCAAGAGGGTAAAATCTTCAATGCATAAATGAAATTCCTTGATATGTCATTGAAACCAAAAAAAGAACATCAAATAGGCTAGTGTTACATAAAGGTCAAAGAAGCTATAAAGGGGAGAGATTATGAAGGGAGTGATAGAGAAATATACAAATTGAATAAGGATAATACACACTACATAGAAAATGGACCCAAACAACCAAATTAATTTTATGTACAAGCCATAAAGAGAAAGTGCCTTATCTCATCTAGATGCTACTCTAAAGGAGGAAAATTTGAGGATGATGAAAATGTTATGAGAATGGACTATATTGTAGAAGTGAAACAAGTGTAGGTAGATCAAAATTATGAAGAGTGATACATGGTAGTGTGATAAGTCTCAAGGAGTAAGAGAATACATATAGTAATGATTGAGTTATAAGGATATTACCCAATCCTATCAAGATTCAATAAGATAAATCCTACTAACCAAGCATCTAGTAGCAAGAAGAATGAAAACATACACAAGGCCAAGGATAAAAATCATAATACACAAAAAAGGACAATGTAATCTTTATGGATAGTTATAACATCCATGATTATCAAAGGAAGTGTACAATGAATGGACCTAGAAGAAGAAAACTTGTGATAGTGGCAAGCCTTAGAGGACAAATGGTAGTCAAGAGATGTATAAAAGTAAAATAAAATAAGATAAAATCCTAAAATGGTTGAATATTAACTAATATGACGTTGATAAGTGTGTGAAGAACTACTCATGAAAGTGACAAGGTAAAATTGTGATTCATGAATGTTAAAGGGAAAAACATGACATGGTAGTCTAGTCAATAATGTGACAATACAAATTCAATTGCATAGAAAATGAAAAGATTGTTATTAATGGATGAAAAATAGATATAAATGAATAGTGAGAAGTTATGTAAAGGAAAATCTTCAGAAGGTTTTCAAGAGGGTGTAAGACAAACATGCAAAGGACTAGCGATATAAAGGATTGATGATAGTCACAAAGAAGAGAAGATAATCAATTGTATAAAATAAATAGCATGGCCGGGTATGATACATTACATTGAGAAAATCCACATTCTTCATGAAAGACAAAAATGAAGCAAAGTATCAATTCTATCTATGAAGATACAATAGGTGCAATAGACATAACATACGAGATATGAATAGAGATGAAAGAGAAAAAAGATGAGGTGCCTTTAAGGAATGAATTAAGTATTAATTTCCACTAAAAAAAGTATCCTATGCCCTCTTAGGATAGTTATACAGTTCTAGTCATTTTTTTTACTATTGTCACATGTTTTAACAACAAGATCATGAGAGGTTGTAGTCGTTAGGTCTTAAATGAGTAGCTATAACTTATTAAACACATGTAGATAAGTTACAAGCATATAGGAGTACTTCCATACATTAAGGAGTGATTATGAACAAGATTAAATAGTTGGTGAACATCTTGGAGCCTTCTTAGGGGTTGATATAAGGAAAAGGCAGTTGAAAAGGTCAAGGCAATCTCCTTCTATGTCACTTTGAAGCTTTTGTGGAGTCAAAAAGGGGAGAGATGATTTCTTAAATCCATAGGTGGAGATGAAGTAGCCAAATAAAGTAAGTGTAAGTCATTAAATTTTATTGTAGTCCATGTCCTAGATAATCTCCCACGTGGAGAAAGATATAGCATGCATAGCCTTCAGTTTTTAGGGAGTTATTTTCAATTTTGTAAAGCATTATAGCCATTCTAGGCTCTTACTCACCAATGTACTCTCTTGTAACTTAAAGGTCAATCACTTAGTGACTAAAAAAAATATTCTTTAAGATTTTAAAATCCTTTTGTAGCATTTATCTCTTTTATCCTCTTTAGGCAAAGAATAATGTGTTGTATGCATGTTGTAGGTTTTGAAGTGATATAAATAGTTTTGGTCATGAAATTTACATTTTCCTTCCAAGATTTTCTAAAGAATCATGCCTTAAATTACAAAGAAATGACTTGAAGATCCATAAAAATATTTGAGTTGTGTGGAGAAGGATAGAACATTTGAAAATTCTTTTAAAAAATGGGTGCATCACTTATTTAGAGTGTAAATTTTATTTTAAGAAACTACTTCCCTTTTCCTTAGCAAGAAGTTGATTAGGTGAAGTATTTAATGGACATAACCCTCTCTAACAATCCAATCCAACCTATGGGAAATTTTTAGGCCTAGGAGTGTTCGCATGTTTCATTAGATTGCTAAACTAGGTGTCTAGCAAGGGTGAAAATCTAGTGATAACTTTAACAACAAATTTTAGTGTTTCCTCAAGTGAACACTTGGTTGCATAGCCACACTCTTCTAAATGATAATATTTTTAATCAAATCTTTGTTCACATTACACTCTATTATCAAATACAAAAATATTTTATTGCTATGCAAAAAGAAAAGGTAAAAATTGTTTACAAATCATTGCTACATTTTTATTGTAGAGCTTGTAGACACCTAAACTTGTCCAACGTCTCCAAGCAACATTTATACTAATTTTATTTTAATTATTTAATTATCTATAATTATCTAATTTTATTTTATTGTTAATTAAATGATTTTATTATTTAGTTGATCACTTTTCTCTCCCATAATAATTAATTAAATTATTTTATTATTTAATTAAGTACATTTTTTAATTTTCTCTTGCATAATTAAATAATTATTTTATTTATATAATTAATTAAGTCTTCTAGAATTAAATAGATTCTTTAATTTATTTAATTACTCTATTTTTTGCAAAATCTATTTCTCCTAAAAATAAGTCAATTATTTATTTATTTCTTATGTACAATTAAATAATTATTTAATGCTAATTAAGTCTTCTACTTAAAACCCTTAACTGTCACTCACTCATAGTCTAATTGATCAATAATTTTTTTCAATCTTCTTCATGAAGTCAGTCATCTCCAAATTAGTCAAGTTATCTCTTTAGTTCATTCAGTCAACCCAAGTCATGTAGTCCATGTTTCATTGTTATTATTTCAGTCAACTTAGTCTTTCTAAATCAAGAAACTAGTTCTACCTTGTTATCATCACCATCAACTTGTCTCATCAAATCTTAATCATGGAATATCTATCACCATCTTTCAATTTGAACGATCTATTGATGTTCTAAAATCTATATAATTATCCTCGATGTCTTGTCTTGGCTAACCATAGTGTTATCACACGAGTTTGCACCCTATGCTAATCTATCAACTTAGAAACCTTGTGATACATGGGAAAATTCTCAGGTTGTGGGTAACTTGTAATGAGAATGAACCTCAAGAATAAGCTGGTTCTTAAGGAAACCTCACCTAAAACTACCTAAACTAAGATTTTTTGCAAAGGAAAGAGTAAGAAGGATACATGAAATGAAACCTACTTTCTAAGGTGACACACCAAATGATGATTTGAGTCTTACATAAAAAAATAACACATAATAAAACCAATAATATAAAGGATTTCTTAGACAAATCAATGATTCATAATTTTCACATCAACAGTTTATAAGGCTAAATAATTGAAATCCTGGTAGGATAAAGATGTTTTCTCATAACTTGAGACTGATTTTATAACTTTCACAACTTATAACTTGCAAATATGTATGCATTTTTGCATAAAGGAACCAACATGAAATGTAATTACAAGGAAAAAATACATCACATGAAATTGCATCAACACTAAGCACACAATATTAGAAGAATGGGAAGGCATAAAATGCTTATTACTTCCAAAAAGGTGTTACAATGTTGTGTTACTCTGAAAATGAGTTACAAACTCTCCAATTCTACCAAAGAACACTAAAAAATATGATAAGAATGAAATTAATAGCAAGAAAAAACTCCAAAACTAAAGATTTTACAATACTTATACTTTTTAAAATCAGTTGCATAAGACTAGGAGAAAAAACTACCTTGGTCGTGCATAACTAAAATCCTATTTTCAGCCCCTTGAAACCCCCAAAAGATATGAGGACAAAGAAAAAGTTATGCCATATCTTCTTCTATTATAAAAGCCCTTAAAAATACAATAAACAACCTCCAAAGTAAGTCAAAATCACTCCTAAATCTCCTCCCAATGTTTTTGCAACCTTGTTAGATCCATGATACTCCTCATCAATTATGGTCCTATCCCTCTTGACTTATTCACATGCTTATTAATTTTCATAATTAAAAATCTTTTATTAAGTAATTTAAAAAATATCACTTAGAAAAAATACACATTGGTAATTTATATAAAATAAAAGCGTGAAAAAAGGAAGTGACATTACAACCATTTTGTTGTCAAAGACATACCCATGGGAGCATTAGCTGGTGATAAAATTTTTATAAAATAAAGGAAAAAATCCCTTAGTTGACCTGTGACTTAGGGTAAGAAAACCCTATACTAAAATGCAACTCTCCCTTTGGTATTCATTTTTCCACTTTGATATGCTCTATTGAAGTGCCTCCATGACCTTGGTCAAGGATTTTTGTGGATTTTTCCTGA
This sequence comes from Chamaecyparis obtusa, assembly GCA_027943335.1. Classification (NCBI taxonomy): domain Eukaryota; kingdom Viridiplantae; phylum Streptophyta; class Pinopsida; order Cupressales; family Cupressaceae; genus Chamaecyparis; species Chamaecyparis obtusa. The sequence continues at coordinate 176,288 of BSBK01002244.1, forward strand.
GACTTTAGGGAGATTTTGAAGGTTTCTTAGAGTGCATCTCTATGCAAGCTTTGTATATTTTAGGTAAGTTTTTCATCTTGTGAATAAAAAAACTGCCTTCAAGTTCTAACACTGTAAAAAATGATGGAAATGCCCCTATTTTTCTCCATGTTTTTTGAACTCTATGAATGCAAAAAATGGAAATGGGTTTATTTTCTATATACTCAACCTTTAAGTTATAAGAACTATCTATTTCACCACACTTTTTTGGCCATTCTGAGATAGAATATTTTTTGTACTTGTTTAGGGGTGAAATTGATACTAATGAATCTAACAATATAAACTATGTGAGATGAGTTCATTAATTAACCATTCCAACACTAACACTCAAAATATAAGAGAAAGAGGGTCTTCCAAACATAAATCTCAATATAACCCAAGTTAGATCAGAAAAACCTAAGAAGATGATGGGATACCAATGCTAAACCCAAATTATATCAAGGAAGTACACAAGAAATCCTCTTTCATGCAATGCAAGATTTGATTAAAGATGTGTAAATGTAAATGTGAAATTGAACCAATTGATATAATGAGAAAAGTAAGATAGATGTAGATGTTAAGTGTATGAAATCATCTCAATTAAGATATAAAATATGTCTAGAATAAGAAATGAAATGAATGATAGAGTACTTAACTTGAAATGTGTAGAGGAATATGCCTTTTTTGTCTAAAAATTGTAGATCTGAACCTGTGATAGAGCTTCTGACTGTAGATTCACAATCACAATAGAAAACCTAGAAAATGCTATTTTTCTCAAACATCCAGGAATAGGTCGACCTGGTGCAACATGTTCCCGACACTTTTCCAGAAAGTCACCATGTTCCCGAGACACTGTAGGAAAGTTGAACTAACTTCTTTGGAAATGTCTCAGCAAGTAGTTTCTAGATCTATGGTTGTAATTATGATATCCTGCTCCCTTATATAGAAAAGCTTGTTTTGGGGTTTGGGTGGATAAGGGATTGCCTTGGTCAAGCCCTAGATTGAGGAATCAACCTTGAAATCAAAATTTAAATATGTAAAGTAAACAAGACAAATGTAATGTTTGTATGTTGTAGATGTTGAATTTGCAATGATGGATGTAGGAAATCTCCACAAATGCAATGGATCTACCAAAAAAAAATCATGGAGCCATGTATGTGAATATGCACCAATGAATAATATGATGAATGATTCAAATGTAGATATCCTCCCTTGATGGTCAACAAAATGTAAAATCTGGAAGAGGAAATGCTCATAAAGGGTCCTTGAATCTTGAATGCTTGAATTCTTGAACTTGATCATGTGATTACTAGATGATAATGGATCTCTAATGGATGTTGATCAATGTTAATGTATTTTCCTGGATGTTCATGGATGTCAAAATGAGGTGCCTAGGCTTCCTTTTATACTAGTTTTTGGGTGAGAAAATAAAGCAAGCCGACGGGGTCACTCAATTTTTACAATTTAATTCTTAGAGACAACACTGGCCCCAAGATTTAAAATCCCCAGGAAAAAGGTCAACTTGGTCGACCTATTCCAAAATAGGTCAACTTGGTCAACCTATTCTAGAAAAGATTGACTTGGTCAACCTGTTCCAGGGTTAGCCCACAGGGAGCTAGTCCTGAGGTCTCAAAGATTGCACAATTGAAAATGGAAGATATGGGGAAGAACATGAAAAAAGGGGGATTGAGAATGAATCCATCCATGGTCCATAAAGTCGGTAAAGGATAGGAGATAAAAGGTCTTAAATAATGAGTGCTCCCATTTTAACATGGTACAATAATTCCTTTGAGATTTTATAGCTCTATTCTTGCAAGGAAATGATAATTTTTTTTTTCAAAATTTCCTATGTAGTCACATGCATGAATTTGAGCTTATACCCGTATAAATAAAACCCCTTTAAATGTTTCAATTTTACTGTATTGTGTGAATAAAAAAGGTTGGAGAGTCACAATTTTATGGGTATAAAAAATTTGTAAGTTTTCCCCCATTATTGTAGGCCATACTAGACTCTTGAAGGTTTGAGAAAAAATGGGTTTTTGTGTTTTGTAACTATAAGACATGGTTTATTTCTTCTTGAATGAAAATAATTTGATTCCTTTTTATCTTTTGATTTAATGACCCATTGTCTCTGTAGCAGTTATGAATGTCTTCTCTATGTCTTTAGGCTACCACTACCATTATCTGTTATCCTTTATGACAAGGTTCTCTATTTGGATATCCTAGCCTTCTATTTTAGCATCACATAGAATGGATACTAAATATAATTCATTTTTCTAAATAGGACGAGTCCATTTCTTAAGAGATTTTTCTACCCTTGCAAGGCTAAAGCTTCTCTGGCCTATTTATTGTAGTCCTCACTATTACATTTTATCAACATTTAAAAATGACTTCTCTCTATTTCATCCTGTATACATTCCCGATAGATGCTAATCGATCACCCCATTTGTCATACATTAAACCTTTGCATCCCAAATAAGATCAAGAAAAATTCTGACAGTCTCATATGAATCAACTTTTCTTTAACCATTGTGATGAGATAGTGAGAAATAATAAAAAGAAAAAAAATGCATGATATGATCCTTGCCCATTTGATATCTCTCTTTGGAGTATTGAATTATTTTCTTGAGTGTCTATTATAAGGATATACCCTTTACGATTGGTTTTCTACCACTTGTGGTAGTCATAGTGGTGTTTACTAATTTGATGTCAAATAGCTATCCCTAAAAAATTAGCAATGTCTTCACTATCTCTTGCTTTGATATTTATCTATCTTTTGTTTCACTGTCATTGCAACTATTTTCATTATTGTTGGTACATACTCTATAAAAACTATTCTTGTGACAATAACTATCATAGGCATCATTTCCCTTTCTACACTCTATGACCTCTTACATTTGATTGTTTACAATCTCATATAATCATTTCACTATTTTAGCATTGAATAGGTCTACTCTTAAAACACTCATTGTCATGCTGAAATATTCTTGCATTGTAATTTGACATCATGTTTTGGTATTCATCCATATTATTATACATGTATATCTTTCTGTATTTATCATTATTTCCATGCATTTGTACTATAGGTCTTGTATTCAAGTTTCTTTATCTCTTTTAAAACATTGATCTCTTTTTCTATGCAATCACTCCCTTGTAACAATCTTTGACACACTATTACTATGGCTTGGTCATCTCATCCTAACTTTTTACTATGACTATGTTTTGTTTATCTTAACATTCTTTGTGATTGTGTCTTTGATGTCATGTTATAGATGCTGTAGCAAAATCAAGATACAATTTACTCACACTTTGTATAACCCTGTCACCCTTTATGGATCATGTGTTCCTTTCATAGACGCTCTTGATGCATTGTCCCATTATCTTCTAATTACTAGACTACATCATACTTCCATAAGCATAACATCAAATACCATGTTTCATTGTATTATAACAACACTATCATGTGATCATCTTTTCTGTACTACTTTGATCACACTCAATGTAACTGTTCTTACTACTTTTTTCCTTGACATGAAATCACTATCATTGCTTTGGCATAATATCCATTGTCATAGTATAGGCCTAGAGCCTTACTATGCTATTTGAGAAACACCATATACAATCTTTTATTGACTACTATTCTTTAAATAATTATGATTGTATCCTTTAATTTTTTCAAATCAATTGTTTTATTAATCTAAATCAATGAGTAGCACTACAAATCATGCTTGTCCTTCATGCTTGTTTCTCTATACTTTCATTTTTTCCATTGAAATTTTCATCCTTACTTGAGGTATCATTGATATCAATGATCGCTGTCACAAAATTATATGTTTTTGTTTTAAAATATCATAGACACTTGCCTTTTGCATGAATAACACTATTAAGACAACAACAACAACAAAAACAACATATTTTACTTTTAATTGAATTTTCATACTTCTTTTACTTATCCTTATTATGATTGATTCTTCATTTTAATCTATCCTCTGATTATTATCCTTCATTTCCATGCCATGTATCCACCTTACTATTTCACTTAAGGAATAATTTTTAAGTACCTTTCTGTCATTGTATCGATTATGTAGAAATGAATGTCAACTGTGAGATGATGCTATATGTTGTAATTTTGTAGAATGAATTTGACTTCAATGTTGATTTATTTGATTGCAATGACACTGGCTTTCTTATATTGAGATTGGATATCATTTATTTCTCGTAACCCTATTGAGTATGTATGGCTTATTTTTGATAGTGAATCTACCAATTCATTGCCAAGAATGACATAAATATGCCTGATATAATTGCAAGAAATAAAATTTCTAAATTCTTATTTTTGTCAAAAATAATAGCATGCTGGGATTAACCCTTGTGAGAGCCCACTTTAACCCACACACTGCAACATTAAATGAAACAATTAGAAATGAAACTTTACATGTATCCTTTCTCTTTCTTATGCTTTCATTCTTATATGAATAGTTTCTTTTCAGAATGCATTACAATAATCATTCCCACAAATTTTGTGGGACTCTATTTCATCTGACATTCATGAATAAAGAAAGAACCTTTTTAAATATGCAATGTTGTAAGATTCTTCTTTACTGTAAATAATTTTCATTTATGTGAAGCTCTTTTAAAGAATTTTCTCTTAGAAAAATGCTTAATAATAACAAACACACACCCTTCATTAAATACCTATAAAGCTTAACCAAATCCACTTAATTAAGCTAGAAAATAGAAATGGGTAACATTTTTGGCAACATTTTCATGATTCTTGCTTACTAAGCACCTAAACCAATTGCATAAACCTATCCGTTGGGAACATAGTCACTCTCATTTGGAGAAACCTTTTAAAAAAACTTTCCCTTTCATTGTTTCAACTCACATAACACTACCACAACATCTTCTAATCCATCAAGTACAAGTGTATATTTTGTGAAAGTTAACTAAAAAACTCACTATCATGCATGATATATATTTACATAATTAATTAGAAGAGGGAAAGAACAAGAACACTTCTTAACTATAGATTGCTACAATTTATTACAGTTCTAGGAGGGAGATATTTGTGATGTGCAACAATGAATACATGTATTCTCTATTACATATGATTTATACCTATTTCATACAAATATAGTTCATTGCAATATTTATACCCTTATTACACCTACCAAACTCAGAAATAACTAACTAATTGTGAAACCAACACTTAGGGAAATACAAAATACATCTAATATATTGTGTAGTAGCACTTATTTAACATGAAAAAACTTCTCTAATATGTACAAGAACAAATCATACCTCATAATAAATGCTTGTGGTGAATCTCGTAAACTATAATTAACTCCTTGTCACTATCCAGTATTGATAGCTAAAAGGAATGATGTGTTTTACATTCTGAGATAACATAGGGTTTTCTCCAAAATGCATCAAACTTAGAGCACTTTCTAGGTTTTCTTTAATTTCATCCCATTTTAGCACTATGTTACCCTCTTGGAATGTTCTTGTAGATGCCCTTTTGTCACAATACCTTTTAATCAATGCTTGAAGGTCCTCTATTTTCCTCAAGGCCTTAGTTCTAACCTCCTCTAACTCAACCAGTTGAGACAACCTTAAAGTCATTGGCTCTTTCTCTAACATATCAAGTTGATTGTCCAAATATAACATTGGTAACTCAAGTGAGATAGGTAACCTTGCTTCCTTTCCATAAACAAGACTAAAATGTGACTTCTGAAACACCCCGCCAGGGAAACCAGGAGAGATTAACCTAAAACTTGCTACTAAGTTTGGTGAACATTTTTTTTTAAAAAGTTAACATACAAGATAAACAACAGTGTGGAAGCAATTACCATTTACTCACATTGAAACAACATCCAAAATAGATTACAAAACTCAAGGGTCCCATGACGTAGAATTACTTAAGAATAAATATACAAATAAAGAAAGATAACAAAAGATTCCATATCATAAATGATACAATTACAACTTACAACAATAAATACAATCCTCATGGACATCCATGCCATCTAATAATCTGACATCCACTGCACATGTCACAGGGTATGAAACAATAAATCTAACATAGAAGTACAATGACCATATTAGGTTTCACATGCGATACTCTAATATAGGATTACATAAATGAAGATAAGATAAGAAACCAACAATGAAGAATCATGAAGGCATCCAACTATAGAAGTATCAACAACACCGACACTAGGACGTCGAATCTCAAATGGTAAAGAATCACTACCACCCGTTCGTGTAGAACCACAAAGGTCTACCCCACCATGTTGAGGAGATAACCACAAACCCCAATCGGATGACCAAAACCAAACAAGGATAAACCACTGATTAAGGAATCCTGAAAGCACTCTACTCAAGGTTTACAAAAATAAGAGAAAGGTGAGACACACTAATCCAGAGGCATAAATAGAAACTCAGGAGGTGACTTAGGATACATGCTATGGGAGTGTCATCACATGTCTAACTACTTGAGTACCCTGGAACTAACCACTCTGGGCCCCGAAACCTCAATATGATCCATGTGGGATTAGAATACTCTCTCATAGATATGAGGAATTCTAATCATAACCATACTCCAACTTATCTTTTTAAATGATCTATAAAGTTTTAATTACTAAGTTATCACTTAATTACATAACCTACAACAGGTTACCCAGGTACTGACCACTTCGGGTCCCAGCCCCTATTGTAAGCCACTCCCCTAAGATGCACCTACTCAACCTCCCCTAGGCTCATGATCTCACAAACATCAAATAGGTATACTACCAAGTAATCCTAGAAGCAGTTTCACACATAGAAACTGAAGTGATTACATAGATACCAAAAATAGATTATAACCAACAAGAGCCCATAAGATCAAAACATAGATGAAAATCAAAATAAACACACACATCAAACATGTTGCTGAAAACAAATCCAACTGACAAAGATCCCTGCCTCTATTTCCCCTAGGTCATTATAATACCCGACATCACATAATGCACAAGAAGATAGAAGCATGAATGAAGAGTACAACATTCACAACTTAGTAAATTGAAATTGATCTACAAGCATTAAAATTTCATTTCGAGCATAATTGATTTCAAGTATATAAACAAAGAATCCCACTAGGATAATCAGAACATAATCAATACAATAATATCACAATTAGAGAATATTCCTTAATATTGCCCTATGACTTTGACAGAATAAAAGACCCAATTTCAATAGATGCACTTAAATTTCAAATGAATGGTCAAATAACAAATAACACATTCTATAAGAGAGACATACCCTAATGTAAGCATATATGTCCTATTACTTTAATAATTTAAGCTTAAAAGATAACTAAGCAATGAAGATAGGTTATCTAATCGCACTAATCAATTAAATAAATTCTATATAAAACAATATTTTTTTAAAATATCATATTACAACCTATAGTTAATCTTCATTTAAAACTAACTATGCTAAACATAAAACTAAAATACATACACATAAACTAATTAACAAAAAGAAATCACACAAAGTTTTAATATTATAATTAAACTAAACTAAATTATTTATTATCATAAATAAATATTTTACTAATAATAAACATTGAATAACACTCAAAATAAAACTAACCACACTAAAATTTACAACTTTCATTATAAATAAATGAAGGTATTAAACAAAATTTAATATATATTAAACATCAAAGAAAATAAACTTGAATAAAGTAACCTGCGCACATACCAATAAAGGTGTGTGTGGGGGTGGGAAGCAGGCCCCTCCACACCCCCTCTCCTCTCTGCAAACTTCCGTGCGCTGCCAGTGTAGTACCCCGCTCGTACTTCACTTTTCAGTTTCTTTATGTTTCAGCTGTTGACCAAATTCTTTTAGGTCACTTTTGATGTGATCGATTATTATGATTAATAAATGATGATTATGGTTTCTGTTCATTGAATGTGTCTCAGGTTATTGCTTAGATTAGATGATGATATCATTTGTTGATATGTTTATGTTTTATATTGATTCATGGTACTGATCCCATACTGGCATGTATATGGTTATCTTGTGTTTGCATCTGTTTGACATGTTTGTTTGGTAGAGGACGGAGGCATAGTTACTCGCATAGTCAAGATCCACACGATTGACCGTACCCTATCATTGTTTGATATATATATTATTGTATGTACATGCTTCATCTTGTGGTGACAGGTTCGCAGGTACAGGGCATCATCTTCCCTGAATTGGTAGGAGTGAGCGTGCCCATAAACATTCATCTCAATGGTAAAGAGGGGAGATAATACACAGACCCAAAACCCTAAACCTAAGCCTTATTGTCCTAGGATTGGACAAGTGTCAGTCTTACTACCCTACCTGAATTCACTTGGTTGGCATGAATTCGTGGATCCCTTGTCCTGTGTTTGTTTGACTTATTGTGTTTGATTTTTTTTACTTTGCATGATTCAGTTGATTTATGATTATGTGGGTGATTATTAATTTATTGATTATAGTTGAATTTTGTTAATTTAGAATATTTTATGTGAATATCAATGTTAGGTGCATAGTTGAATTTAATGTTTAATTATGCTTCTAGGATTTAAATGAGGGAATAAATTAAAGTTAATTATTTTAGTATTGGAAATTAATATTGATTATGTCCTAAGTTTATTATGATAAAATTTAATTAAAATCAAATAATTGATTATTTGGATTTAATTGAGTATTTAATTGAGAATTAGATTTTATTATGTTTGTGAGTATTATTAAATGATTAAATAATTAATTGCATGAATTCATGATGCATTAAGTATTTAATTTATTTAATAATAGATTTTATTATTAACATGTGCTTTATTGAGTTTGAAAGTGATTTGTTTGAAAAAGTGACAACTTGTCTTTAGGAGACTAAGTTGAGTTGTGCATAATTATATTTATTTTTAATTATTAAATAGTAATTTTTCTCAACAAAAGTGGGAGAGTTTGATTAGTTCTTTGTGAGTCATCTAGGGTTTTGCTTGATTGGTGGAATGGATTTCCAAATAGAGGGAGTTTGCATTCATTTTGGCATTCAATCAGGTTGTTGGAGCATTTTTGGAGAGAGAGAGCTTTTGGAGTTTTTGGTGCTTTCTTGTGTTCTTGAGCTTTTGGTGTGTGTGCTTGAATTCTGGGTGAAGGTTGCTTGCACTTGGATTTGGGATTGTATGCACTGTGATTCAGATCTGTAGGTGGAGCTTTTCTGTTGTTAGATCTAAGGGTTTCAGCATTCTACAGGCCTTCTTATTCAGTATTTAGCATTGGAATTGAGGTAGGGATTTGTGGAGTTTTCTTGTGAATTAATCAGTAGTTCTTTCTGCAATTTCTCTATGTTTGTTTTAGTTTGTAGATATAGATCTATTTTCTGTATATGCTTTCAATTTGGGGTTTAGAAAGCTCATAGGATTGCTATTTTATATTTTTATGCAAACTTGGCACAGTAGGGTTATGCTACCCAATTTTGGATTAAAAATTCATCTTAGAACTCTTTGAAAACAGAAAATCAATCTCAATATAGTTAGTTCTATAGTTTGAATAAATTAATTTAGTGGGTTGATGTCAAAAAACCCAATTTGAGTAAAAATTCCTCATTCTGAAAAAAAAAAAAATTCTCTATAAAAAATGACAGTCAATAGAAAAATTACCACAGTATAAAAAAATAATGGCTTGCAAAGATAAAATTACACTAGTAAATTGAAAATGTATTCATAAAAACAAATAAGGGAAAAGACAGACCAAGGAAAAGACAAAATTGCTATGAGGTTTTGAAAATTGGGCATATTTCCATTTCTGGAAAAAAAATGCCACAGTGAGTTTTTGCCTTTTTTGAAAATATGATTTTTATTAAAATATTGGAGCTTTTGTAAAAGAAAATTGCTTTGTATTTTATTGATTAAGAATTTAGCAATTTTTAAATATATATATATATATATATATATATATATATGTTTATGCTTTTGGAAAAGTTTTGGTTTAAATATTTTTAAAAAAATATTTATTTGGGGGCAGGGGTTGTCACATCCCCTAAACCCCCCCGCTATCTTTTGTACCACCACAGCAGTGCAGAGTACTGCCATGACAGTACCTCACTGCCTTGGTAGTGGTACAACCGTGACAGTACCCTGCATAGAGGGCTGCGCACGACAGTATGGGGAGGCGTGAGGGGGGCACGTGGGGCCCACTCCCCCACCCTTTTTTGTTTATTTTTCATTTTTTTTAAAAAAAAAGAAAGTTTTGGTTTATTTTTATAATATAAATTTTGTTATATGTTTTTTTTAAAAAAAATTATTTAATTTGTTTATAAGTTAGGTTCTAACATATTTAATTTATTTCATAATTAATTTACGAAAAGTTTAATTTTTATTATATTTAATTTATGAATTATTTAGTTTATATTTTATATAAGCTATTTTAATTTGTATTTTATTTATTATATAATTTGTTTAAATAATAGATTCATGATTATGAGCAAATCATAGATTAATTTGTTTATTATTTTATTTACAATTGCTTATTTGAGTAAAAGTAATTTTGAAGGAGTTTTAGGAAATTAAGTATATTCATTAGTAGAGTAAATTTGATTTATGTTTCTTTCGTCATCCAATAAATGAATTTGTGTAGCTTAATCTATGAGGATTATGGTAATAGAATTACCTATTAAAATTTATTTTAATAGTATAAATTAATTGTGTTATTCATTTGTTTTCAATCCTAAAATGTGGGATTTAAACTTGGGTCTTTTGACAATACTAGATTATTAGAAATGTTATATCTATACTGAAATTGGGCATTTTCACTATGTTGGATTCTTGGGTACTCCTTAGGGAATTCATTTTACTTATATTATTATTTGAAATGATTGATTTCAGAATTCCTAGTAGACCTTGTATTTGAATTAAATTATGATAATTATGGAATGTATTGGATTATGGTTTTATTTCAATTCAAATTGACGTGATTGTGTATTCTTCGTGTCTTCTATTACATTATGGGATGTCGGGTTCTAGATGACCTAGGAGGATATAGAGGCTGGGGTGTGTGTGTCAGATATTTTTATTTCAGCTATGTTTGGTGTGGGTGTACTTTATCTATTTATCACTCCTGTTTGACCATTGGGCTCATGTTATATTGTATTCTATTTGTGGTATCTCTGTAACCATATCTAGTTCTTTTGTGTGAAAATGGATATGAGGTTACGTAGTTGTATACCTGATTAGATCTAGGAGAGATCTGTGAGCCTAGGGTAGTTTACCTTGACATGTAGTAGGAGGTGGCTTGCAATAAGCGTTGGGGCCCATAAGTGGCTGCCAGGATCACTTATTGTAAAGTTTTAGTAATCAAGTAATAACCTAATATAATTAAGGGGTATTTAATTGAACCTAATAAGATATAAGTCCTCACCCATGCTTGAGTGCTAGTACAAGCTAAGATGGTGTTGAGAAGATGACTAGCCCCCTTTTAAGGGATGAGTTGGCATAGTTGATGACTTCGTCAATACGAGAGGTCATTGATGCTGTGTATGGTCACTTGGGTGCCGAGATCTATAGAGATTACTAGGACAAAACTCAAGGGTTAGACGTACATGATGACACCTTCCTATGCATAGTCTAGTTATTCTACATGTGTCGGTTGCCTTTGGTTTAGTGAGTTGTACCTTTATCTTTATCATGTTGTAACTTGAGTTAGAGTGCTTTCAGGATCCTTCTGCTTAGAGTTTTATCCTTGTTTGGTATTGGTTATCCAATTGGGGTTTGTGGTTATCTCCTCAACATGGTTGGGTAGGCCTTTGTGGTTCTACACGGACGGGTGGTAGTGAATCTTTACCATTTGAGATTCGATGTCCTTGTGCCGATGCTTGATGGTGACTCTGCAGATGGTTTCCTTATGATGTTTCATTGATGCTTCTTCATTGATGTTTCTTTCTTATCTTCATTATTTGTTATCCTGTATTAGTGTATCGCATGTGATACCTAATCTGGACATTGTATTATCATAGTTAGATTTATTACTACATACCCTGCGACATGTGTAGCGGATGTCAGTTTATGTATATATCATGGATGTCCATGAGAATTGCATTTATTGTTATATCATGTAATTGCAATTTATAAGTTATGGAATCTTTTATTGATGTTAGTTCTAGTTGTGTTTTATTCTTATGTAATTCTACGTCATGGGACCCTCGAGATTTGTAATCTATGTTGGATGTTGTTTTCAATGTGAGTTAATGGTAAATGTTTCCACACTGTGGTTTAACTTGTTTGTAAAATTTTAAAAAAAAATTATTCACCAAACTTAGTAGCATGTTTTAGGTTAACTTCTCTTGGGTTCCCTGGCGGGGCATTACAGCCAGGCAGGGTCTCCGTGCGGTCCCCTTGGGAGACCGTCGGTAGAGTCTGCCGTGCGGATCCCTTGGGCAGGCCGCCGACAGACCTCCGACCAATGGGGTGCAGGGGTGGTGTCTCGTGCCCCATTCAATTTTTTTTATATTATTATTTTTTTAAATTTGTCTATTAATAACAAATAAATAATTTCCAATGTTTTTTTTTTAATATAAATTATTTCATTTATATGCAAAGCTATTTCATTTCTTTTTTATTATTTAATATCTTTTTAAAAAAAAACCCCATTTCCGAAAATGAAAATGTAACAAAGACCTGTACTTTTGCCAGAAAAGGTGACAGGTCATTTTCTTTTACAAACACTTCACATGAGCATTTTTTTTTGTTTTATATTCCAACATGACAATTCTTAATGTTATATTTTAAAATCTAAACATATTTATTTTTTCTCTTTCCCAGGCTATTGTTTGACTAAATTTTTAAAACATAGACTAATAATTTTTGCACTAGAATTATTATTTTTATCCAAATTGATTTTTCTATCAATGAGTTATATTTTCTCTCCACTATATAGTTCAACTATAGTCCAGGTTTAATTTTTCATCTTACAAGCAAACTATACACAAACTTTTGATAAAATTTTGCCAGCATAATGACACAATACTAAGATTTGATAAAATATAAAAATCAGCTATCCTAGGGTTTTCTAAAATACCTAGATCTAAGGAATATATAGATCTACCTAATGAAATACATATAAATTTTATAAATACAGAAAGACAATAATTGTGAAAACAGATCTAATAGGCAAATCCAATGCCTACCTCAAGTCCAATGCCAAAAATGGAATAAAAATGGAAACCCCTGTAGGTCTGAGAACATAATTCTGTCGAAAATCAATCCCAACCTGCAGATCTGAAAGCTATGTAACAATAGGTACCCAATCCAGATGCACAAAGAAACTCAAATCAACATGAAGCCACAACAATCAACAAATCTCCAAAATTTCAAACACACAAGCTCTCTGCCAAAAATCTTCTCCAAAACCTGTCTCCCTCAAAATGAATGCAATAATCTCCTAATAGGAATTCCATTCCCAAATTCATGCAATCCCAAAAGACAACTCAAAAGCTAACTCAGAGTTCAACTCCAAATCAGAAATGACTCATAAGACAACTCCTGATCCAACTCTAATTCCAAAATTGAAAGTAAATACAATTAATTAATTAAAATATCTTTTTAATGCACAACTCATCTTGACTTTTGAAGCTAGTTATCTTTTTAAAAAACAAATTCCTGTTCAATTTTGCACATGTTATAATTTAAATTTATTATTAAATAAATTAAATACTTAATGCATCATAAATTCATGCAATTAATTATTTAATCATTGAATAAAATATGCAAGCATAATTCAAAATATTATCCAATTAAGCACATGTTAATAATTAAAACCCAAATTAAATAAATTAAATATTTAATACATCCTAAAGCATGTAATTAAATATTCAATTATTTAATAATACACTCAAGCATAATTAATCCTAATTTCAATTAAATAATCAATTAATACCAATTAATTAAATAATTGACTTTAGATAATTTTCCAAATTAAACATAGGAACATAATTAAATCATTAAATTCAACTATAATCCTAACATTGATAATCATATAAAATCACCTAAATAATCATAAATCAACTAAATCATGCATAGTAAAATCAAGCCCAATAAAATCAAGCAAATTGAAACCATGCATAGACTCAAGAACGGGATCCACGAATTCATGCCAACTAGGTGAATTTGGGTAAGGTAGTAAAACATACACTTGTCCAATCCTAGGACAATTTGGCTTAGGTTAGGGTTTTGGGTATGTGTATTATCTCCCCTCTTTACCATTGAGATGAATGTTTGTGGGCACGCTCACTCCTGCCAATTTAGGGAAGATGATGCCCTGTACCTGCAAACCTGTCATCACAAGATGAAGCATGAACATACAATAATATATAGCAGACAATGGCAGGGATCGACTGATCGTGTGGATCTCGCAAGCAAGTAACTACGACTCTGTCCCTCAACCACATCAGGCATGTCAAATAGAAATATAAAATAAACACATCGACTATACACATGCAAGTATGGGGTTAGTAAAATCATAAGCATCAATGATCTCCTAACATATAATCTATCATCCTAAAATAATCATAACATTTATAAAATCAGACTAGGGGCTGGGTACTACAACTTCCCCGTTGACCTTTTTGGAGCAATTTTATCAGCCCACAAGGTTGATTTCAACTAACTATGTCAGGCTCTCTAGTTACCCTCCATAGTCTTCTTGATGATTCTGATTAATCTCTTATTTGTGGATTCTGCTTGGCGATTTCCTTGTGGGTAATAATTGGAATATGTATTTAGATAAATCCCATTCTTGATATCCCAATTAGAAATTATATAAAAAAAGGATAAAGAATTATCCAAAATTATAGATTCAAGGACTCCAATCCTGGTAACTAGTTCTTTGTGAAAATTTAGAACAACACTTTCATTTCCTTCCTTAAGTGCCACTTTTTCAGTCCACTTGGTGAAATAGTTTGTGGCTATACAAGAAACCACTTATGACCAACATTGGATGGAGGGTTTATAACTCCAATAAAATCCAACCCCCACCTCATAAAGAGATATTCGACCTAAATAGGCTACAAAGGAAAGGATTGCAGTCTTTCTTTGCTAGCAAATAATGTGCATTCTTTGCACTTTCTTACCCATAGGTGTTCATCCTTGAATAAATTGGGCCAATCATAAATAAATTTCATCACCTTAAGATCCATTTCTCTAGGTGAAAAATTTCCTCCAGATGACCCCTCATGAAACTCATGCAACACATTTTCAACTCGATTATTGATAAGGTCCAATACATATTAATAAAATTCCATCAAAATATTTCTTAAAAAGAACACCATCAAGAAGAACATAAGTATGAAGCGCAATCTTAAATACATTCTTTTGGCTTTATCCAAGCCTTGTGGACAATTAGCAGTTTGCATAAACTAAACCATTTGCTACACCCAATCTGTGATAGGAGCTAAAATAGAAACTTGTTCCTCATCTTTTTATTCTCTTGCTCATATTTTTACTTTCTCCTTTCAACAAGTAACTGAAACAACCCTTTTCCCCTAACCAACTTGGTAACCTTAATCTCTACATCATACTCCATTACCTTGGTTACTCAGTCAACTCTCTTATCACTTAAGTCCTTGCTTAACATAGATTCCTTCACACTTGAATGAAAAAATAATAGAATAATCTTGTTATTATACAACCTATGTTTAAATTTACTCAAAATCCTTATAACATCAAGCACATATTTATCTACAAATGAATACTTGATCTCGTAGTCCTTGAGTGCTTGACTGAAGAATGCCACATGCTGTTTCAGTCCTTCATCATTAGGCTGTACCAACGTAATTGAGATAGAATCAATATTTTCATAAGCATATAAAATAAAATCCTTAGAAAAATTAGGATTTATAAGTGTGGGTGCTATTGTTAATGCTTCTTTAATCAACTCAAAGATTCTCTTCCCATATTTAGTCCAACTGAAAAGTTACATTATTTCTCAACATAGTAGTTAGTGAGCTTAATAAATAAGCTATATCAGGAATAAAGCTCCTAAATTTTTTTATCCTACCAATAAAAATTTTCAAACCTTTTTTGTGTGCCGACAAAGGAAGGGATAAAATAACACTTACTCTTTTAAGGTTAATGGTGATACCTTGTTTTGACACTACATAATTGAGAAATAATCTTTCATGGAAATAAAAACACATTTTTTGGGATTAAGGAATACCCCAAAGTCCCCACACCTTTAAAAAATATGCCTTATATTAATCAAGTGATCCTTTGGAAAAATAGTAATATCATCAAGGTATACTAAGAAAATCTTCTACATTAAATTCTGAAAAGCTATGTCCATAGATTTTTGAAAGGTTTCCCTAACATTGGATAAATCAAAGGGAATCTTATTATATGCCATGATACCCCATTTTTTGGTAAGGGGCATATTAAACAAGTCTTACTCCTTTACTAATATATTATTGTAACCAGAATAAACATCTAGAAAGGAAAACCTCTTTGATTCTGAAACTTCTTGAAGGATCTTCTCCATAGAAGGCAATAGGTGACAATATTTCAATGAAGCTCTATTCAAATCCCAAAAATACACACACAACCTTATCTATCCATTCTTATTCCTAACTAGTACAAGGTTTTAAACCCATGGGGTAAGCTTAATAGGAAAATAATACCACTCTCAATAAACTTTTTCAATTCCTTTTGCAGAAGTGGCTCTAACTTAGGATTTAATGGCCTTTGTTTTTGCCTTACAGGTTTAGCATTAGGTTTAGGCTCAATAATATGCTAGGATAGATGTGGATTAAACCTTTTTAGATCATTATACTCCTATGAAAACACATCACTAAACTCTTGAAAAAGACAAATAAATGCAAGTTTTTCTTCTGTTGTAAATGCCTTGCCCAATTTAAGTAGTTTTCCTTTGAAAAAATCAACTTATTAATAGTGATGTTTCTAAACTTGTATGCTAGCCTTAGGATTTCTTTCTTCATCATTAGTATTGAAAATGGATTCAAGGGTGACCAAACCCTTTGGCATCTTATTATTTTTTAGCTAAATGATTTGGTCATCATACTGATGTTGCAACTTCTCCTAATTAACATGCAAGAATTCAAATTCTTCCCTTAAAAATTTGACTATCTATTGGTGACTTTAAACACTTGCCAATATATTTTTTATTAGGTACGTCATGCCTAAAAACAATCTTAGCATATTGAATATTTTTGCCACTACTAATCTCTTTTGGGATATCAAATTCAACACCAATGGTAGTTGATTTGTTAGCATGTTTATTCTGATTTCTAGGTACCAAAATGAGATTAAAAGCATCAAACTCATCAATGATATCCCACACCCTATGCTTATATAAATTAAGAAATTCATTCTTAGTGACATTATAATTTTTTACCTGATTCACAATGAATTTTCTATCTTCAAACACTTTCAAACATCAAATACCTCTTCTCCTCGCCCATTCCATTCCATGTATGAGAGATTTATACACAGTGTAAAGATTAAAAATAATATGTGGTGTGTGAATGCCAAAATATATCCTTTACATATAGAAGCATTGGGGAAGGTAAGATTCTCTTCTTAACCTCAAATTCCCAAAGGAAAGATCCAAATTAATTAACCACAAGAAAATGGTCAATGCATAAATGAATCAGTCAATTAGTAATAAGAAGAAAGAGGAAAACCTTACATTCCATTTTGGAATAGAGTATTAAAATCTTAATTGAAATGAATTGAAGACAAATACTAACCTCAAAGTATAACAGATCTGGAAATTGCTATTTTCTAGTGTTTGTACTGAGTTTCTAAAATTTTTGTAACTGGATCTAGAACAGAAACACAGAGATGGAGAAAACCCATAAATATTTTTCTTTTTTGAACTAGGTTGACCTTGACCCAAATGTAGGTCGACCTTGACCTGCACTATTCCGACATAAATTCTATTCATGGATCTCAAAAGTTTGCCGAAAAGGGTATCCAAATCTTCTCTACAATTCTATGTTCCACACCTGCAATAAAAATGGTTTTGTTCTTTGGATGAGGGGTTTGCCTTGGTCAAACCCCAGTTTTGGAATTAACCTTGAAGTAGAATTGAAATTGCAGTAATAAACAAAGTAAATAGAATAATTCACCTTGCTTATGTTTGAACCCTTGTGGAGGATTCGAATCCTTGAATCCACGAGTATGGATGCTCCAAATGGATGTAGAATTGTAGGATGTAGGATGTCTCAAATCAATTTCCTTTAGATCTTCAACACCAATCTTGAATGGGTCTTGGAATAGGAAGAATCTTGAATGGATATGGATGGAGAAATCTTCAACAAGAGATCTCCATAGAGCTTGAATCCTTCAATGACTACCAATGGGTCTCCTTGATGAATTGAATCTTGAATGCTTGAATGCTTGAAAATAGATGATTGCTTCCTTTCTCCTTCTTGCTTTCTTAATAGATCCCTTGAAATGAGAGGAGAAGGTTTCCTTATATACTAGTGTAGGGCACAAACTTCTAGAGAGGCTGACATATGAGAAATAAATTCCCATTAGGCTCATACCCATAGGAGTGGACCTAAATTAAATACCTTTTAAAAGTTACCATTTAGAAGCCCAAAATAGCCGACCCAAAAGTGGGAAATAATTCTTTTAGAGTCGAGGTTGACCATGACCTAGAAGGTCAACCTTGACCCTGAGATCAAGAACCTCAAAATCACAGAGAAAGATACCAAAAACAGGTAGGAAAGAAGTGGAAAATAGGGAAGGACAGAAGAAAAAGCTAGATCCAAGTTAAAGACCCATTCAAGGTATTTGACATGACTCCAAACCACTTACTCAGAGGGCTAAACCAATCCT
Source organism: Chamaecyparis obtusa (assembly GCA_027943335.1). Classification (NCBI taxonomy): domain Eukaryota; kingdom Viridiplantae; phylum Streptophyta; class Pinopsida; order Cupressales; family Cupressaceae; genus Chamaecyparis; species Chamaecyparis obtusa. The sequence goes on from BSBK01002244.1 coordinate 195,169, forward strand.
AAATGGAAGTGCTTTCATTTTTCGATGATACATTTAGCTCCACTTTAGCAAGAGTATGGACTCAATGAAAAATCTTGGTAAAGGAGATCACAAAGAAAAATAAAATCTTATTAAAATCAAAGGGAAAAAGAAATCCTCAAGCCCCCAGGGACTCAAGTCTTTGTAAACCCCAAGATTACAATAAGAGAGACATCACTAAAAAATAGAGAAAAAAGGGTGTCATTACCTCGCCCAATGAGAACTTATGTCCCATTGTGAATCACACAAGAAAAAAACACAAATGGAAAGATGGAGTTGAACCGCCTAGTGAATGTGGCTACTCACTAGTCAACCCATCAAGCATTCACCCTCAGGAATATTCTATTCCAAAAGAGAAAAGCCAAACCAAGAGAGATCTAGTCTTAAGAACACCTTCTAACCTTAAGGGATCAAAACTTTGAAAATTAAAACTAGAGGGATCAAGAGATCCTATAAGGTAAAAATCCATGCTTTAAGGATTAGTCTCTAATCCATAAAGGGAGAAAAGTTTTCAAAAATATTTTGAAAGTGTGCGTGTGCAAAAAGTGAGTAGAGCATATGCCCCCACATTAAAGTCATTGCTAACACTTTAACAGGAGCAATGGCTTGAATGGAAACATAAACAACTCCACTAATTACGTTTCCACTACGAGATGCCCCCAAGTGAAGATAAATCAAGGGAAATACCACATAAACATACAAAGAACACATAAGGGATCTACCTATCATGGGGTCAGTATGATCATAAGATTATATATATATATATATATATATATATATATATATATATATATATATATATATATATATATATATATATATATATATATATATATATATATATATATATATATATATGATATTATTGCAAATGAATTGACATCATTCCCCAAAGAAAGTAGAACTACAATCACAATGGAGGAAAGAAAATGAAAGAGTTACGAAGAAGAATCTTTTTGGACCACAACATGGAGACCAAAAAGAATTAGTGGTACCAAGTCACAAATCCAAGCGGACTACACAAGGAAAATTTTTATGAACAATAGTATGGGTACAACATAACATAAAAAAAACATATAGAAGAGTAGAGATACAAATAGAGGAATAGTACAATAGGTTTGATTCCTTTATCACCTTATACCAACAAAGTAACAAGGGCCATATAAAAGAATCTAACAAACATTTAGCAAACACATTATGGGAGAAACACAATACAATAGGAAAACACACAAAAAGCTACCATGGAGGACAAGCCAATCAAGCACATCGCCTACTCTCCCCATATTAGTCTATATCATTTCTAGGGAAGGTGGGAAACTCACAAGAGGGACTATATCCAACATAGTAAGAATAATAGCCAGTTCCAAACAAGGATCCTCTTGAGAATCATGATGTTCGATACTAGGTGTAATTATCAATTGCGTTGAAAGAATATTAGGTAAATTAGTATCAATGTCAATAGTCTCATATTCATAATTAGCATCATTAGGATCATCAAGAGTATCTTCTTCATCAAGATTAATTGAAATAGAATCTAAGATACAAATAGAATCATCATAATCATTCATCTTAACATCATTATTAACATTAACTTCATCCAAAACATCAGGCATAGGCTAGTCAAAAGAAGGTAAATAACTTTGAAGAACAGAGGCACATGCCTTAGCTTGAGCCTGACACTTCTTACGAAGCTCATTGGATGATCAGTTATGTTTTGTCTTGTTTGAAATATGTTGAGAACTAGGAGGAACAACTACCAGTTCCTTCATAGGTTCTATAGAAGAATTAGTAGGATTCTTAGTAGGCTAAAAAGAAACACTAGAAGCTTGATTAATAGAACTAGAAGCAATGGATAAAGGAAGTATGGAAGGCGTAGGAAAAAGACCATGGTTAAGATCCATTTGAGGCATGCTTAACTCAACAATCTTGTGATTTTTATAGGCTTGATATGAGAGAAAAAGGTTATTAGGTCGAGAAGAACATGAATTAGGTAATAAAGGCCAAAATAAGTCAAGGGTAGCACAATCCCTAGGCCTAGAAGGTTGATATAAACTATGATTAATCATTTTCACTTCATCATGAATGAATTTAATACACTTATGGATAGGAGAAGTAATGACATGCATGATATTCAACCAAGGAAAACCAAGCTTAACTTGAAACTGATCAGAAGTAGGAACAACAATGAAGGTAGTGTCCACAACTTTACCACAAAGTTCAACATGCAAGTTAATAGAATCAAATGATGGATAGAGAAAACCATTAGAAGTTTGGATCCACACCTTAGATGTATCATAAAAATCACATTGTAAGTTATTCATAAAAAGGTTTTCTTCAGTAATAACATTGACTAAGGATGTAGGACCAACAAGACAATCATGCGTAGGTATCTTAGAGATCCTAGCATAAATTTAGAGGGGACCATTAGGAGATTTAATAGTCTCAAAATCATCAAAGGTGATCAAGAGTTCCCTAGGTCTTTTATTCTTAGGTTGTTTTTGAGGTTTTAGTTGAGGTTTTGGTTTAGGATTAGGTTGAGGTGGAACTTGAACTTGAGGTTGAGATTGAGGTTGGGGTGGAGATACAAGTTGAGACAAAACAACATGATCCACATGGTTAACAATATGATTGAGAACATCCATCTTTGAATCATAAAAAATATCCATAGAAGATGGCTGCACAATGGTATTGGTATCATGTGTAGGCAAAGGATTTGTATAGATTTGGAGGTTTTGATTAGGATGAGAGACAAATTTGATCCCAATACCATAAAAATTATCAACAGATAAAGCATTAGAATCAATTAAGTCTTAAACCTTATGTTTTAGAGAATAACACTTCTCAGTATCATGGTGATTCTGATGATGGTATTGACAAAAGGCTTTGGGATCAAAGGATTTGGATGCCATCGTAGTAGGTAAAAGAGGTCGAATAGGAGGAAAAGTAATCATATTAGCATTCAACAATTTAATCATAATAGAATGTAAATATTAAGAAAGAGGAGTAAATGTATGATTTAGATGAAAAGAAGTGGATGTAGAAGTGGCATTGTTGGATGCAACAACTTGATCAAAAACTGCATTTTCTTTCTTATTTATCTTGACATAGTTGTTAGGTTTTTAAAACTTGTTGGGATTAGGAGCAGCATCACTCTTATCAACTAGAACATGGGCCATTGGAGTTTTGCTCTCAAATTTACTCACTTGTAATTGATAATGATGAAGCACTGCACAAAGTTGTTGAAAAGAGGTAAATTCAGTAAGAAGAATCTTATCTCTAATATCCTTTTATAAATTTGAAATAAACATATGTTGAATATCAATATCAGGAACATGGTAAGAAATTTGAGCATACAAATGCTTAAATCTACCAACAAATTCAGTCAATTTTTCTTTAGTATTTTGTTTACAATGCATCAAATCAGTTAAGGACACTTGTAGACCAATGTTATTTTGGAACTGTTGGATAAAGGCATTAGCAAGTTTTGGAAAAGAATCAATAGAATAAGGAGGAAAGGAACAATACCATTGCAAGGCCTTATCATGAAAAGTTCTAACAAACAACTTGGCTAAAATCCTATGGTCATGAGCATAGTCACTACAAAGGATTTGAAATATTTTAACATGAGTGACAGGGTCTCCCTTACCATTTTAATTCTCAAGATGAGGCATATCAGCTTGCTGAGGAACATGAGCATGAATAATGTCTAGGGATAAAGGACTACCCATGTCACATGTAGGAATACTAAACTTGGATTGAGTTAAGGACGCACTTTATTGTTGTAAAGAGGACACAATTTGAGCTAGACTAATGATTGTGTAATCATTAGAAGAAATAGGAGGCATATAAACATTATAAACACTAGGGAAAGTGTAGGAAGCGGTGGGAATGGAAGACACAACCGGTGGAACAATTGGAACTATAGTTGGAAGAGGGTTGGAATAGGTAAAAGGAAATCTATGGTAAGAAGGTTGTGAGGTAGGTAGAGAGACCGGTGTAACACTCATAGGAAGAGATGGAATAGATGTAGTCAGTAAAGGAGGAGTATAAGTAGGAATGCTAGGTAAAGGAATGAAAGAAGGTTCCACACTAGTGACCAAAGGAGTGAATCCTAGATCTTGAGCTTCTTGAGCTAAAGGTTTGATATTTAAATGCACAAGATGAGTGATACCACACAATATATTAACACCTTGATCACTATCATGAATGACTTTCTTAAGAGCCTCTACAACTTGAATAGAATCTTGATTATGGTTTTCTTGAATAAGCCAATTTCCCATTTTATCAAGTTTAGTTGAAAGTTTTTGGACTTGTTCAGGAGGAACTCTTAAGGCATCATCCTCATCATGAGATGAGTGAGAAGAGTTATGCTCCATAATAGGATTGGAATCATGAGTGATCAAATTGTCATCCGGGATCCTAAGCAAAGGAGATGAAGACTCAGGATCAAAGGAACCCATAAGTCTACAACTTCTTCTAGCCGGGATATTATAAGTAGGACTAGAGGTAGTAAAGCTCATATACCAATGTAATGAAAATTATCTAAATTAGGAAAAAACAAGGCATGGACAAATAAATGTTTTTATATTTTTGCTTTATATGATGTTTTATTTTATTTTTTAAATGTAAATGCAAGCACATAAAAGAAGACTAATCTAATATTCATGCAAGATCTAATATGAAATGTAAATCTAACACCACAAAAGAAAGAGTTGTCATATGCGGGTTCACCAAAATGTAAAGAATTAAAATAATATGTGGTGTGTGAATGCGAAAATATATCCTTTACATATAGAAGAATTAGGGAAGGTAAGATTCTCTTCTTAACCCCAAATTCCCAAAGGAAAGATCCAAATTGATTAACCACAAGAAAATGGTCAATGCATAAATGAATCAATCGATTAGTAATAAGATGAAAGATGGAAAACTTACATTCTATTTTGGAAGAGTATTAAAATCTTAAATGAAATGAATTGAAGACAAATACTAACCTCAAAGTATAACAGATCTGGAAATTGCTATTTTCTGGTGTCTATACTGAGTTTCTAGAAATTTTGCAATCGAATCTAGAACAGAAACACACAGACGGAGAAAACCCATAAATATTTTTCTTTTCTAAACTAGGTCGACCTTGACCCAAATGTAGGTCGACCTTGACCTGCATTGTTCTGACAAAAATTTTGTTTGTGGATCCTGAAAGTTTGCCAAAAAGGGTATCTGAATCTGCTCTGTAATTTTTTATTCTGTACCTATACCTGGAAGAAAAATGGTTTTTTAATTTGGATGAGGGGTTTGCCTTGGTCAAACCCTAGTTTTGGAATTAACCTTGAAATAAAATTGAAATTGAAGTAATAAACAAAGTAAATAGAACAATTCACCTTGTTTATGTTGAAACCCTTGTGGAGGATTCGAATCCTTGAATCCACAAGTATGGATGCTCCAAATGGATGTAGAATTGTAGGATGTCTCAAATCAACTACCTTTAGATCTTCAACACCAATCTTGAATGGATCTTGGAGTAGGAAGAAGCTTTAATGGATATGGATGGAGAAATCTTCAACAAGAGAGCTCCATAGAGCTTGAATCCTTCAATGACAACTAATGGATCTCCTTGATGAATTGAATCTTGAATCTTGAATGCTTGAATACTTGAAAATAGATTATTTCTTCCTTTCTCCTTCTTTCTTACTTGATAGATCCCTTAAAATGAGAGGAGAAGGCTTCCTTATATACTATTCTAGGGCTCAAACTTCTAGAGAGGCTGATATATGAGAAATAAATTCTCATTATGCTCATACCCCTAGGAGTGGACCTAAATTAAATACCTTTTAAAAGTTATCACTTCGAAGCCCAAAATAGCCGACTTGAAATCGGGAAATAATTCTTTCTGAACCTTGACATTTGTAAATCTTTAGAATTTTAAATTTAGACCCTAGGTCAGGGTCGAGGTTGACCTTGACTTTGAGATCAAGGACCTCAAAATAACACAACAAGATACCAAAAATAGGTAGGAAAGAAATGGAAAATAGGGCAAGATAGGGGAAAAAGCTAGATCCAAGTCAAAGACCCATTCAAGGTGTTTGACATGACCCCAAACCACTTACTCGGATGGCTAAATCAGTTTGAAATGGAAGTGCTTCCATTTTTTGATGATACACTTAGAAGTATTGTTAGAAAAATTGAAACAAAATATGAAAGATGAATAATATTTCTCACCTCTTGGAGAAACAAGCATACAACCACCACCAACCCTAATTATGCTCCTTGAACTATCAAAATATAACTCCCATACCTCGTTATCTTGTTTCCCATATTGATGTTTTACACTCTTTTCAAGGTTTGGTATGAATGAATCAGCCTCATGAACTACATACATACCTAAACCAACTTCCTCTAGTTGACCATTCTAATAAACCATAGAGCCTTGAGCCACCCAATCATCAAGAAGAATTTCTAACATGCCCTCAGTTTGTGTATTACCTTCTTGAACATGTTACTCTTCTTGTTCACTTGTAAACAAGTTGGCATTAATAGGGCTTGGGGAGTAGGGTTTAATATGATCCTTGGATATGAGCTCTAATTTTATGGTAAATTTGGTGCCATAATTGGGTCCAAACATCATAGATGACCAATCTAAAGATAAATAACACCAAATATTGGTTGTAAAATCCCTTGAAAAGCATATAGAAAAATAGGGAGGCAACTCTATGACGCAGATATCCTGTGGGATAGAGAAGTTTGGACAAGCCTGCAAGTTTAAAATTAGATTATTAATGAATCCTATAGTATTAAAAATAGTTCCATAAAGTTGTACAACTCCCTTTTCAAGTGGCTCATACTCAATGACCAGCTTGTATATAATTTATTTAGGCATTACTGAGTTACTAGCACCTGAATCTGTAATGCCCAAAAAATCCATTGGGCAAAACACAAACAAATTAATCTATCTAGATCCAACCCTTTAAAAAAATAATTAACTTTTCAAGGAAAAAATATTTTTCTATTTTAACCTGGTTAAAGGTTAATAACCAGCAAGCTAACTCTTTTCCATAAAGAAGGAAATGAAACACATTTACTAACTATAATATGGAATTCTTGATTTATACTTTAACTAACTATAATTCATACAAATTTTATTCTCTCTCTTTCCTTTATATTCAAATTTAACTCAACTAATACAAAAAAATTAAAATAATACAATGATTCTTCTTTCTTTCTTTTCAAGTTTCTCAATACAACATTAATACAATGGCTATTCCACTTTACAAATTACTCTACAAGTAATATATCAACAAACATAAATAATTTCTTCTTCCAAATGAAACATCTCTTTTTCATGAACATAATAACTTCAAAACTTTGAAATCTCTTCCACTTCTACATCCATGCAAATCGGCAACACAAAGGCTTTTTTTTTTTTTTTTCTTTATGGCTCATGACCATGGAGGCTCACCTCCCAGCCTAGGCCTTTACAAGGCCACCCCTGAGCTAGGAGAAACAATGCTAACTAGAGTATGCTTGAAGTCAAATGATACACAAACACAACATATTACACACATAATTACACCCTCCCATGGCTAACACAAGCAGCTTGAAATAAATCTTCCTAAGGGTGAAGGTGGACCAAGTACCCAATGGGAGACAAGGCTAGAGATGAAATGCAAGCCTTCAACAAGGCAAAAACTCTTTCACACAAAATTAACATAACTTCTCATTTCTTCCATACAAGAGCAACATAAATCCTCTTCAAAACCCAAAACAAATCAACCAAAAATGGCCAAAATCCTTATGACCCCCAAGAAAACCCTTATGACCCCCAATCATATCAATGCTACTAGCCTACCATGGACCCCATAATCCATGGTGCATCCCTCTCTCCCAAGGAGAGAGACTCTACACCAAGAGGGCTGTCACAAACCCTTCACCCATAAGGCTACTCTTCCCTCCAAAGGGTGAGTATGGCCTTGAACAAAAATCCCTTAAACAAAACACAATGACAAGAAAAATACATGCATATTTTTACTTCACATTCAAAACTAAACATTGAATAAAAATCCATACTATGCAACACAACAAAATGGAAACACTTTCTTCATTCATTCATGGAAGCCATAAGCAAGACACCATAATGAAGAAAAGATGAGCTTGAGAGCCACCAACCTTGCAATAGAAGTTATGGGAATGAAAATTGTAGTAGAAACCTTCCCTTTTATCTTTCCTTCCTTTTCCCCTAAATCCCTTAGTAGTTTCTAAAGTTAGAGAGTGGGTGATTGAGAGGAAAACTCTCCAATTTCCCTTCTATATTCAAAATCCTCCCATTCTCCCATCCTAGGAAGAAGTGTGAGCTCCTATTGGTCACTCTTCCCAAACCCTCACACATTTCTAAAATAAAGGTTCTTTAAAAGATAGTGACATGAAAAGTAGATAAGGTTTGACTTCCCAAAGCATGTGATCTTCCCAAGGTCATGCTTCCCATAATGATTTTCGGCCATCTTGGATAAGTAACTTTTTGGAGGCTTCCCAAGGCCTAAATAAGGTATCCTATGGTCAAAAATCCCCTAACCCACAGGTATATGAAGTGGGCTAGTAAAAAATAGGTTAAACTCAACCCTAGGTGGCCATATAACCCCTAAAAAACCCTAGTTAAGATTACATACGAATTTCAATGGATATGACTTTAGCTTGGGCTCACAAACCAAGTGGTCCTTATGGGAAATAGAGCTAGGTACCTAGTGGAAAAGGTGGGTCCTCAAGCTTTCCAAGTGGACATGCCATGACACAACATTTTCACAACAAGTGTGCCAATTGGCACTACATAACACATCACAACACACTTGGAAAGTCCACTTGTTAATCTCACAATTATTGAATGTAAATGCAGATAACAAGTGTGCCAATTGGCACTACATAACACATCACAACACACTTGGAAAGTCCACTTGTTAATCTCACAATTATTGAATGTAAATGCAGATAAAAATGTAAATGCAGATAAAATACACTCCATACACTATACGAAGGAAAATACATTACAACGAGGTTTTGTCTCTACAATAGATGCAACCTTGGCTTTACAAGATTCACATACAGGTTAGTCATGGTTCTCTGATAAAATTCCATGGCCATGATCCTGCACACTCAATATAAACATTAGTAACCTCAAGCAGTATAGTCATCAAAATTCAAAATGCAGAATCAACATTACCATTAAAATTATCTAACACACAAAGTACATTATTTTAGTCTCTATAATCCTTCATCATAATTTTTAGTCATTACTTTAATCATTACTTTCAAATAAACATATGTAAATTGAATTAGAAGAACATATTCTCATTAACCCATATGCCACACTAATCATTCCAGATCTATATAATTTGTGATGTATTACTTTTGTCATTTCTACAATCATTTATATGGCATACAATCAAGTAACCAAATCATCAAGTAATTCTTATAATAATGTCTTGAAATCCATCAATATATTTCATCACCTAACCTTCAATCTTCACAAAATTTCACATCGCAATAATCAATTCAAATTGTGATTAATCATTTTCATAAACAACTCATAACAACATATATATACCCAAATTGCAACATCTCAGTATTCATCTAAATCATTTATCTTAGTGTTAGTTATAATGTATCATAAAGTTGATAGTCAACATCCTGTGTATGGAAAGCATCAGAAAAATATTAAGTCTCATCATCTACTGTAATCAAATTCCTGTCAAAAAGATAAAATCATATTAATTCATTAAAACCTTAGGCTAATTACTAGGTCTGTCATATTGATAATGAAAAGGTTATGATGGGTCTAGGGTGAGGCCTCACATCCTCCCCCCCTAGGGATGAACTTCCTCCTGGAAGTCACCCAACCTAGGGTTAAGGTTTCAGGGTTGACATCTCATTTTGTTCATTGGACAAATTTGAAACATTGATCTCATGCAATGAAGAATTATAATGTTGATACATGTTAAGGCTATGTTTTTCCTTATTTTAATCAATTCTAACATTTAAAAGTATAAGCTTTGTATGATTGAACTATCTATCCAAACATCACAATCTAATATTATTCTACATAGTAACCATATCTTCTTCTAGCAACAAGATCATGTAAGGTAATTCCACCCAACACACCAACGTCAGATCTTAGGTCATAAGGAAATGCACTAAAACATGGGACATCTTCCCTACAATATAACTCAAATGTATGCTAACATCACTCTAGATGTTGGTCCCTATGAATTTTCAATATCTGGAGTATAGGTCCAATGTTATGCTATCATTTGCCACTTTACAAACCCTTAGTTTATACCAACTTTATATTATATTTGTTGATAAATCATAATATCTATGAAATAATATCATAGAGTAGTTTTACAATGCCCTAACATAATGCATTCAATACAACATAGTTACAACAAAATACCCCCACAAGGGCTTCAAGTATGGTCATTCATAACACTGATGACAAGGGAAGCTTCTCTATAGTTTCTCCCCATTTAGAGATAAAATATAATGGATTTCCCCAATAAATCTTCTCCCTCATACAACCTACCATGAAAGTACCTGCCAACAATTTTCAACCAAAAGAGCCTCTTCAATTAATCAAGAAATCTAAACTTTTAAAAGAAAATTGAAAAAAAATGATTAAAAAAAAGAAGAAAAAAATTAAGATTCAAAAAGTGGCCACATTGGTAAAACTTTGTTACAAAATAAGTAAAAACAAGTCCTTGAGGAAAATAAGGACATTAAATTAAAGTTTGGCTAAGTAGCCCAACACAAAATTTAATTACTTTTACATTGTTGGTAATCGCAAAAATCAACTTGTGAAACAAGGTATAATAAAAGGAAAATAAATTTAGAAATCCATATTCTACCACAATCATTACATGAACTATGTGACTTTTGAGGCGACATGGAGGGAGATGGGGAGATCTCATCATACATTTATTGTGTGAATTTTAAAATAGGCCAATTATGCCCTTACAAGGGATAAGGCATTAAGGGATTCCCAAGAAATCATTTATTTGGGTAGAGAGGGGGCGCACAAAAACTCAGGAGACAACTGCATATTTACTAATAATAGTTTTATTTACTCTATAAAGTTCTTTCACTACTTCCAAGTATATTATCAGGGTATTCACATCTCAACAACCTCCTCTCGTCGAGAGAAGTTCCCACTACAATGTGGTTCACTTATGTCTCACTCACAACATCATGAAATACATCATCATACTTATACAATATTTTATGGCCAACACACTTAGGCCATTAAGGCATAAAACAACACTATTACAAAATCTACTAGAGTATTTATCTTATGAATATAGGAATGACCAGAGACACAGTTACCAAACACAATAACTCCATGAGATTATCAACTAGTACAATTAATTCATACGTATATTTTGAGCATCACCACCTTGGTGAAACTTCTCAAGTAGCTCTATTAAGTTAGTTGGCACTCGATGTCCACTACTACCTATCCCAGGTTATAAACTAGTCACTGGCTTAGGGGACTTCACATATAACTTCACTTATTATGCTAGTTTAACTTATATTACTATGCATATGTTTCATTATTACCACTTAAAATGTACTTCATGCATCATCCCAAAGCACACCCCAATAAACCATGATGAGGGTTTTCTTACAAGTCTTATACATAGTGTAAAGATATAATAGTATGGCTTTTCCTCCTTTCTTGTATTAACAAAAATATATTTTAATAGAGGGAAAATTATCTAGATAAATTAAACTTGATAAATAATATAAGCTTAAGGGTTGAGTTAACACACCGCCAAAGGTTTACTTAATGAAATAATCACAAGTGATAGAAACCTTAAGGGTTTTAATCATGAGCTAGGTTGATAAGTAGGGAAGGATCTGCAATCAAACATCATTCTAAAAAGGAAAGGCCACACAATTACCCTATTGTGAAACCTAGGATCAAAATAATAATAATAATAATACTTCAATATTTCAATTAGAAAGTATTATGTTTTAATTTTCAAGCATAGTGTTATTCCTAGTTTATCGATTACTTAAATCAATCATTTAAAGGATTATAACTAACCTATTAAAGAATTGATAGTAACTTTGATATAAGGGCTAAGGAAGAATTCATTTATCTAGGTCTCCAAGTAGAAAACCTAACCAAGTTTTGACATAAATAAGTCCTTAGTTTGATCTATAGGTTCAATATGACAACATAGTCTAAAAGATTCTAGATCCAAAATAAGGTTACCTACTAGGGTTAAATGCATGGTCTCAAATGATACTAGATAGATTTTAAAAGATAATCATTAAAGATGAGTTTTCATATCACCTTAGCAATTTATTATAATTTCCTTGATTACCCCTAAGGGTTTCTAAAGAATTAAATTTATCTCCCTTAGGAACCCCAAATATAATAGGAGACTATGGCCAAAATTTATTTAATAAATTATTAGGATATTTTACAACTTAAGCATTATTCATTCTATATTTTTCATTCTTAATCTCTTCATTAATAAATTAATACAAATTACCAAAGGAATAATTTTTAAAGAAATATTCCACTTTAGCTCCTTATTTAAAATATAATAATATTTCATTGACTAATTAGTCCATTTGTTAGAATAAACCTTAAGTTCACTTCGCTAAGTTGAATCATAAAACTATAAGCCCCTATTAAATTAACATCTACTTAACCTATTATAAGCCTAACTTTGCATTTGCTTCCATTAGAATAACTGAATTTATCTATTGACTTATGTCAAATTTCATTTTAAAGGTAAAATGGCTATTATTAAATAATAATAAAGCCTATTGAAAATCCTATATTGGTTTAAGGTTTATAATGAGTTCAAATTCATTAAGAAGATAGGTCCAATTATATAGACCATCTTGCACTACAACATTTGCGTTAAATAAAGATCTAGTGTATAACTATTATTATAATAATTTAGCTCTAATTTATAAAAATTATAAACATACAAACTTAATATTCCTCAAATCACACTATCATAATTATGAAATTTTTTATTTTTTTTGGTAAAAATGGACGGAGCCATTGTATTTTATTAATATTTAAGAAAACTACTTCAGTGAGGCTCTAGGAGGAAAGAAGTAGCAAGAAACTCCCTTCGCAGCCAAGAATATACAAAATTCTGATAATTTACAGGACAAATATCACCTTTAAAACCGAAATCCAAAAGTGGACATGCCCATAATTAGAGACCTATAGCCCAAGAGCATACAAAAATCATGCAATAAGGCTTACAATCATGCATTAGAAGGAACAATCCAACTGCAATTAAGGCGCACCCAAAATTTTCCAAAAAATGCAAACATCCCAAAATATCAAAACATAAACTATTTACTGGTGGTTGCAGTCATGGCAAGGACATCTGCATGTGGAAGATGAGGAGGCTAAAGCCGACCTAGTGGGCGAAGCCTGAGGGACCCCCGGGGTTGCACGACCATGCGAAGAAGGACCACCCAATGCATCATTGTGGGTGAAAGCCATCAGCACCAAGCACGAGTCTAAAGTATTAAAAGCATGAGCCTGAACTAAGACTAGGATGAAATCAACCAGTGAGGCCATGACAACAGAGAAACCCTGCCTATCCCTACGAAGGATACTGATTTTGAACGTGTCAAACATTTTAAGGATCCCTATATCCTGATCAAGACTGGATGGGGAAAAAATCCCCCCCACCCACACCAATGAGCCCCTTAGGCTATAGCGCGCCATCGCATTGTGGATGATCTCTGCCAAAGCAAAATCTTCCCTAACTAGCTTTGGAATAATATGCATGAACTAAACATAATCTTGGCAAACATCATAGAAATTAGATAAGAAAATTGATAACACTTGAGAATGGAAAATGCACCATGGAGAGAAGGGAAGCAACACATTATCTCCAACCACCTCTACCGGCAATGGCTTGAAGACCACCCTAAAATGCTGATGAAGATAATCCCTTGTCATAGGACACTCCCAATTTTGGACTGGAAAATTGATGCAAAGATTTAGCACCCTGTATTCTGAGGATGACATATTTCACACCTGGGATAGCAGTGAGGACACAAGAGGAGAAACTTGACCTAAAATGTGGGGAAATGAGGGATGAAGAAAATGCTGATAAATAGGATGAAACTAGAGAGGTGACGACATCCACCCATGTCAAAACTTGTGCGACATATAACAATTTTTACTTCAAAGCCTGAACAAATATATCCCTAATCAATTCACAGGAATCTAAGTGAAAACCATGCGTGAAGGGAGCAAGTGTGTGTCCTTGATAAAACATTTCGCTCACTTGAGGGGGTGTGAAAAGACCCCCCAACCGTCAAGTGAGAAAAGACACTGTCCTCAAATCTCCAACCACACCCCATATTGATTAATGATACCTGTTTGATGTTTATTGCTTCCGGATTTGAATTTCCTTAAGGACTCAAGGTTCTCCTTTAGATTTTAAAAGGGAATATATAAGGCATTCTTTCTGCCAACAAATGTCTCCTGATGGGAGATCTACCCCCTTATTTGCCAACCAATCCGTCAAACTATTTGCTTCCCTATAGCAGTGGGATACCTCAAAATCTTCAAAAGATGGAAGAAGGGCCTAGACCTCCTTGATGATGTATTGAATCTACCAATTAGAGACTGAATATTTGTTGAGAGCTACAATGATGATTTGGGAGTCCCCTTCTATGTGAATCTTCTTAATCCCCTAGGATACAGCCATACGAATGCCCATGAGCAAAGCCCTGGCCTCAGAAACATTATTAGACCCACAAGGAATTCTCAAGCTTTTGGCACCGATAAGGACTAGGTTTGAATCCCTAAGAACACATCTTGCTCCTGAGATACCTAGGTTACCTCTAGAGGCCCCGTCAAAATTTAATTTTATAAAGGATTCCTTCGGAGGGAACCACTTTACATATTTTCTCTTCTCTTTACTTGATACTTTACCTATCAAGGCCCCATTAAACAAGATAACAATGGAGGGCCACAAATTTAAAATTTTTGAATCATGATAAGTAAAGAGAGAAGAAACTAACTTAGACCTCAAAGTGTAAGCATTTAACATTTCACATATTGATTTTTCCACCTCCCCACACACCTGCTTAACTGAGCTCTTAACCTTTCTAAAGATTCTTTTGTTTCTCTCCCACTAGATGGACCAAACAACTGCTATTGGAGTGACTCTCTAGATTTGTGCAAAAAAGGAATCCATGTTAAGAAGAGGCCATTGGTTAAGGAGGTCCATCAGAAGAGCCGACAGAGGACCATGCCACCCTAATCTATTTAGAGACCAGTAATAGATTTGTTGAGCAAAGGGACAAGTCATAAAGAGATGATCGGGATCTTCCAAAAAAGATTCACATAACACACACTTAAAGTTAACTACAATCCCCAGTCTTTGAAGATGATCCCCTATGAGACTATGCTTTTGGATTGCTAACCACAAAAATGAACCTGCCTTAGGAAGGACAACAAAATGCCAAAAAAACCAAAAAGATGCTTGTTCACCGATTGGGGGTTGTTTGATAATTGAGAGTAGCCAAGCTTTACCGAGTATCTCCCATCTGATGCAGAGGCCCAAATGAGCTTATCTTGCTCTAAATTAAGGAACAAGGGCCTATTGCTAAGGATATCTTGTAAGGCCTTCAATTGGTCCTTGGGGAGACCCACTTGGGACACATCCTTCCAATTTGAACTGAGACCATTGCCATTCAAGGTAGGAGATATATAATCTTTCACCTTGGAACCCCACTTTGTTTTAAGAACCTTAATAGTTAGAGGGATAATGGAAGAGGAAGCTAAAATGGGAGGGAGACCATTCCATGAGTCATCCCAAAAGTTAGCTTGGTCCCCTGAGTGAATGATCCAAGATAGTTTAGGCAGAATAATTTGTCTACATTTGATCACAAAATTCCACATTGCCGAACCACGTGGGGGGTCCAAAATAGTGAAAATATGAGTAGGATCATCTGAGTCCAAATACTTAAGTCTAATAATCTTGGCCCAAAGTGAAGATGGATTTTCATATAATTTCCAAGATAATTTAGCCCCCAAACTGATATTCCTTTCGTACAAGCTGTGTAAGCCAAGGCCTCCACAAAATTTGGGACATGTCATCTTATCCCAAGCCACCAGGGGGATCTTTGAGATGTTATCCATGTTACCTTTCCAGATGAAATCCATAATAAGTTTTCTTATTTTGTCCATAACTACCTTGGGAGAAAATAATATTGACATAACATAGTTTGGAATAGAAGATAAGACCGATTTGACAAGCAAGATTCTACCCGCAAAAGACAGCCACCGAGCCTTCCAGGAGGAAATCCTATCAGCAATTGCTTGAAAAATCTTATCCTAGAAAGATGACTTGTATGGACCTTGAAAGAATGGGATACCTAGGTAAGAACTAGGAGGAAGAGCTACTTGAAGACCTAGCAAGTTACCAATTGCATACTGAATCCTCGGAGGAGTGTTGAAGAAAAAAATTTAGACTTGGGGATGCTAACTTTCTAACCCGACACCAAGCAATATTCTTCTAAAGTATCCTTAATTACCCTTTCTTTAGCTATAGAATTGTATCCAAATAACAAAGAGTCATCATTGAACAAGGTGTGGGTAACTGAGATGCTAGATTGGTGAAGAGAAATACCAGCCCATAAACCTTGGGAGTTCTTGTAAGAGATCAATCTATTGAGACCCTCCACCATGATAATAAATAGGAAAGGAGACAAGGAATCTCCCTACCTCACTCCTTGGGAGGCCAAAAAAAAACCACATGGAGAGCCATTAATTAAAACTGAGAATTTGGCCCCCTGAACACATGCCAGGATCCATTTAATCCATTTTTTTATGGAAACCCATCTTACTCATAATCAACTGAAGAAAAGACCAGCTGACCCTATCATAGGCCTTCATCATATCTAGCTTAAGAACCATCGATTGAAGGCTTTGAGATTTCACTAAGTGTAAGACTTCATGTGCAATTAGAGCCCCTTCCACCGTATCCTTTCCCAGAACAAAGCCCCCCTTATGATCAGAGATTATCTTAGGGATGATCTTTCCCAACCGTGATGCCATGGATTTAGTGATGATTTTGTAGATAGTATTGCATAGTGAAATTGGTCTATAATTTGCAAAAGTGGTTGGAGAAGAACATTTTGGGATAAGGGTGAGGAAGGTGTTGTTAAATGGTTTAAACATACAAGAGTGGATCCTCAACTCTTTAGCTGCTTAGAGGATATCTTGACCCATAAACTCCCAACATTTTTGGAAGGAAAAAGGAGTAAGGCCATCTAGACCCAGAGCCTTATCAGGACCCATAGAAAAAACTGTTGTTCTAATCTCCTCTAGAGTAAATGGTTGTAATAGGCATTCATTATGTTTTGAAGACACTAAAGGAGGAATGAAATGCAGATAGTCAGGCTTATAAGAATCATGAGTGGCCCCTAATGGCTTGGCCAAAAGGTCTTGGAAAAAATGAACTGCCTCATTCTAAATTTCCTCTTCTAATTTTAACAAGTAACCATTGGCATCTTGGATATGAAAGATGGCATTTTTTTGCCTCATTTTAGCTGAATTGTGAAAAAAGCTGGTATTTTTGTCCCCCTCTCTAAGCCAGAGTTCCCTAGAACGCTGTCTCTAGTATGCCTCCTCCCTAAGAAGGACCTCTTCGAGTCTTTCCTTTAAATCTTTCTGAATCTCAAAAACCTACTGTGATAGCCCATTATGAAGAATGTGATCATTCCACTCCTCCAACTAGCCCTGGATAGAAGCTTTTTCTGCAAAAATATTTCCAAAACATTGACAGTTCCATTCTTTGATCTTAATTTTCAGAAAACATAATTTCTTGAAGAGCTGAAACATTTTAAAACCCTATTGTTGTGGGAATTCCAACCACCATTGTGAAAGTAACGATAGAAAATTCTTATCCCGAAACCACATCCTCTCAATTTTAAAGTAAGATTTAGGTTTGAATTTTCTTGAGGGTAGATTAAAGTCAAGTGAAATTGCATAATGATCTGATCCAGAAAGAGTGAGAATGGAAGAAGTACAACAACCTTGAGAAAGAATCCAAGTTGGATTAAGAAGGAAATGGTCTAGCCTAGCTCCCACAAAAGTAGAACCTTTCCTCCTATTAGACAATGTTATAGTTCCATTTTGGGGGAGACAGTCAAATAGGGCTAAACCTTCAATAAAATTTTTGAAATCCTGAGTAACCTTAAAGGATGTTCCAACTCCTCCCATTTTTTCCCCATGACCTAAAGTTGCATTGAAATCCCCACCAATAATAATCTTTGAGTTATTAAGATTAAGAATAATTTGAGAAAGCTGGTCCCAAAGCCTTTGTTTGGAAGAGACTAAAACTGGACCATACACATTTAGAAGATAGAAGGAGAGAGTAAAGATTGTTACCTCTACTAGTAACTAATTTGCCCTAGCTAAAACTAATTGAATCTTACAATTGGAGGACTTCTAGAGGATAGCTATACCACCCGAGGCCCCCTCGGAAGGTAGATGAATATAGTCCCATGCCCACCAAGATTTGAATAGATCTTTCCCTTTATCCAAAGACAATTTTGTTTCCTACAGTAAAACTATATCTGAACGACTCACCAAGATCTGATCCTTGATGAGACATGCTTTATTAGAGGCATTTAAGCCTCTAACATTCCAAGATATAATCCTCATTGGCACTTCAGAGAGAAAACTACTCTCCTCCCCTGCTTCATCTATTTGGCTATTGAAGCTGTAGCCTCCTCCTTAGACTTCCTCAAAATCTTAGAGAAGGAAATTACTGATTGAAATCCTGCAACAATCTCCTCTTGAATTTTCCTTCCCGTAGGGGGATGATCCCTAGGTTTCTTAACTGATAAGAAAACTTTGATATTTGAAAGATTAGCTTTCGTTTGGAGAATTCCACACACTGGAGAAGGATGTGACTGGGTTGACAGATCTGAATTAACCAACTCATTAACATTTAGGCTACTGACAGGCTTAGCCTGAGCATGATCCAAGTTATTTAACTTATCATCATAATCCCCCCCCCTTAAACTGCTCTTCAGCCACATCCAATAGTAACTTATCTACAAAATCTACCAAATCTATCTCAGTAATTAGGTTATTATTTGGATTAGGTAGGACCAAGCTGGAGTGTTCATGAGGGGTGTTGAGAGCCACAAGGTCAATTTCCTGTAAGGAGTGTTGCAGATTTTTCCTTACCGATTGCACATGAGGGGGAAACTTCTAATTCCCCAGAGATAAAGGAGAGTTATCCACAGGCTATTTAGGTTAGTAGTCTAGATGCTTTCCTGCAATCTCCTGATTCTAAAAAGAGAAAGAGATGGGGGGGGGAGCTGAAATGTCTGATATTGCCAAAGGAGATAGAGGTGAGTCAAAAGATGATCTCTTAGGAGAAAAATAATCTGCTCGGGGGGGATGATGGGTGAAACACAAGTGATCTCTATCAGATGAGGAGGGATGGCTACTCATGGCCTATGTGCACCATCCTTTAGAGAGTGACAAGGGCTGGCTACCCGTGGGTTTTATGCACCATCCTTTAGAGAATCTTGAGACTGATTACTCACCATTTCTTTTCTCCCCTCTAATCGAATAGGAGAAAGAGGAGTCTGATTTGGGATCTGCAATGATTCCATGAAAAGAGAAACTTTTGTTGGGGAAAGTGAGTTAAGTGAAGAATCATTACACTCTTTCTAAAAAAAACTCACCCCTGAATTGGATTTAGCTCTTCACATTTTTTGGGTAAAGAGGAAATGTCTTTGCACACCCTGTTACCAAATTTAGAGGGCTTCCCACACTGGGAGGAGAGATGCCCTAGAGAATCTATTCTGCTGAGGACCAAATTGGGTCCATCCAAAGTAATATTCTGAGAATAAGAACCCATATTTGATTCCAAGTAGATTTGAGATAACTAGGTTTTGGAGGGGTCCCGAAGAAGACAGACTCTAGGGGGGAGTGAATAGTCTTCTAGCGAAACCCAATCATGTGTGAGGAAGATTCCTATTTTATTGGCCAAAGATTCCAAGATATCTGGCTATCTATATTCCAAGGGTAATTTTGGGAGAGAAATATAGAAGGGGAAGAATCTCAAATGCTCCTTGTCCAGGCTAAAATTTGGATACCAAATGTCTATGTGTAAGCCCCTTCCCTCTAAAAACTAGCTCTTACAATGATGAATCTTATCTCTGCTTGCTTTATCATAAAAAATAGCTATAAAGAAACCCCAACCATTATCTATTTGAAAGATCTTTTGTAAACCATCCCAATATTTAAAACCCCATACTGATAATACTTCATTTTTAGGAGTAAAGTTCCAGATCTTACCAATTAGGGCCCTTGCCCTTAATTCTTGAACTTCAAGAGCAATCATAGTAGCTGGAATGAAAAGCAATTTGCATCATGGGATTTACCTTGTGAAAAACTATGAAAAGCCACTCACTGGTCTGGAAGAGGAGGCCTTGTAAGTGGGTGTGGATTGAAAGGAGCTCCTCAAGAAGTTGAGAAGAAGTTGCCATGCACTTTGAACTTAGGCGTTGGTATCTCTAGGATATTATTTTCTAGATGGGACAGAGAGATCGATCTACAAATATAAAAAATCCTCTTCTTCTCTGGATACCTCCAATGCCTACCCTTAAAAGGCCACTGCCGCTTGAAATTATTTACCCTGTTCGGGGGTTTTCGAGGGAAAATTTTGTTGTTGACTTTGGAATTAACATCAATCGAGACTGCCTTGTCTACCCATTTCCCTAATTGAAAAACCCAATGAGGATTTTTTCTATGGAGACCTTGACGGGATTCATCTATCCATTTTCCCGACCTAAAAAGCCATTGAGGATTTTGAGACAACGACTAGTTCACAATTTTTTGTCTAAGATCTTGAATAGGGAAAATGCTATCAACTTCATCCCCCCATCTCTCCTTTTGAACTGGTAATGATTCCTTGTCCTTATGTGACAAAACCCTAGCCGTACCCAAACGCGGTCCTACTCCTGCTCCTGCTCCTCCTCCTCCTGCCATATTCCATAATTATGATAATTACGATAAGGTTTAATAGAATTATTTAGAGAAATTCAATGACAAATTATAAGGTCTAAAGTTTCGATGTTGTCCAAAAATAAATAAATTTTAACAAAATTTATTTAAAATTCCTTTAAACAATTTTATCAAACGAAAATATCAAATATATTTATATTAAAATATTTAATACAATAATCCTTTCAAAATTTACATTTACTCAACTTTTAAATAGTCTAAGATTATTATTATTCATTAAATATCCAAATCTAATTAATGACTTAAGTCCAATTGTCCAAAGAGGTAGAAATGACCATAAGTAAAATTAAAATAATCCCTAATGAGAACCCATATAATAGCGATTATAGATTTAATTATAGGATAAAATTTTGATTATTAAATTGTTATATACTCCAAGAAAAGCTTCTTAAAATAGTACAAGAGATTAGAATAAGTCTATTGATTATATTACTAATTATGAAGTAAAATAAACTCTTCATCTTAATAACCCCTTAAATAAATCCTTCTAAAAGTATTTTTTTTTTTTTTAAAAACAAAAGTGGAGTATCCACCATATTTTATTATAAAATCTAATTCAAATAAATCCCCCATGGAAGAACCAGTAAGAAACCCCAGGATCATAGTTATATATACATGTAAATATTTGATATTCATCCAATACATATGCACTATACAATAATGGCCTATTTTCCATGTTGTTTGGTTTACAAAATGAGGCCATGTTCAGGAATATACCAGCTACATATTGGGGACCTAATGTCCACTTGTCCCGAGTAAACTGAAAAGACAAAATTCAAAAAAAAAAAAAATACAACTTCTCACAATTACATTCATTCTAACATGTCCTCCGTACCTCGACCCCTAATCGGGGATTCAGAAGCCCAAGGAGACCAACCCGACTAAGCTGGAAGAGGCATCATCATGAAATCAAAAGGAGGTGAATGTGCAAGCATAACTTCAGAAGAAGTACCAGGGGGCCAATCCGATTCAGACACCATTGCTTGTGGGCAAAATGCATCATCTGCAGAGGCACCTAAGTGTTGATCCCTCATTGTTACATCATTTCCCGAGCTAGGAGGGTGTGTGTTCTAGTCCAGCAAATCATCTTTCATCCTCACTGGAAGTCCACTAGAAATAGGGGCAGAAAATGCTGAGTGTTCTGGTAGAGATTGATGGGAATTGGGGAGTTCAATGAGATCAAGCATAGCATTCACCTTGGTAGTGATAGCGTTGACCATGTGAAATCCTAAGCACCGGTTCATGGTGCAAAGAGAGTTCTCTGCATAGGGAACATCCTATTTTTCCAAGGACCATTTGATGTTTGCATAAACCAACATGATGTCATGGTTCATGAGCAGTTCATAGTGAGAGAATAAGCCACCGAAAAGCACCAAGCCATTCCAAAGATCATAGTTTTGAATCTCCTTCATGAGCACATTGCTCTGTAAAAACCTTGGATTGACTACTTTTTCTACTATCGAGAGGAAAAAAAGCACTGCCTGAATGAGGTCCAGTGCATTGGACAAGAAAATGGACACAATTTGTGTAGGGAAAAAGAATTGATGAGTGTGAGGAGCAATGAGGTCTTCCCCAATTGTTATACGGATGGCATGCCGGATTTTCGCAGAGTTGCATATAAACATTTCTTTGAAAGCTCCCTCCACAAGGTTCACTGGCAAGACCTCTTCCCAACTTGTAGCTTGAATCTTCAGCCTGAAGTTTCTTGGCAACACCTCATGATGATAACAACCACATTGGACACATTTTAGGATCATGCCCTACCGCATCGCCATTGTTGCAAGTTTTTGTTTTTAGACAATGCAGGTATGAGCAGATAGATGGAATAATAAATAGGCCATCAAGAGCATACTTCCCAACTTTCATAACAAGTTTCCCTATCCTTTAAATCTTTGCAGATCTCGGGCATGTATTATAGTGATCTGGAATAGGATTTTGAAAGTAAGGAGCTCTGAATACTTATGTTATATGTTGTACTTCTCCTTATCACCCACTGTGACCGCTCATGTGGACGAGGTGCTGCCGGCATATGAGGTGAAATAATGGTGTCATTGTTGCTTAATATATGATTGCAGCCCTTACCGAGTATTGAACTCACCTCATATTCATAAATAGCAGCATTGTACTTGGTAATCAATTTGCAAAAAAAATTTAAGTTGCCACATTTGAGAGATGTTTTGAAGATGAAGGTGTCAAATCCACACAAATTAGTTCTTTCAGCCTGGTG
Source organism: Chamaecyparis obtusa (assembly GCA_027943335.1). Classification (NCBI taxonomy): domain Eukaryota; kingdom Viridiplantae; phylum Streptophyta; class Pinopsida; order Cupressales; family Cupressaceae; genus Chamaecyparis; species Chamaecyparis obtusa. The sequence goes on from BSBK01002244.1 coordinate 218,505, forward strand.
TCCTTTTGGATAATATTGACAGGTGCCAATGACATCATATCATATCCATCACATGCCAAATTTGCAAGGTAATCTGCCACTGCATTCCCCTCATGCAGAGTATGAGATATAAAAATTTTATCAAACAAATCTAAAAGTGTCCATATTTGCTTGAAAATGTATCCTAATTGCCAGTTGTGTGATACCCAATTTATGCAATTGTTAATGGTAATTGAAGAATCTCCTTCTATATGCAGTTGTTTATAATCTCTTGCTTTAGCCAATGCGAGGCCCATAAATAGTCCATATGGTTTCGCCATGTTATTCATTCCATGAGGGAGAGGGCTACATTTTACAACTTTAACATTTCCAAGGTGGTCACGAATACATACCCCTACCACTGACTCACCTGGATTACCCTGAGAAGAACCATCAAAGTTCATTCTCATGATCCCTTCCTTCGGAGGGAGCTAGTGAATAATTTTACGGTCTTGCGGATCAGGTATATGTGATCGGTGACACCAGCCAAACGGTACATGAATATGCTTCCATTCCCTTGCAATCACACTGTCCCAACTTGTCATACGGAGGTTGCATTTTAGCTTGTTATGGCTGGAGTTCACCAGTTCTGATATTGATTTTTCCAAACTGATAAGAAATGCTTCAATTGTAGAGGAGATTTTGTGAAATATTCATTTATTTCATTCCCACCATATTTCCCATACAATGATTGCTGGGGTGCATTTCCATAATGCAGAAAATAGAGAATTTGAATATAATTTTGGCCATGATTGAAACATTTCCCAAAGCTTACTTGGAAGTGGCATCACATAATGTAGCTTTCTTAGCACGAATGTCCAACACTATTGTGCAAATGAGTAGGTCAAGAAGAGATGATCTACACATTCTGAAACCTGGCCACACAAAAGACAGTTGAAGGGTTGTGCTATCTGAAGTTTATGTAGTCTGTCACTGGTCAAAATCCTATTTTTCAAAGCTAGCCATGAGAAACAGCCTGCTTTGGGTAATGTCAATTGATTCCAACAAAGTGTGAATGCCCGACATGGGGGGGACTTGATGCCCTGATTCTGTGATATGTTATACCCCTCCTTAATACTATAATTGCCATCTTTACCGGGGATCGAGAGGACCTTATCTTATAAATTGGATAAGTAGACAATCTTCTCTGAAAAAATCTTGTTCAGTAGTTGACAGTCTTGAAGGGGGAGATTTAGTTCTGATGGGTCCTTCCAGATCACTTTTCTTGAGTGTAGTGTGATAGCAGATACATAATTTATCAAAGAAGTTCCCCACAAGTTTTTAGATGTAACCCTCAAGAGATCCACTCCTACCAAGTTACTAAGTGGCAAAGCCCCATTTCATGAGTCATGCTAGAATTTTACTTGAGATCCATTGTTAACTTCCCAAGATATGTAGTTGGTTACAATCTCTCTTGTTTCAATCATAAAGTTCCAAATTGTTGAGCCTTTTGGAGGATCCAGGATGGTTAGGATTCTAGCAGGATTGTTATTATCTAAATATTTTTGTTGCATTATTTTGCACCAAATATTATCAGGCTTAGAATACATTTGCCATATGAGTTTTCCTCCAAATGCTTTGTTCCTTTTGTGGAGATCATGAATCCCAGCACCGCCAAGATGTTTTTTTTGTGACATACAATCAAAAGAAATCAATGGAATTTTCTTTTCACCATTCATGTTTGCTGTCCATAAAAATTCTCTTAAAATCTTCTCTATGGTTTTAATGACTAAGGAGGGGGCTTTAAGGACTAAGAGATAATAATTTGGGATTGCTGAGAGCACTGTCTTAATCAACAAAATTCTGCCTGATAACGATAGCCATCTTGCCTTCCAAGCTGCCACTTTTGATTTGATTCTATTAATAATTGGTGTCTAGTAACTTGTTCGGTTAGCTCCTACAAAGAAAGGGATTCCCAAGTAAATTGAAGGCAAAAAATCTACTGTGAATCCAAGTATATTAACAATTTTATTGGCAATTATCTGGTTTGTATTGAACAAGTAGATCTTTGATTTTTGCGAGTTCACTTTCTGATTTGATATGGCAGTGTAAGTATCCAGGCAATGTTTAATCTGCTTTGCTTTTGAAACCAAAGAATAACCAAAGAGGAGAGTGTCATTTGCAAATAGGGTGTGCGTAATAACAATGTTTGTTTGGCTGATACATGTTCCTTTCCAAAGACCTACAATTTGCTTCTGTTGAATGTATCTACTAAAGGATTCTGCCATTAATATAAAAAGGACTGGAGATAATGGATCTCCTTGTCTAACCCCTTGTGTCAAAGAAAAGAAGCCTGCTGGAGTTCCATTAACTACAACTAAAAACCAAGCCCCTGAAACACAAGCTCTAATCCATTTGCACCATGCTTTCGAAAATCCAAATTTATGCAAGACTTTGAAAAGGAATTTCCAACGCACCCTATCATATGCTTTCATCATGTCCAGTTTGATGACAAAGTTTGGAGTTTTATTTGTGGTTATGGAATGGAGAGTTTCATTGCAACTAATGCCCCTTCCATTGTTTCTCTCCTCAGGACAAAACCACCTTGAGGCTGGGATACTAAACTTGAGATTAAAGGCTGAATTCTGAGATATATAGCTTTAGTGATAATTTTGTAGACCGTATTGCACAAAGAAATGGGTCAGAAATCTGCAAAGGACTTGGGAGCTTTGACCTTGGGAATAAGTGCTATATTGGTAGTATTGAAATATTTTAACATGGTTCTACTGGTTCTTAATTCTTCAATAACATCCAAAAGGTCCTAACCTATAATGTCCCAACATGCTTGGAAGAAGAGAGCCATAAAACCGTCTGGGCCCGGTGCTTTATCTGAAGGAAGTGAAAACACTACTTTCCTTAATTCCTGGATAGTGAACGGTGCCATCAACTTAATATTATCTGATTTTGTTACAATTGGTGGAATAGCTTCAAGTAGTTTTTCTTCCCACTCATCCAGGTATGAATGTGGAGTCTGTAGAGCCAACAAAGATTTAAAGAATCTCACCCCTTCATCTTGAATACCTTGGGGCATCTGAAATGACAGCTCCTATCTCTGAATTATTGATTGAAAAGATCTAACTAGCTACTGATTTCTATTTTGCTGAAGCATGGAAGAACTTTGTATTTTTATCCCCCTCTTTCAGCCATAATTCCCAGGATTTCTGCCTCCAATATATCTCTTCTCTGCTACATAATTCTTCCCACTCCAAGGTGAGGTTTTTCTGAATTATGAATGTGTCATTATCCATGCCAAGGCTTGTTATTTTGTCCAAAACTTCCTCTAGCTTCTGCTTAACAATCTCCTTTTCTTTGAAAATGTTTCTGAATACTATTTCATTCCATTTTTTTATTTGAACTTTCATATACTTGAGCTTGATTACAAATTTGTGCATATTGGTGCCGTCCAGATTTGGGGTATTCATCCACCAATGTCTAATGAGGGGCATGAATGATGGATGTCGAAGCCACATTCTTTCAAATTTGGAGGAGTTGTGGGATGTGTTCTAAAGAGCCTGATTTTGATTGACTATAATGCTGATGGGAAAGTGGTCTGATCCTAGTTTTGGTAAGATCTCTGATTGAAATGTAGTCTTGGTGAGATTCCATTCTTGTGAAACAAGAAAATGATCTAATCTGACTACAATTTGTACAAAGTTGGTTCTTTTGTTTGTCCATGTATAAGAACCTTTACTTGGTTTAATGTCCACAAGATTATTGTCTTGAATGAAGTGAGAGAAATCTTGTATTGTTTTCAAAGGTGGGCTATTTCCTCCACATTTTTCTGACAGCTTTAGGATAGCATTGAAGTCTCCCCCTAAAATTGTGTGTTGAGGTTGATGTGACTGAATCAAATGGGTCAGCTCTTTCCATATTCTCTGTTTATCCAAAGTTGCTGTGGGGCCATAAACATTAATGAGGAGAAATTTGTTGTCAAAGGAATTCATAATAACTACTTGCCAGTTATCTGCTTGGTTTGTAAGCTGAGCTTGTATTGATTTAGGATCCCATAATGCCACCAAGCCCCTAGAAGCTCCTAAAATTGGTCGCTGGATAGAATGCCACTTTGTCCATTTCCTAATAGTTTTGTCAAAATTCTCCTTAGATAACTTTGTTTCTTGTAGAAGAAATATGTTTGCTTTCATAGAATCAAGTTCTTGTTTGATTCTTGCCCTTTTTTTAGAGGCGTTTAGGCCTCTGACATTCCATGATATAATCTTCATGATTGACAAGGAGAACATGGCATCCTCCTTGTCGGTCTTCTTGTGGGTGTGAAATTTCCATCCAAAGTAGATTGTATGCCTACTGCAATTTCATTCTTAGTCTGAAGATTTTTTGGTTTCCTACCTCTTTTTTTCAAATGAGATTTGACTTGGTCAATCAGAGATGGGGTTTGTTGGATAGATAGTTGTGTATAATTGGCCTCCAATTGTACTGATATTTGATTAGACATTGGTAATGAAGAATCTATAATAATTTCTTCTATTTCATGAGGCTTATGCTCATAACCCACAAGTTCCTGATCTAAACTTGAAATGGTGTTTTGCTCCTGATTGTCGAGATAGGGTGTCTCTTCATCTTTGAGAATAAAAGGTAGGTTATCTCTGCACAATTCTCCTTCCTGCTTGTGAAAAACTGCCACTTGGTGATCATGTTGTACAAGTTCTGAATACTCCTGAATGTTTAAAAGATGACACATATCAGTTGGGAGTTGGTATTTTTGTACTTCCCAATGTGAATCCGGTAAGGTATTCTGATCCCATGCAACAGGTGTTGTGATATTTTTGTGGGTATCATCTTCATAAATTACCAATGCTGATTGTGTCTAACTCCTCAAAGAACCCTTCTTCTTTCGCTATCTCAAAGATTAATTTGGTTGCCAATTCTGTGATCATTTGATCCGAAAGATGCCTAGCTTTTAGATCAGAAATTGCTTGATGGTTGAGTGAATCTTGGATGTTGTAATTATCAAAAGGTGTGCTTTGGTACATCAATTAGTGCACTATATTGTTTACCATTGGAGATTGCAGCTTTGGTTCCTCCCTCAGGCTAGCAGCTGGTAACAAAAACCTTATATGTGGGTTAGGTTGAATGATCCAATGATGGGTTGAGAGTTTTCCAGCTTCAAGGTTGGATGCTATGAACATTTTCTGAATCTGAAGTGGTAGAATGCTGACCAATTGTTGGAGATCATCGAGCAGACCCAGTGGCTCCCATTGACCAACAATAATCTGCAATAATCTATTTAGGGGGCCCATAGAATTGTAGGGTAGGGGCCCCTAAAAAAGATTATTGCACAAACTATCTATAATAATTGGGATCTTGACTGATAGATTGATCACTGATTACATTTCTCTAATTGCTGATTTTACAAACCTTGGAAAAGAAGTAGTGACTTTGTATCCTGGATCAAGAGTGATCATATCCTTAGATGCTGGGTTTAACTCTTCCCAAGTTTGTACAGGACATTGTACTATGCAATCTTCTAGATTAGTGCAGTGATCCTCACATAGAAGGGTTTTAGTATGATTAGATTTTTTACATTGTGTGGTGAAATGACCAAGAGAATTTTGATGTTTGTGATAGGATTGTGCATCTTCCACAACAATGTTCTGAGATAGAGTCCCCCATTTAGACTTGATCTTAATCTAATTTGGAAATGGTTTTGAAGAGCAAAGTAACACACATACTCGAGAGTCACGATGAGGAAGTTCAAAGGGGATGAGATCATGTTTGACAAAGATACCAAGTTGATTTGCAATTATTTCCACAATATCAAGATCCCGATATTCTAATGGGAGCAATGGGAGGGAAATCCAATATGGATAAAAATAGCATTCAGATTCAGTGGGTATGAAATTTGGCGACCAGACTCGAGAAATAAGACCATGACCATTACAGAACCATCCTTTAAAGTGATGGACTGCATTCCAAAATTCTGTTGATTCGAAGGAAGCTACAAAAACTCCTGATGCCGAGTCCAATAAGAAAAGATCTTCCAAACCCTTCCAACTATCAAATGCCCATTTTTTGATAACTTCAAATTCAAGAGTAGGGTTTAAGAACTTACCAATAAGCGCCGTGTCTTGTAGAACTGTTACTGATTCTTCTAAATAATGTTGAGGCAGAGTGATCTCCAAGGGTTGTTTGACGCCTTTGTCCATGTCAACATTGCTGACTATTCTAGTAAGATTCTTGCCCAGCTTAAGATTCTGGTCATCAATGTGCAAATGAGCATGCGCTGGAGGATTGAGATCTTGAATGGGGATCCAAGCTTTCTTTGGGTTGAGGGGCGCTCCAATCCTGGTGATCTTTGGGTCTTCATGAGGCTTATTTATAGGTCTTTTCTTGTTCCTGATTTCCACCGGGGACCCAAGAGGGGTACCTTCAAAAATGTCAAATACCAGCTGGGGTCCGATATATTTACCTTTTCTGCAGTGATAAGGTGCTTTCTTTTGGTTGAAAGCATTCCTTTGGGGATGAACCCAAGAATGATGAAGGGGAGGTATCTGCCTTGCGTGTGCTTGACAAGATGATTCTCCATGCTCAATTATTGGATGTCTCTGAGCCTCAGTTAGTGCTTCCTTCCCTTTGTGCCGATGATCTTTTTGGGGTTGAAAATGAAACCTAGGGTTTACGAAAAAGGGCTTTGTCGGCTGGACAATGGCTTTACCTGTGAAGATGTAGGGAGGAAGCTGAGTAGTGCAGTTAGTTGGGATGTTTTTTTCCACAAATTGACAGTGAAGAAAATTAGTGGGAGTGCAATAGGATCGATCCCAACGGGGGTTTGTAGGCTGGACAAAAGGGGTGCCCCAAAATAGTCTAGCCATGTCAGAATGAGCACCCTTTTGCCTGACCACTGGTTGAAGATGCTGATGATCTTTGTCAGATCTACAAAATTCATTGAATTTTTCTGTCCGTGATTTTAAAGGCCTTCTCCTACTCACCGTTCTCCATGCCTGCTCACCATTCTCCATGCCTCATTTTATCCTTCTAAAAGTATTAAATCATTTTTACTTTAATATTTAATGACATTATATTTTAAAAATATTCCAATTGGAATTTATAATCTTAATATTAATTGAAACCAGCAGAGATAAAGTCATCTATTGTTGTACCTGGATCTGGGCATATTTCTTTTGTTTTCTGTATATTTCTTTTGTTTTCTGTATGCATGAATCCATATGCATTTTCTGTACAAGCAATGCCTTAGTTATCTGTTTCTATTTTTTGTTTAAAAAATAAAATGAAAAGCTTTATATATATATATATATATATATATATATAGGGCTGGTAACTGCTGGCCATAGCCGAGCATGACCTAGCCCCTCAGCCCATGGCCTTAGACGTAGGTGTGGAGGAGAGTGGGGTTATGGTACCCAATATATATAAAAAAATAAAATAAAATGGGTCACCAGCCTCTACGCAGACTGGCTCCCCGAGTGCAGTACTCCTGCGCATGTGTGGGGACAGTGCCCTTCACACCCCCCTGCTGGTGTGCGGGTGCACTGCAACATCACCTCCCCAAGGGGAGATGGTGGCTACAGTGCCACCACACAACAACGGTGGTGCGGGTAGCCTGCTCCACCAAGGCCGAGCCTCTCTGTGCTCGCCCATGCGCGACCAAAGGGGTTTCGGCCCAATTTTTTTTTTTTTTATATTTAATTTGTTTTGCCCTTTTTTTTAAATAATAAAGGCATCAAACTTTATTTTATTGTATATATGATATAATATATATATATTATATGTATTATTATATATATCTAGTATATATTAATATATATAATGAATATATATTCATACATAAAATAATAAGAGTATAAGTTTTATTATAAATATTTTATATTATTGATATATGTATATATATAATATTTATTATATATACATATAACAATATATAAAATATACCCAGTTAGATATAAATATGAAAAATCTAATTGCACATTCTGTTATTCTTTTTGCATACACATTTACATATGTTTCTCTATAGATATAGATATGTATGCATTCATAATAAAAATGCTTTATACACATATAGGAAGGGTAGAAATATTAGTCATTATTCTTCAAATTTGATATCACATTGTTGTTGTTCTGATCAGTTTAAAAAAAATGTTAATATTCATTTTACATGATGCATTTAGAAATTTAGTAGTTGTTCATAGGAAATTACACATTGCATCTGTACTAACATGCTTTTTTTTCTAATATTCTTATGATCCAGTATTTAATTTACATACAAGAATTTTAAGAAAAGTAAATAAAATCTATGGAAGCTCATTTTTTTTTATTTTTCAACAGTATTTAATCCATTTTTAAGTAATTGCTAACAGAAAATAAAACTTAAGTAACTATTAATAGAGAATGAAACTTAAGTAATTGTTTTTCCATCCTGTCATAATACAGGAAATGTATATACCAAGGAACCATAAATTTCACATAGGAAAAATTCTAGCAAGTCAAATACCTAAGGTAAACAGGAAAATTCACATAATTATTCCTAATCTGTGCATAATTTACAAGGTCCTAGAACTAAAACAGCTGGCTCTGATACCAGAATGTAATACCCAAAAAATACACTAGGAAAAACAAAAACAAAATTAACCTATCTAGATCCAACCCTTTAAAAAAAATTTAACTTTTCAATGAAAAAATCTTTTTCTATTTTAACCTGGTTAAAGGTTAATAACAAGCAAGCTAACTCTTTTCCATAAAGAAGGAAATGAAACACATTTACTAACTATAATATGGAATTCTTGATTTATACTTTAACCAACTATAATTCATACAAATTTTATTCTCTCTCTTTCCTTTATATTCAAATTTAACTCAACTAATACAACAAACTTAAAGTAATACAATGCTTCTTCTCTCTTTCTTTTTAAGTTTCTCAATACAACATTAATACAATGGCTATTCCACTTTACAAATTACTCTACAAGTAATATATCAACATACATAAATAATTTCTTCTTCCAAATGAAACATCTCTTTTTCATGAACATAATAACTTCAAAACTTTGAAATCTCTTCCACTTCTACATCCATGCAAACCTGCAACACAAAGGCTTTTTTCTTTTTCTTTATGGCTCATGACCATGGAGGCTCACCTCCCAGCCTAGGCCTTTACAAGGCCACCCCCGAGCTAGGAGAACCAATGCTAACTGGGGTATGCTTGAAGTCAAATGATACACAAACACAACATATTACACACATAATTACACCCTCCCATGGCTAACACAAGGATCTTGAAATAAAGCTTCCTAAGGGTGAAGGTGGACCAAGTACCCAATGGGAGACAAGGCTAGAGATGAAATGCAAGCCTTCAACAAGGCAACAACTCTTTCACACAAAATTAACATAACTTCTCATTTCTTCCATACAAGAGCAACATAAATCCTCTTCACAACCCAAAACAAATCAACCAAAAATGGCCAAAACCCGTATGATCCCCCAAAAAACCCTTATGACCCCCAAGCATATCAATGCTACTAGCCTACCATGGACTCCATAATCCATGGTGCATCCCTCTCTCCCAAGGAGAGAGACTACACACCAAGAAGGCTGTCACAAAACCTTAACCCATAAGGCTACTCTTCCCTCCAAAGGGTGAGTATGGCCTTGAACAAAAATCCCTTAAACAAAACACAATGACAAGAAAAATACATGCAGATTTTTACTTCACATTCAAAACTAAACATTGAATAAAAATCCATACTATGCAACACAAAAAAATGGAAACACTTTCTTCATTCATTCATGGAAGCCATAAGCAAGACACCATAATGAAGAAGAGATGAGCTTGAGAGCCACCAACCTTGCAATAGAAGTTATGGGAATGAAAATTGTAGTAGAGCCCTTCCCTTTTGTCTTTCCTTCCTTTTCCCCTAAATCCCTTAGTATTCTCTAAAGTTAGAGAGTGGGTGATTGAGAGGAAAACTCTCCAATTTCCCTTCTATATTCAAAATCCTCCCATTCTCCCATCCTAGGAAGAAGTGTGAGCTCCTATTGGTCACTCTTCCCAAACCCTCACACATTTCTAAATAAAGGTTTTTTAAAAGATAGTGGCATGAAAAGTAGACAAGGTTTGACTTCCCAAAGCATGTGATCTTCCCAAGGTCATACTTCCCATAGTGATTTTCGGCCATCTTTGATAAGTAATTTTTTGGAGGCTTCCCAAAGCCTAAATAAGGTATCCTATGGTAAAAAACTCCCCTAACCCATAGGTATATGAAGTGGGCTAGTAAAAAATAGGTTAAACTCAACCCTAGGTGGCCATATAACCCCTAAAAAACCCTAGTTAAGATTACATACGAATTTCAATGGATATGACTCTACCTTGGGCTCACAAACCAAGTGGTCCTTATGGAAAATAGAGCTAGGTACCTAGTGAAAAAGATGGGTCCTCAAGCTTTCCAAGTGTACATGCCATGACACAACATTTTCACAATAAGTGTGCCAATTGACACTACATAAAACATCACAACATACTTGGCAAGTCCACTTGTTAATCTCACAATTATTGAATGCAAATGCAGATAAAACACACTCCATACACTATACAAAGGAAAATAAATTACAATGAGGTTTTGTCTCTACAATAGATGTAACCTTGGCTTTACAGGATTCACATAGGGGTTAGTCATGGTTCTCTGATAAAATTCCATGGCCATGATCCTGCACACTCAATATAAACATCAGTAACCTCAAGAAGTATAGTCATCAAAATTCAAAATGCAGAATCAACATTACCATTAAAATTATCTAACACACAAAGTACATTCTTTTAGTCTCTATAATCCTTCATCATAATTTTTAGTCATTACTTTAATCATTACTTTCAAATAAACATATGTAAATTGAATTAGAAGAACATATTCTCATTAACCCATATGCCACACTAATCATTCCAGATCTATATAATTTGTGATGTATTAATTTTTTCATTTCTACAATCATTTATATGGCATACAATCAAGTAACCAAATCATCAAGTAATTCTCATAATAATGTCTTGAAATCCATCAATATATTTCATCACCTAACCTTCAATCTTCACAAAATTTCACATCACAACAATCAATTCAAATTGTGATTAATCATTTTCCTAAACAACTCATAACAACATATATATACCCAAATTGCAACATCTCAGTATTCATCTAAATCATTTATCTTAGTGTCAGTTCTAATGTATCATAAGGTTGACAATCAACATCCTATATATGGAAAGCATCAAACAAATATTAAGTCTCATCATCTACTGTAATCAAATTCCTATAAAAAATATAAAATCATATTAATTCATTAAAACCTTAGGCCAATTAGTAGGTCTGTCATACTGATAATGAAAAGGTTATGATGGGTCTAGGGTGAGGCCTCACAGAATCAATCATGCAATTGTAGACTAGGTGGTGTCCTATGATCAAAGACACATAAAAAGGTGATGGTTTAATTGTTGAAACATTTTTTTCTTTTTCATTTATAGTAGCATTGGTCAACACAACCTTAGACTTTTCTTGATTAGTCTCACTAGATATACTTAAATTTGATAAGGCTAATTGAAGGAGATATTTTTAACTAGGGATACTTAAAGAATCCCACATGGACATAGGTACATTTACCTTGTTCATATGGTCAATAATTTTAAAAGGAGACAAACTAACCTTAGAATGGTCCTTCATAGAAGTATCTTCAACATTCATAGAAGCTGGTTGTGCCATAGTTTTAGGTTGCTCCTTAATTGCGAAAGGTTGGTTCCTTTGTGGTATATGGATGTTAGGAATTTTTGGTGTATTAGCATCATTAATTGAAGGGATAACATTGGTAGAAGGACTAGGGTCACTTTAATTTCATCCTAAAACTTTCTTTGCTAGTACATAACCATTAAAAAATTTCTTTCCACCATCTATTTCTCTTTTTTTCTTCTTCTTGTTTTGTCTGTAATAGAAGGAGCATCTTGGTTCACTCCACATAAGTCTTCACATTGCCAATTTAAAAGTGCTATTGTTGGTGGCTAAACTTCTTGATATTGTAAAGAGACTTCATCATAAGTAATTTCTTGGGAACTTGGAGTATTCAAAACCATTAAGGCTTGGTTTATGATACCATTTGTGCAAGTGCTCTAATTATGGGGCTAATTGTATCGAAACTATCATTTGTAGTCCTATGCTAGGTTATTTGGTACAAGAACAAGCTCCTTTGAGGAGTTGACAATATTTAGATTAAAAGGTTGATAAGGCCTTGTATTAAGATTTGGACTTTGGCCTTGATTATTTGGGTGGTAAAAATGCCTATTACCATGATTTTGCTGATATGGGGGCTGATATGAAGGATTATATAGTCTGTACCCTTGATTTTTCCACTTCGTTATGTTAACAATATCATTACCAAATTTTTTAAAGATATCATTAATCTCTTGTAACTCAATAAATTGAGAGTGAAGGGTATTCTCTTGACTATTGGGTTGTGTATTAGGTGATGGTAATTCTAGTGCAATTGAAATAATAGATATAGGGGCTTATTTCAAAGGTATTAATGGCTAAACTATAGGGGCTATATGAAATATTAACATAGGAGGCCTTTGGGAAATTTTTCCAACGTGTATAGGGATATTTTTAGCTCTTACAACTATATCATAAGCACATGGAAGTGTAACACCTCCCAAGAAATGAATCATGACAACTATATCACTGTTGAAAGCCCTCAAATAATATAATAAATCATGGTTAGATGAGGGTAATACAAATCGAGGATCTCTCTCCCTAATCTTTTTAAAATGGAAGTTAAAGTATGTTATTTTCTCATGAGGAGCCCTCTTAATAGTAAACAACCACTCTACCAAAGATAAATTTTCTGATTTATCTTCAGAAAAGATACAAAGTTTAACACCTAGCTGGTACCAATTGGTGATTGAATTCACCGTCAACCTTCTAAACCATTGTAAGGCCTTTCCTTTAAATTATGTAGCTAATAGCCTTACTACACCACTATCTTATGTAATATGATGCAAAGTAAAAATATTAGCTACATCTTTTATATGTTCAATTGGGGTGGTTTGATTCTCACCCATAAAATATGGTAAAATATTCAAGGTAGAAATATGGATGTCATCATGTTGAGTCAAATTTAATGGTTTACCTTGATTAAATACTATAAAAGGCTGGTTTCTACCCACTGGAATCATTTTGGTTGGGATTCTTAAGGTAGAAAAATATGGAAAAACAATAGGAGGCCTTACAACATGGGGAGTGGACTTATCTCTCCTGGAATACACAAGGGTTTTTTGTGTTTTTTAAGTTTCTCTACCTCTTCTCCTAGGTGGAGATAGCTGTAAATACTAAAAAGATGAGGATATTCTCCTTGTTTTCACTCTTCTCATAAGCTAAAATGCACCATATCTTCTTCACCAAAGCTCAGAGTTGTCAAGTGTATAATATTTCTACCTCTTGAATGCCAAAGTTACTTCTATACACACCAACACCAATAAGAAATTACAAAAAATAGACTAGAAATAAATCCTCCAATCCCACCAAGCTTGCTAAAATTTTTTATCACACTAGTTTGCACCTTGTGGTAAGCTATCAACTTATAAACCTTGTGGGAACATTCTTAAGTTGTGGGCAGATTGTAATGAGAATGAACCTCCAGAGTAAACTAGTTGTTAAGGAAACGTCACCTAAAACTAATTAAACTAATATTTTTTGTAGAGGAAAGAGTAAGAAGAATACATGAAAGATAACCTAATTTATAAGGTGATGCACCAAATTATGATTTGAAACTTACAAAAAAAGTAATATAAAATCTTTCTTACACAACTCAATGATTCATAATCTTTGTATGAACAATTTATAATGAGGTTGAATAACTACAATCCTAGTAGGAGAAAGATGTTTTCTCACAACTTGAGACTGGATTTATAACTTTCACAACTTATACCTTGTAAATATTTATGTATTCCTACATAAAGGAACAAACATGAAATACAATTACAAGGAAAAAAGACATCAGGTGAAACTGCATCAACACTAAGCACACAACATCAGAAGAATGAAAAGGCATAAACTACTTATTATCTCAAAAAAGGTTTTACAATATTGTGTTACTTTGAAAATAAGTTAAAAACTCTCCACTTCTACCAAAGAACCCTTAAAATTACAATAAGCATGAAATGAATAGAAAGAACTAACTCCAAAACTATATTGTTTACAATACTTATGCTTTCTAAAATTAGTTGCATAAGAATAGGAACCAAAATTACCTTGGTTGTGCAAAACCAAAATCCTATTTTTTTATCCCCTTGAAAGACCCCCCCCCAAAAGGACACAAGGACAAATAAAAAGTCATACCATATCATCTTCTATTATAAAAGACCTTAAAAATACATTAAAAGGCCTCTAAACTGAGTCAAAATCACTCCTAAATCTCCTCTTAATATTTTTGCAACCTCCCTAGATCCATGGTACTCATAAATTCTAGTCCTATCCCTCTTGAATTATTCACATGCTTATTAATTTGCATCACAAATAACCTTTTATTAATTAATTTGTAAAATATCATTTAATAAAAATATACATTGATAATTTATGCAAAACTAAAATCATGAAAAAGGAAGTGACATTACAACCATTATGTTGTCAAGGCATACCCACAGGGGTATTAGTTGGTAAAGGAATTTTTTTAAGAAAAAATGCCATAGTTGACTGATGACTTAGGGTAAGATAACCCTATCCTAAAAGACAAATCTCTATTTTGTTTCATTTTTTCACTTTGATATGCTCTGCTAAAGCACTATCGTGACCTTGGTCGAGGGTTTCTATGGATTTTTCCTAATACTTTAGGGAGATTTTGAAGTTTTTTGAGAGTGCATCTCTGTGCAAGCCATGTATATTTTAGGTAAGTTTTTCATCTTGTAAATAAAAAAATTCCCTTGAGTACTAACACTATAAAAATGATGGAAATGCCCCTATTTTTCTATGTTTTATGAACTCATTGAATGAAAAAGATGAAAATGGGTTTATTTTCTATGTAGTCAAACTTGAACTTATAAACCCTATCTATTTTTCTGTACTTTTGTGGCCGTTCTGGGCTTGAATCTTTTTTGTATTTCCTTTAAGATTTCATAGCTCTGTTCTTGCAAGGCAATGATAAAAATGTTTTCAAACCTTGCTATGTCTTCACATGCACGAGTGTACAATTCTACCTAAATACATAAAACTCCTTAATATGTTTCATTTTTTTTATATTATGTGAATACAAAATGTTGGAGAGTGACAATTTTATGGATATAAAAACTTTGTAACTTTCCCCCTATTGTTGTAGGTCATGCAAGACTCTCGAGGGTTTGAGAAAAAATGGGTTATTATGTTCTGTAACTCTTGACCATTTTTTTTTTCTTGAATGAAAATAATTTCATTCCTTCACATATTTTTATTTAATGACCCTTTGTCTTTGTAGCAGTTATGACTATCTATTCTATGTCTTTAGGCTACCACTACCATTATCTACTATCCTTTATGATCACAAGGTTCTCCACTTGGATATCCTAATCTTCTATTTTAGCATCACATAGAATGGATAATAAATATACTTCATTTTTATAAAGAGGATGAATCTATTTCTTAAGATATTTAACTATCCTTTCAAGGATAAAGCTCCTTTGACTTGATTATTGTAGTCCTTACTGTTACATTTTATCGACATTTAAAAGTGACCGCTCTCTGTTTGATCCTACAAACATTCTAGATGGATGCTAATAGCTCAACCCATTTTTCATACAATAAAACTTTTCATCCCAGATAATATCAAGAAATAATCCAACTATCTGATCTAAAAAAACTTTTCTTTAACCAATGTGATGAGGCAGTGAGAAATAATAAAAAGAAAATAATGTATGATACGATCCTTTCCCATTTGATATCTCTCTTTGGAGTCTTGAATTCTTTTCCTGAGTATCTATTTTAAGGATATACCCTTTAGGATTGGTTTTCTACCACTTGTGGTAGTCATAGTGGTGTTTACTAATTTGATGTCAAATAGCTATCCCTAAAACATTGACAATGTCTTCACTATCTCTTGCTCTAATATTTTGTTGTCTTGTATTTCACTATCATTGCAACTATTTTCATTGTTTCTAGCAAATACTCTATTATAAAAACTATTCTTGTGACAGTAACTATCATAGACATCATTTCCCCTTCTTTTCTCTATGACCTCCGACATTTGATTCTTTACAATCTCATAGAATCATTTCACTATTTTAGCATTGAACATGTCTACTCTTAAAATACTTATTGTCATCCAAAAATATTTTTGCACTATAATTTGACATCATGTTTTGGTCTTCATCCATATGCTTATACATGTATATCTCTCTGTCTTTATCATTATTTCCATGCACTTGTATATGAATTGTGTATTGCATCATTGCGTTATAGTCATGATGGAATAATATCACTATTCCTTTGTCTTGTATTCAAGTTTCTTTATCTATGTGAAAACACTATCTCTTTTTCCATGAAATCACTTCCTTGTAACAGTCTTTTACACACTATCATTGTGGCTTGGTCAGATCTACCTACCCTATTACTATGAGTATGTTTTGTCTATTTAAACTTCTTTGTGATTGTGTCTTTGATATCATGTTATGGCTTGGTCATATCTACCTACCCTATTACTATGAGTATGTTTTGTCTATTTAAACTTCTTTGTGATTGTGTCTTTGATATGATGTTGTGGCTTCTCTAGCAGTATCAAGATACATATTCCTCACACTTTTCATAGCCCTGTCACCCTTTGTGGCTTATGTGTTCCTTTCATGGATGCCCTTGCTATTACTTAGATATTGTTTAGGCATCTCATTATCTTTAGATTACTAGAATAAATTATACTTCCATAAGCATAACAATAACTATCATGTTGCATTCTATTATAATAGCACCGTTACCTGATCATTTTTCTCCTTTGCTTTGATCATATTCAATGGCACTATTCTTACTATTGGTTTCCTTGACATGAAATCACTATCATTGCTTTGGTATAATATAAATTGTCACAATATAGGTCTAGAGCCTTACTATGCTATTTGAGAAAGATCACATGCAATCCTTTTATTCACTTTTGTTCTTTTAATAATTGTGATTACATCCTTTACATTTTGAAAATGAGTTTGTTTAGGGTGGTCGCACAATAGTGGGTTACAATTTTTTGCCAAATTTGACACTAAAATGAACATTCTGAAAAACTTCATATTCAAACACCTATTGTTGCAAAAATGCTCGGAATTTGAAGATTATTAAACTACTGATTTTTATCATTGTGTGTGTAGATTATAAATATATTTTTTTAAAAAAATTGGAATTGATTTGTATCAATTTTTTTATCCGCTTCAAAAAGTAGTTTTTATCAAAAAATAATTATCATTGTGTGTGTAGATTATAAATATATATTTTTTAAAAAATTGGAATTGATTTGTATCCATTTTTTTATCTACTTCAAAAAGTAGTTTTTATCAAAAAATAATTTTTTTAAAGAGTGACATTCATTTGGTCGAGCATAGTTTTTTTTAAAGGGTAAAATGTAATTCATTTGAATTTAGGTTTCTAACACCAATATCTAGTGTATTCAATTGGTTTTGTTCGATTTGGTTGAATATTTTATAGTTTGTTAAGTTTTGAAGTGACATTATCTATAATGTAGACATATGTTCATTTGGTCATCCCTAACTTTTTCTATATATATAGAAATTTTTTTTTTTTTTTTTTGTGTTACATAGAAGATAAATAATTAGTATCTAGATATTTTTCATATATATATATTACCTATTTTACTATTTTTTCATAAGGATTGAACATAGAAATGATATACGATGCAAATCCTATGTTTACTAAAACTAAAAATACAAAGTTATAAAAAAACTTAATATATATTAAAAAAAATTATAATCATTGGAAATATTTATTTGAGTAGCACTACAAATCATGCTTGTCCTTCATATTTGTTTCTCTATAGTTTCATTGTTTCCATTGAAATTTTCATCTTTACTTTAGGTATCCTTGATATCAATGATCACTGTCACAACATTAGATGGTTATGTTTTAAAATGTCACTGACACTTGTATTTTCCATGAATAACACTATCAATACAACAACATATTGTACTTTGTATTGATTTTTCATGCTTCTTTTACTATCACAAAGAATAACCTATTCTTATTATGATTGAATTTGTAATTTGATCCATCCTTTGATTATTATTCTTCATTTCCATACCATGTCTCCACCTTATTGTTGAACTTAAGGAATGTTTTTTAAGCACCTTTTTTGTCATTGTAATGATTGTATAGAAATCACTATCAACTATGGCTTGATGCTGTATGTTGTAATTTTGTAGCATGACTTTGACTTCAACGCAAATTTATTTGACTGTAATGACACTAGCTTACTTGTATTGAGATTGGATATCATTTCTTTCTTTTAACCCCATTGAGCATGTATATTTGATAGTGAATCTACCAATTCATTACCAAGAATGACACACATATGCCTGATATGATTACAAGAAAGAAGATTTATAAATTATCATTTTTGTCAAAATAATAGCATGCTGGCCAGCTCAACCCTTGCATGTGGTAGCCCATTTTACCCCACATGCTACAACATTAAATGAAACAATCAACAATGACACGTTACTTGTATCTACATAGTGAATATATGTGTTAGAAAAAGAAACAACTTTTAGATTTGTTCTTTTCTTTCCTCTCTGGTACATATGATAATTGAAAAATAATGTAAAGTATTATAAGAGATAATTGTGCATGTGATGATGGTGTATATGTAAAGCTTCACCATTCTGAGATTTAACAAAATTTCTCCTATCTCCTTGTAGGAGTAGAAAGATGACCTCTATGAAGGAGTTGAAGATGAAGTCATTCAGTTATGGGTGTTCGTCATTACGAGGAAATGAACAACACCTTATATTTATTTCTTTCATTATTATATGAATTGTTTCCTTTCATAATGCATTAAATCAGTCATTTCCATGGCTTGTGTGGGACTATATTTCATTTCACATTCATGAATAAAGAAATCACCTTTTAAATTATGCAATGTTGTATGATTCTTCTTTACTGTAAATAATTTTCATTTATCTAAAGCTCTTTTATATAATTTTTGTTAAAGCATGCATATTAGTTTCTTTAGTCACACTTGCATACGTTGCTTTGATTAATTATGCACATGCTAGAGAATATTCTCATGCATATTATTACACATAATAAAAGCACATGTCTACACATTCATGCTCTAGCTTAAGTTCACTTAGTGAGTCTAACTTTAGATCAATCTAATTTAGTTAGGATCTAGTTTGCATATTGTGCATATAATGCACCTTTGGTTTGCATATCTTAACTTTTGTTTTCTAATTTAAGTTTGAGTTAGCTTTTTTAATTTTAGCACAATTGCTTTTTATAAAATAAATTGAACTCTTAATTGTAATTATCTTGCAAATTGTAATCCTTTTTATTTTGAGGATTATAGAAATTATTTTCTTGCTACCTTGCTTGTGGAAGATGTTTTCATTTGATGTTTGATCCTAGGTTCTTGTGTTGCCAAATTAAACAATTTTGTTTTGGAAAAGTAATCATTAATAACATACATGCACCCTTTAACTCCACTTAATTGAGCTGGAAAATAAAAATGGGTAAGACATAATATTTAAATATTTGTGCTATCACATTGAAAATTGGTGCTACTAATTTGAGAACCAACATCATACAACTCAAAAAGGAGAAGGACAATGGAGGAATCTTTGGGTTTGATTACAATGATTTTATTTTGATATGATTTATCCCTTCCATTCAACTTATTTTTCATTGTCTATTGGTGGAATAGGATGTACAATAAATGAGAATCTGGTTATGTGGTTGTCTTAAAAATCTCATTATAGGTTTTATGATGAATTTATCTTACATAACTACCCTTGGGAGATTTATTTATGTCTCTAGTTTGGTAGTTTACATATTCATTAACAAAATTTGTAAAATATTCAACAAATATTCTCAAATTATCACTGCATACACTAAACTTGGCACTACATATGCTAAAATTATCAATGTACATTCTAAAATTAGCACCACATACATCAAGTACCACATTTATCTGACACATAACAAAGGGTGAAATTTTAATTTTTATAATCCAATACTCTATTTTTACTAAATTTGATTCCTAGCCTAGGGTTTCATGTTACTAATTATTGTTTTCAACATTGTGGTGTTGAATTTGAAGGAATTAAAAGGAAAAGTTCTAAATACTGTGTGCTTGGTAGTGTAAACCAAATTTCAATTTATAAGGGTTGATGAACAATTTCTTGCATATGCATGGTGTGCTTGCACAATATGTTTCTATGTAGGACCCAAGGTGTTATCAAAACATCCTCTCCCCTCGTGTGCTCATGTGAACTTGGGCATAAGAAAAATGGTAACATCTTCTTTTCTTTATTAGAAATCCTACCTTTGGATAAGTGATCACTCTAGAAGGAATGACCCAAATGAATTTTCCTTTGGCCCACTATATAAATGGTAAGGGAAAAAGTCTGAGCTTAATCAACAATCCTATGCCAAGAGTGCCAATTGGATGGATTCATGTAAGGGAACCAAGTATAATTATCTAGAGGCTTAAGTATCTAGCTCCTGAATGTGTAGGTAGTGGTCTCCCAAATTGTGACTGAAAACCTTGTTTTAGAAGCTACCTATTTTTTATTGAGTGTTATGTCAATTTCAATGCTATGGAACAACATCATTCCCTAAAGATACTCACCATATGTATTTATTTGGGATTGAGATAGAAAATTTTATTTTATAAAGATAATTGTGGCTTGGAAAGAGGGCAAGTGCTTACTAAATTGGGGCCTCCTAGCTATTTTTCTCTTGCAAAGACATGAGTGTAAGACACTCCTTAAGGTGTTAAACATTTGAGTTGAAGAAATACCATTTTGTAGGCCTAACTTTGATTTAATAAGCCTTGATCTTAGATCATAAAAAAGTATTTGAAATTCTATTTATGTTGTGCTATCTAACAATTGAGATTTGGGATTTGAGGAGCCTTCACCATAACCTATTTTATTCATACAAGTAATTGTTGTATTATTTGAAGTATTTTTTGAGTATTTGTTAACACATTTGACCAAAACAAAAAAAACCCTAAGGAGATTCAAAACATCATTTTTTGGATAAAACACCATAGGCGTGCACAATCTTCATTGTAACTGCTAAATCAAATACTCCAATTATTAAAATTATCAATGCATATGTCAAAATTTATACAATTGTCAAAATTATCATTGCTTATGTCAAATCTTCTATCTAGTTGCTTGTCAAAATTAGGGTTTCCAAAATTGAGAATATAGATTACTAATTAGAGTTGAAACACATAGTTTTGAGAACATCTGAGACTAAGAAACATAATTGGCATCCAAAATTTACACTTTCATTTAGATTTTGCATTAATATCTAGGTTTGCACTTTTAGGCTAAACTTGTCTTCCATTTTTTTTAAAATTTAGGCCAATTCACACTTTCCATTTAAGTTTAAATTTGCATTAGGTTTCCCTTGTCATTATCAAATAATAATTAGGGTGTCATTCCCAAAATCTAAGGGAAAAACACACCAACAATGTTTTTTTAAAACCTAAAGTTATCTTACTAACGTTACACAGTTGCAAGTTAAGAGTTTAAAAGGAATTAATCTTACTAATGTTCTGCATACATGAATGTTAATTGATTACTAAAATTTTGTTCCAAGATGGTAAGACATGAACTGGTAGATCGATACCTGAAGGTAAGGTGATGGTAGCAGAATTAGACAAATGCGGGGAATCATGACAAGCTGGGATCATACTTGCCAACATCCCTTGAACGAGGGGTTACAAAATGTTAAGGATCCAAGGTTACATTTTGAATAGGTAAATTTAACATTTAGGAGCACTTTCCCCTAATTAAATTTAATTAAATCGACTAATTCATATTCTCCAAATATTCTAATAGATAAGTTTCTTTTAAAAATAATAATGTATATAATACGTCTTTAGAAATATCATATCCTTCCTAGGTCTCAAGTAATTAATTTGATTTTAATTCTGCCATTAAATTCCCATTTCCAATACTCTACAATAATTAAACACAACCTTTGATAATAATAAACTCTTTAATATTTATTTCATTAAATCTTTTCAAATTAAATTATATTCCCCTGATAAAACATCTGTTAATTTAATGGGAAAATTTCCTTCCCTAAAATATTCTATTGGCTACAAATTTAATCCTTAATCCAATAATATATTAAATTAAATAATAAAAGACATCAGAATTTCAAATTAAAATAGCTAAATTAAATTTCCCCAAATTTGTATTTAATTGGGAAAGTGGAAACATATCCCACAAAAAATTTCCATGCCAAACGATAAATAAAACATCTAGCTAAGGAAATTTTTAATTTAGCTAAAAGTAAATTCCCACTTAAAGAAAATGAGGGAACATAAAATTTTGAAAAAAGACAAGGGGTTGACTTTTTCCATAACCCTAATTCAAAATTAGGGTTAGGGTGAAAATAACAACACCCCAAAACTCTTTCTTTCTTTCTTATTTTCTTTTCTCTCTTTCTCTCTTCTTTTTCTCCAAACCCTAGGAGGGTTTTTTTTTACTTGCGGGTTTTGAAGAGCATATCAATGGAGGTTTTTAAGATTTTTATTTACAAATATACATACACATATATACATTATGTATATGTGTATATATATTTATAAATATATAAATATATATCCTGATTCTCCACAAGGTAACCTACTCTTCTTTTTTTTGTTTGCAAAGATCTTCCCTTTTTTTTTTGCTTCATGTTATTTAGTTTTTTTTTTGGTGAAAATTTGTATTTATATTTATTAATAAAAACTGGTTCAAAAAGGGCTCCAGAAGAAAAGAACCAGTGAAGAAAAACTCCATTCATTACCCGTAATACAAATAGTCAAATAGTTTTGTCATATAGCCAAGGGCTAACCCAATCCCAAATTGGTCAACAAGTGACCAAATTATAGCTGGTACATAATCCCAACCAACAAATTTGTAACTAACGAAGGATGGATGTATGCATTAATCCATACCTAATTACAATAATACATCTCCATATTGGACAAAAAGCCAATTTACATTTGAAAAAGAAACCCCCAACCATCTACTCTAGAACAAAAAATGAGAAAGGATGGATGAATACAATAATCCAATCCCGATTACACCAATACATCAGATGAAGATATAAGTCAGATCCATCTTTAGATACATAGAAGCCTGATAATCAGTCATATACAATGTCGACCCTTGAAGGAGATGAAGTTAGTATTGAAGGATAACATAGGTAGTCGAGTGGGCCAACCTGAAATATCATCACCAAAAAAGAAGAGTATCCAAAAAGTGATAGTCAAAAGAAATAATAGAGAACTATAATTTTAAACATCGAAATGTGGGGTCCTCTTCCCCAAGTTGAGGCAATGGAAAAAAAAATAGAGAATTCCAAATTCTATCAGCTTCATTGTGGATAAATGAAGTAGACCCAAAATAAACAATGGAATCCTGAGGTGAAGAGGAAGATTCACTCGAGCATCCCAAAGAATGTAGAGCCTGACCTGTAGAGCTGCAAGCAACTGAGTTAGTATTACAACCCTCCATCATAAAAGGAGTCGAACATGGAAGAATATTAGCACTAGCAACTGCATTAGAGTGAGCCAAAAGACCAAGAATGACATAGGTTTTAACAAATTCTTTCCCTCAAAACTCAACATCCACTACATTTCTATTCACCACAATGTCTAAGGGCATAATGGAGGATGAAGCAATACAATATTTTATCACCCCAAGCATCAAAGCATACTTGTCCAAAGATAAAAGAAGATGTCACAAAAAAATACCACCAATAATTACCTCCCCTTGCCACAAATTATAACACTGAACAACCGAAAGAAACTTATTGTTCTGAATAAATTTGGGCAAAATTACCCAATTTGCTACATGGAATAGCAGTGACCATGACTATGAAAGATCAAGGAAAATAGAGAAGAAGATAGAAACAATTTGAGAGGGGAAAATGAGTCTCTTAAAACGCGACGAGAGGATAGATTCACTAATAAACTGATGGATACATCTTCTACACTTAGGGCAATGGACTAAAAACATAGATTCTAGGAATTCATCAGTAATATTACCCTCAAATGGGAACTCCAAAACATAAGGAGGCAATAAAAATCTCAAATTAAATGGCCCAAACTCATCAACAAACCGAGAACCAACCATTTGTGAAGCCATTAGCAAAGATGATCCACACAAAACAAAACCAAGAGTAATAGTAAATGACAAAAAAGAGCTTTATAAATAACAGTGTCAAATGGAGCTTTGTGTGAATATGAACCAATCGATAAAAATCTCATCATGAAAAAAAATGGAGAACTAATCAAAATATTACAAAAAATGTACAGAGAACCATTAAAACCTTTCATGAGCTTCATGTTAAAGTTATTTAGTATTTATTTAAGTTTTGAAAAAATAATTAAAAAAAACAAAAATGAATAAAGGGCAAAGCCCTAGCCACTGTTGTGGTTGTTGTTGCCCATGGTGGCCAGCCACGGCAGTGGCAAACCATTGGTCGTGGCTGCCACTGTCCGTGGTGGAGGATAGTGATAGTGATAGGCCATTGGCCATGGCGGCCAGCCATGAAGTGGCTTCCATTACCATAGAAAAGGGGGAAACAATACCCCAGCCCCCTCTTAGTTTTTTTAATTTTTAATTTTTAAATTATTATTTTTTGTTTAGTTAATTTTTTTTTAATTATAAAAAATATATAATGTATATATATATATATACTTGAAAAGAAAAAACAACTAAAATAGATATGTTTTTTTAAAGCTAGATAACTTAAATTATATATATATATATATATATATATATATATATATATATATATATATATATATATATATATATATATATATATATATATATATATATATATATATATATATGTATGTATGTATGTATGTATGTATGTATGTATGTATGTATGTATGTACGTACGTACGTACGTACCTACATACATACATACATACATACATACATACATACATACATACATACATACATACATACATACATACATACATACATATATATACATACATACATACATACATATATATATATATATATATATATATATATATATATATATATATATATATATATATATATATATATATATATATATATATATATATATATATATATATATATATATATATATATATATATATATATATATATATATATAATATGAATATACTCTTTTTTTACAAATAAAACCAGTAATAATAAAGAAAAATAGATTAATAAAAAAAGTCTAATTTTCCATGAAATATGTACAGGTCTTATTAAAATGAAACAACAAGATATACATATATTCTAGGCTTTTTTAATCTTTCTAAAACTACTATTCCATTTTGAGAAACAGGGACAACTTTTCAAGAAAGAAAAGAAATGTAAAATTTAAATTTATCATACTAATTATTCTTTTGGAAAGATATATTTTTTAAATTTTTTTAATTTATTTTTTGATACGATTTTTTATTATAAAATAACAAAATTTAAAACTAACCCTTATGCACAAAGGACTTCCTTTCATATGCCTTTAAACCTAGATTAGCATTGAGGTTTATATATATATTTCTTTGCATCAAAATTTTATATTGACACTAAATCTGAAATAAAACACTTGCAACTAAATAAATTTAAAATAACTTTGCATTTCAAGTAGGCTCCTATAATTTCTTTCTTTTTATACATAAATATAAAAGCTCAAAAACGTGCTCATTTCACATTCTTTTAACCAAATAGAATATTTCTTCAAAAGACTTTTTATTTTATCACAAATTTCAAATGAATATCTACTAATCAAATAGGAAAGTTTTACACAAGATTCTTTCTTAAAAGGAAATAAATTTACACATCTATTTCTTTCACATGTAAATACATTTAAAATAAAAAAAGAAACATTCATTGTTTTAATAACATGTTTTATTTTTTTGTAATATTTCCTTGCAAAAATGCAATACAAACTTAATCCATTACAACAAGAAAAACCTCTTTTTTACAAAACATAATAAGCAAATGACTCCACATTTTAAATGAGAAATATTTCTTCAATCCAAGCCTTTATCCCTTTCATCCCAATGCAAGAACCCACAATAAAAAAAATCCATTTTTTGAACATGGAGGGTCACCTCCCATCCTAGGCCTTTACAATACCACCTCCAAGCTAGGAGAACAAGAAACCAACCAAGTAACATTCAACAAGAAACTTATAAACACCAAGATTCAAACAAGAATGCAATCACACAAACTTCCAACCCAAAGACTTACACAAAGAATCTCAACATGATTCAAAAATGGGGTGAAGGTGGACCAAGTACTTAGGAGGAGAATTCCATAGATATACCAAATACAAATGCCTTCACAAGGCCAAACAAATAATTCCTCTCTTCTCATCACAAAATCACAAAAATACCTTATGACCCCCAAATGGCAACATGCCAAAAAACTCCCCTTATGACCCCTAAGGACAATGGCAACAAAGACCCCATAATATTTTCCATATCCCTCTCCTCCCTAAGGAGAGACTCTACACTCTCTAAGTTGTCCTAATTACCTTCACCCCAAGGCTACTCTTCCCTCCCAAGTGTGAGTTTGGCCCTGCACTCCCAAACACATACAAACATGAAGTCAAAGAAAAACTCCATGAAAAAAAATAGAAAAATTCCTAACACTATTTTTACACATTTCATTTACACAATAAACATAAAAAAAATAGATGAGATCACCAACCTTCACAAGCAGCTATGGAAAAGAGGTTTGTAGAAGATATTTCAAATACAAGTCCTACTCCTTGCAAAAATCCTCTCTAACTCCTTAGTTGTCTCCAAAGTTGGAGAGTGGGTGAACAAATTCCAAGTCTTGGGAGATCCCACTAAAAAGGCTCTACACATCTCCCCAAAACCTCTTGGAAGAAGACATCAATTTCTATTGGTTGGTCTTCCCAACCCCTTACAAGGTTACTAAAAATGGTCTCTATAAAGGTGACTTTAAAAAGGGAATAAGTAACTTGCAGTACTCAAATGGAGGGTCCTCTAACCAAGACCTTGCTTCCAAAAGATGATTTTCGTCCATCTTGGAAAACCAAATTATGGAAGAGCTCCCAAGTCAACTATGAGTTATCCTAGGGTTAAAAAAGGCTCTTACCCATAGGTATACAAAGTGGGCTTGCTAAATAAGGCCTAAACTCAACCCTAGGTGTCCTTTTAACCCCTCAAAAACCCATCTAGAGTTTACCTATAGGTTCCAAGGTATGTGACCTTACTACAAGATCTCTAACCAAGAAGTTATCATAAATATGCTACACGATACTTTCCTAGGTTTGGTTGCAACCAATCATCTCTGAAATGGACATGTCATTGCCACATAATCACAACACAAGTGTCAAGTGACACCAAAAAATATCCACATCATATAGCACACTTGGAATGTCCATTTATAAAATAAAAATCTACAATTAACAATTTTAATTTAGAAAATTACAATTAACAAACACTCGACATGTAAAATAAAAATTAAAACACATTACAATGAGGTTTTATCTCTTCATTAGACGCAACCTTGGTTTAACTCATGCACATAGGATTGGTTCTAGTTCTCCAAATTTATTCCATGGTCACTTCCTGCACAACTCAATTTGAACATCAGTAGCTCAAGAAATCATTTGCATATAAAATGTATGAACATAAACAAAATTTAGGTAATTACCAATTATACAACATCTAATGTAACACACAGTCCCCTGTTAACAATAAAATTCAATTACCAGATAAAAACATAGATTTGAAACCTTCAATATTGTTCATTCATCACTGACTGCCTCTACAATTCACTAAAAACTCTTAAGTAACCAAAAAACTAGAAAAAACAAGAAATTCAAAAATTACCCTTTTTGGTAGTTTTCTCCCACAAGTGTTTTTTTCCATTTTTGGTAATTTTTTAAACAACACCTAAAAAGCTGAGTTTTTGCCTAAACATTCCCTTGACTAAGTTAGAATGAATTGCCAACTAATATCCGAGATTAGAAACATATCTCCAGATTTATTACAAAACATAACTTTCTAAAAACTAGAGAAAAAACATTAAAAGCTGATTTCGGAGCCCTAGATGAAACTTTCAGCTCCCGAAAATGTGCTAAAACGGACCCCAATCAATCTAAGATCAAATGGAAAAATAAATGCCACCACCTGAGGCACGCACCTGAAAATTTTTAGCAAAAACCTAGACCTGAGTCAAAAGTTATGACCTCCGAAAGTTTCTATATGAGATTATGACCTACGAAAGGCCCTGTATCATTTGCCAATCCACCTCATTTGTATTGGTTGGATCAGATAGTTCTCCATGAAATGCATATAAATTAGAAACATTAAAGATAGGAGAAATATCCAGATCATCTGGTAGACAAACCTCATAAGCATTATCATTGATCTTCTTCAAGATTTGGCAAGGACCTATCTTTTTGTATTTCAGCTTATGATATGTCCTAGTGGGAAATCTCTCACGCCTCAAGTACACCATCACCAAATCACCTACATTAAATATCTATCTCCTTCTACTGACATCTGAAGTAGCCTTATATCACTCATTGCTATCCTGCAATTTACTCCTCACATCTTGTTGAAGTTGTTGAAGGTGTTTAGCAAATGCTTCCTCATCCTTACTAATTTGATCTTGCACAAGGAGTTGTACAAGGTCCAAAACACCCTGAGGATTCTTACCATATACAATCTAAAAAGGAGATTTTCTAGTTGATCTATTAACAGAACTATTGTAAGCGAACGCTGCTTGAGGCAATGCGAGGTCCCACTGCTTGGGCTTATCACCAACAATGCACTATAACAGGTTTCCCAA
Source organism: Chamaecyparis obtusa (assembly GCA_027943335.1). Classification (NCBI taxonomy): domain Eukaryota; kingdom Viridiplantae; phylum Streptophyta; class Pinopsida; order Cupressales; family Cupressaceae; genus Chamaecyparis; species Chamaecyparis obtusa. The sequence continues at coordinate 247,552 of BSBK01002244.1, forward strand.
ACTCCGATTGACTACCTCAGTTTGTCCATCAGTTTGGGGATGATAGGCACTACTAAATTGCAACTGTGTTCCCATATTTTTCCATAAGGTCCTCCAGAAATGACTCAAAAATTTAGTATCCCTGTCAGATGTGATAGTCTTTGGAATGCCATGGAGTTTAACAACTTTTGAAAAAAATAAATTCACTATCCTTGTGGCATCATTAGTTTTTTTACAAGCAATAAAATGAGCCATCTTAGAGAATCTATCAACAACTACAAAGATAGAATCTGTACCTCTCTGGGTGTGGGGAAGCCCCAATACAAAATCCATACTCACATCTATCCATAGCTAGAGGTGTATACAAGCCTGTGTTTTGGGAGTGACCCTTAGCCACTTGACATATTCTGCACCTTGCCACATACTTAGTAATGTCCCTTTTTAGTTTTGGCCAGTAGTATTTATCTTCAACCAAGGCTATTGTCTTGTCCTTCCCAAAGTGACTAGCCAAACCACCACTATGAAATTCTCGGATAATATTGTCCCTCATGGAACCAACTGGTATACAAAGTTGTTTTCCTCTAAAGAGGTAACCATCCTACATAAAGTATTCTCCTCTTATGTGATCTAAAAGACTAGCTATTGGCTCTTTAATCTGCTCTATAATTTCCCAAAAATTAGCATCAGCCTCATACAAAACTTTAATAGAATAAAAACCAATGACCTCTGTTTCCATTGCAGTGATTAATGTAACACGCCGACTTAGGGCATCAACAACCTGATTATGCTTTCCAGACTTATACTTCAAAATGAAATTATACCCTTGCAAGAAAGACACCCATTTAGCATGCCTACTGTTCAATTTATTTTGTGTGTTCACATATTTCAAGGCCAAATGATCTGTAAACAATACAAATTCTTGTGGGACCAAATAATGCCTCCAATGCCTTAAGGCTTGAACAATAGCATAAAATTCTAAATCATAGGTAGAATAGTTCTTCCTCACATCATTCAAATTTTCACTGAAAAAAGCTATTGGTTTACCTGCCTAGCTAAGAACAACACCTATTCCAACATGGGAAGCATCACACTCTACTTCAAATACTTTATCAAAATTTGGAAGTGCCAATATAGGAGCTTTAGTTTGTATATAGTTGAATGTGGACCTCAAATCCAACTACACACGCAACATGGTCATTACTCACATGATTGAATTACAAGAGAGAGTATGAATTACTCAATCTAAAATCTATCATGAAGTGACCTGTTGCCTCCTATGTAGATGAGGTGTTTAATTACTCTCAGATTGGAGAACCAGCAACCATAAGACCGGTTCTACAATGGAGGATTTTCAAAAGCTATAATGATAAGCAAAAACTGAAATTAAGCTAGAATGAGTGAAATTTAATCTAAGATGCTTTGAGAGAAATATGATATTAATCTAGATAGCTTGGAAAGAAAATATGAAGTGCAAATTATTCTAAAGTACTTGAAAGAAATATGAGATTAGACTAAGCTATGAGCAAATAAGCCAAACTAAGTATATGAATATGCAATATTAAACTAAATGAAAATTATAATAAAATGTAATTAAAAGCTTTGAAATTGAGACACAAAAATACTATAGTTCAATTACTCTCAAAAATTGCTCCCTTTGAATGAAGAAATGAGGCTCATTAAATAAACAAGCCTAGGAAGAGAATGAAGGGGTTCTTGATTTGAAACTCCTGATCTTCATTCCCATTTGAGACAAAAATACATAAATTACTTAATTAAAAGAATGGAAAATGCCACACAGGGTGACCTTTCGAATATTGTGAATTATTAATTCAAAAATGAGTGTCCATTCGAATAACAAGTAATTATTAATTCGTTTTTATGTATATTAGCCAAATGGGGTGGGTTTAATTTAATTCCAAGCACTTAGGACTTTAGGATTAAATTAATTTATCATAGGGGTAATTTAGCTAATAAAAGTCGAAGACTTTAGGAATTAATTTTAATATTTGATTAATGCAATTTAGGGTTTTTGCAATTGACATCAAGTCGAATAAAGTCAAGTAGGAGAGAGAAAATTTCCTAGGAAACTAGGACTTTGGAGATGTAAAATTGATGAAAAGGCACCAAAATTAATTGAATTTATTAGGTACCAATTTTAGGGTATTACATTTGCCCCTCTTTGAATTGATGTGTGAACAACGTGTTGATTCAAAGAATAGCCTGAAGTGACAGATGATGAGAAATTCAGAAGTCTAGGTTAGGTTGCCAAGATACCGAACATATCAAAGTATGATTTTATGAAGTCTAAGTTAGATTGCGAAGACAACGGTCTTGAGAGAAGATGAGAATCAGGTTTAGGTTGTCCCAATGCCCAGAATGAGATTCAGATGCAAACTTAGGACTATCTTCAGAATCAGGGTTGGATTGGCCCAATACGAAGCTCAACCCTCTGAAAATCAGGTTAGATTGCCCAGATAATGGTCTAAGAGAGATTTTGAGAGCCATCTTTAGAATGAAGCTTGACTCCCAAGAATTAGGGTTAGATTGCCCCAATACCTAAAAGATTTTGAGAACCATCTCCATAATGAAGCTTGATTCCCGAGGATATGAGCTAGGTTGCTTAGATACCTAAGAGATAGATGACCAGATAGCAAGATGCGAGGCACCGAGATGCCCCTAGCAATGAGAACTGATGATTCATATCAGACTGATTCAAGAATTGATTTGATAAGATTCAAATGATGTAATCATCCTGCCCCCTTGGGAGTAAAATCGAAAGATGACATAAGAGGGATGATTGACAACAAGAGGTTGTAGAGAAGAAGCAAATAGAGTAGATTCAAGAAGCTACAGAAGCAAATCAGAGGTCTTGTTGACCAAGTTTGACCATGGTTGACTAGATTTGACTAGAGTTGACTTTGATGAAAAGAGAAAAGATCTTGAGAACATGATGCAAAGATGAGGGTCTGGCAGGAAGATGACGCCAGAAGGTAGATTGCACAAGCGTTTGATCCCAAAAGGGTCCCAAAATTTAAAACATGATGTTGAGCTATCTAGAGATGTCAGATTTTGATTTCAATCTTGAAAATGGATTCAGAGCAGTCGATTTAGCTAAGGGTGCAATTTTCATGCAAAATGAAGCACTTTTGAAAATTAGGTCAAAAGCTATATAAGGCCTGGAGGGGTCATTTTCAATTCATTATTCACCTTTGTCTTCTTGTGATTTTGAGCTCTGAGGGAGAAATGGAGGGTCTTTCACTACATACACATTGATTTGAGTGCTCTTGATGACACACCTGGCCAACGAAGTATGACACACTTGTAAGTAGTCGATAAACCTCCTTGCATTTCAATTTGTACCACTTTTTAGGTCAATTTAGGGTAGATTTAGCAACTTTCAGGTCGTGTTCTTCCAATCTCGCACGAGGAAGTAGTTTCCTCATGCTAGCCTAGGTCTCCCTTTGTGCGAGGAAGTAGTTTCCTCACGCTAGTTAGGTCTTCTTTGCGCGGGCTCTATCTAAAAGTTTGTGCGAGCTGAAAGGTGGTCCCATGCGAGATTGTAGCAGTTCGCACAAGGTCAAGTCCTATCTTGCGCATGGAAATAGTTTCCTCACGTGAAAAGATGCTACAGAGTTTGAATTCTTTGCCAAAATTTGTCAAATTTGCATAAAATCAGCCAAGTATAGCGTCACAGAGCCCTGTCTAGGATAGACATCTTGCTGCATTTGCTGTTGTTATGTTGAAAACCATCATATCGAGATACTGATCCAATGTCATTGCTTGCTTTGTAAGTTGACTTCCCTGACATTGCCTTCAGGACACACCATCCTGTTATCACCACATTAGTGCAGAGACTGATAGATGCAGAGAGTATTCACATTGAGGGACTCGACTTGGGATTCTTGTGTGATTTACCTAACATTTGGGTAAATCACGGTCTTCTTGGTGCATTGGTAGAGCGTTTCCATTCAGAGACAAACACTTTTCACTTTTCGATGGAGGAGATGATGATGAATCTTGAGGATGTATGAAGGATTCTACGGATACCAATCCATGGTGTTCAAGTAGAGTACGAGACATAGCCATGACAGGGTATAGTAGCCTTGAGGATGATCTTCAGGGATGATCTAGTGATGGGCTAGGCCATCTCCTGGGATGATTTGATCAGCAAGAACGATGACACTCATCCATTTTCCATTGTTCTTGCTATGTTTTTGAGCTGCTACCTTGTTCCAGATCAAGTTCAGCATGGTCTAGAGTGCGGGTGAGGCACAATGCTATGGAGGATGTTGGAGAGGCCAGCCGCCAGGTTCGAATGGGGCAAGTGCATGTTAGCCCATATGTATCATGAGATGCATGAGATAGTATATCATGATGCAAGGATCATGGCGACAGGTGTTTTTGTCCTTCAGATATGGGCCTGGGAGCATCTCCCCATTTGCATGCCTATTTATCATGACACACGGCAGCATCTTGAGCTATATATTTTTAGGTACGCAGGTATGATGACTCAGCCTCTACTAGGTAAGATGGAGCAGTGGAGAGGATAGCTAGATGACATGTCAGCTATAGTATGGAGACCTTGGGTGGCTACTGAGCCATGGGATGATGCTCAGAGAGAGCTCTCACATATGTTTGTATCTCATCCACTGATTGGATGTAGTCTCACTATCATTGAGAGATTCCTTGTTACACACATCCTGCTCTAGTTTGGTAGGCAGTAGGACATATCATAGGAGTACTGCCCCTATGCCCGCTTCTCTGATGTGGAGAAGAAGGGGTGGCATGCTAGATTAGATCTAGGGCAGTGTGCGATAGAGACATACATTCCAATAGTGTGATGGGATTATATGGTGGGTGTCACCAATGCAAGGGTGACACCTGCATACAGGGACCAGTTGATTGCACATCATCATCTAAGATTCATAGATCCTATTGGTATGGGGGCATAGCAATAGCCTACACAACAATAGTAGGTACCAGATCAACAACCACCAGCCGAGCAGCCACCAGCCCAACAACAGAGAGTGTTGAGACCTTGAGTAGGACAAATTAGCATCCTTGCTAGGATGATGGGCTCAGATGCAGGAGTTGGGAGTAGTGGGGCCCAGTAGAGGTCCACTAGGTCATGGATAGGTGATACATCATAGTAGGAACCACCAGATGATGATACTGATATGCCTGACATTCCAGTCAGAGAGGTACATCATAGCTGTAGGAGGCTCTCAGGAAGAGCCATGAGAGGGTACGATAGGTCCAGCAAGAGTGTGATGACTACCACACTTGAGTCATCAGGGAGGAGACTCAGGTAGCTGATAGGGATGCAAAGATCATGTAGCTATAGGAGGAGCTAGCATGATCACGGATTGAGACCAGATATGAGGCTGCTTAGGCAACATATTACTATGCAGCTTACTAGAGGGTCATTCCAAATCTGTCAGAGTAGGTACCACCCTTTTCTGATTATGTTGGAGCTCCATAGGCACCTCACCCAACACCCCCATAGGAACCACCAGAGGCCCCACCACAACAGGCACCACAGGAACCCCCTCAGCAGGCACCTCCACAGTGGCTGATGCCCCTTCCCCAGAGACCATCGCCACCACCTCCTCTAGGTGGCACAAGACCTAGTTAGCACACTTGATATACTTGTACATTGTAGTCCATTTTTGATACTATTCTCGAGTAGCACCTTCTCTTTTGTACATGACATTGTTTTGAGATATATATAGATGAGATTGATAGTTTGATATCATTGTACTTGTTGTTATATTGCTTTGATATTGATGTTTATGAGATGTTTTTATATGCTTAGATGTATGGATAGAAATGTATAAAATGCACCTATTTTATTTTATGAATATGAATATGCACATGTTTTCTTTTATGAATATGAATATGCACATGTTTCCTTTTATGAATATGAATATGCACATGTTTTATTTTTATGATAATGCAATGTGAAATGCAATGATAGATGGATAGAATGTATGCATATGTGTAATGTATGATTTGAGTTATGCTTATAGTGGATGCACATGTAAATGAATATGCAAATGGAAATGAAATGAAAATGCAATGGATATGTAATGTATATGGTACTAATAATCTCATGTAGGATTGTCGCAATATATGACAGGTACTAATAAAAAAGATTTCGTTCCGAAGATCAAGAACGAGGACCAGACACTTGTGCAGCCAAGATGTAACCAGGACAAAAGATGAGAACTTTTGATGAATAAAAAGAAATCAAGAGAGTAACAAGATATTGTCTCAAATGCAAGATTAGTAGGAAAAATGCAAGCCCTAGGACTTGGTTGTTGGACTCACCATATTTATTATCATCGAGTTTTTTTAAGCATGGGATGATCACAAGATTTCATACAAGCCTCACTAACATTGCAATCATGAGAATATGAATATGACATAAGTCTTAGATTTTTTGGAATGAGATGTAAGCATTAAGGCACAATAAGCCAGAATGACCTGAACACCTATTCCTTTTGATTTAGCAAGTTAACATAAGCATCAAAGCACAATTTCTAGAATGACCTAAATATTTCTTGCTAACAAACACACTAGACACATGAGAGTTCCTTCTTTTGCCAAAGAGTGCTCACAGTGACCCTTACGTTCACTTAGCAGGACGAGCATTAGCAATTTTACTTGTAGCAGAAAGAAGTCACTCAAAATAGACAAGGAGAAGAACCAACCTAACCAAAGCATCCATATAAAAGGAGTCGAGATATGAATGGCCATCCAATATGAGATGAAGGCTCTTACATACGGACACCCCTCTTATATGAATTCATTGGATCATTGGAACTAAACCATCAAACAAAAAGCAAAGGAAAGATCATGCCCCGTAGTCTTTGCGTTTCTCAGTCAAGAAAGACGTCTTAGATTCACTTGAGGAGAAATGATAAAGAAAACAAACAAAAAAGCAAAGGAAAATCTCAACATGCTTCAAAGGAATACAACATCAATTTTTAGTTTCAGTTTACGTGTGTGTTCAAGCGGATTGAAGTTGAATCGGAAGCATACAACGTTCGAAGTCTTGACAGGATAATGACAATAGGTAGACCCAGTGAGAACCATTAGTGATGGTCGCGAGAGATGAAGTCTCAAGAAAATATCAAAGCATGGACCAAGTATCAGTAGGAAAATGTAGTGAGAACCACTGGCGATTGATACAAGGAAGATTCTCAAAAGAGAGAATAAAACATGATTGAAACATCAGCAGGCAGACGCAGTGAGAACCATTGGTGACTGATGTAAGGAAGAGATCCCAAAAGAGAGAGGTTTGAATGAGAGCTAAGTATCAATAGGAAGGCATAGTGAGAACCACTGGTGACCGATACATGAGAGATCCTCAAGGAGAGAAATCTAAAAGTAGCTAGGCATCAACAGGCAGACACAATGAGAACCACTGGTGACCAATGCACAAACAAAACTTTTGAAAGTGATAGGACAATGCCCCCTAGACCAGGAAGATGCCCCAAGTGTGAACTAATTCCAATCCATGAAGAGTCAAGGAAAATCTTGAAGATAATTGAAGGCCAGAGCATGAGCTAGAAAACTAGAGTAGGAAATGAACTAAAAGCAGGAAACAAACTAAAACAGGAAAGCGAGAAAGTGAACTAAAGCAGGAAACTAAAAGCCAAGTGACATTGAGATGAGATGTAGCTTTAGGAAACAAGAGGTGCCTGTTTAACAGGTTTTCACCATGTTGGCAGAGATTCTATTTTTGCTACCATGACGCTTGTTTACCAGGTTTTCATCAATGGCACATTTTCTTCTTTTTCAATTCTTTTGTACTTTTTTTTTTTTTTTTTTTTGTATTTTTTCAATTTTTCAATTTTTTTGATTATTATCAAGGTGCCTGTTTACCAAGTTTTCACCAAGATAATAGATACATCAAAGGCCCATTTACCAGGTTTTCACTAAGATGATCATTTTTTTAGGATATTTTGCAATTTTTAGGATTTTTGCAATATATCATTTTTTTGGATTTTTTCAGGACCAATAAATATGTACATGAGCACATGAGCAATGTCTTAGCTATGGAATTTCTTCAAGTGAAGAGCTTTGATAGGCTCTTTGAGCTATTCTCCTTTAGTGGTGGAGAGTTGACAAGCACTAGACCCAAATGTTGTAGTAATGACATATAGACCAAGCTAGTTTGGTTCAAATTTCCCTTTCTGGACCCGCTACTGCTGATTCTTGGGGTTCTCCCTCAGGATGAGATCACCCACTTGGAATTATCTTTGTCTGACTTTCTTATTGTAAGCTTTAGAAATCCTCTTTTGGTATGCTCTTAAATGATCGAACGCCACCTTCCAACGTTCATCAAGTAACTCAAGCTCTTGAAGCCGGGATATTCTATTTTCTTCATCAGTGATGAGGCCCCTCAGAGAGATTCGCAATGTTAGAATCTCAACCTCAATAGGTAATATTGCCTCTGCTCCATAAACCAAGGTGAAGGGAGTGGCCCCTGTTGGTGTTCGAATACTGGTTCTATAGGCCCACAAAGCCATATTAATCTGGAGACACCAATCTCTACCAAATTTATGAACTGTTGGGTGCAAAATTTTTAGAATTGTCTTATTAGAAGCCTCTGCTTGTCAATTACCCTGAGGATAATAGATAGATGACCAATGTTGAATAATTCTAAATTTAGTGCATAAGTCTGTTAGGTCCTTATTTTTGAATTATCCCCCATTTTCAGTGATAATAGATAAGGGTATACCATATTTGCAAATGATATAGTTCAGTATGAACATAGCAATGGTCTTGCCATCAGCTATAGCTAGAGGCACTGCCTCAACCCACTTGGTAAAGTAATCAGTAGCTGTGATGATGAACTTGTTCCCTCTTGAAGAGGAAGGATGTATCTGACCAACCAAGTCGAAGGCCCATTGTTGAAATGGACAGAAACTGATGATAGGACTAAGCTCATTAGCAGGAGCATGAATTAGATTCCCATAAAATTGGCATTGCTTGCAAGTCTTGGCATATTGAACAACTTCTTTTTCCATATCCAACTAGTAATAACCAGCTCTAATAAGTTTTCAGGATAATATCAGACCACTAGAATGAGACCCATAGATACCTTTCTGTACCTCAGCTAGCGCACATTTGGAGTCATCAGGTTCTAAGCAACTAAGGAGAGTACCATCTAGACCCTGTCTATACAAGTCATTTTCTATGAGGACATACCATGAAGTAGTACGAATTAGGTGACACTTTTCATTCTGGGTATATGTGTCTAGAATGATCTGGTCACAAAGGTAGGAAAAGATATGGTGGTAGTGGGATGAATCATGTCCAATGACTAAATAGATCATCCAAGATTCAAGAATATCATAGGTAGGGTAGTGTAATGCCTCCACCAAGAATTTGTGCCTGAAGTCATTTTTTGGCATTTGTAACATTGAGGTGAGAGTGGCCATAGCATCAGCTACTTTATTATTTGCCCTTGGAATCTACTAGAAAGAAATGTGTGTAAAGTACTCTTTGAGATCATCCACCATTCTTTTGTAAGGTATTAGCTTGTCATCTTTTGTTTGGTAGACATTGTTGACTTGGTTGATGATTAACTAAGAGTCTCCAAAGACCTTGAGCTTGTCCACACACCATTCAAGGGCTATCTTCATTCCATTAATGAGAGCTTCATATTCAACTATGTTGTTTGTACAGGGAAACTACATTTTATATGCTTTTGGCAATGAGTATCTTTGAGGTGTAACAAACAAAATGCTTGCACCGGATCCTTGCTGAGTGAATGACCCATCAAAGAACATGCTCCAAGATTGATGTGTGAGAAGCATGATGGATTCATCTAGAAATTCAATACTTAAAGGTTGGTGATCTTTCAAAGGAGCTTCCATCATTTGATCAACAATTTCTTGTCCTTTTATAGCTTTTCTTTCCACATACTCAATGTCAAATTCACTAAGTATCATCACCCACTTCGCTAATCTACCCGTGAGGGCAGCCTTGCTTAGTAGGTACTTCAGTGGATCAATTTTTGCAATAAGCCTCATGGTATGAGCTAGCATATAATGCCACAACTTTTGAGAAGCAAATACCACTGCTAAACAAGCCTTCTCAATGAGAAAAAAATTCATTTCATAGGAAACCAACATTCTACTGATATAGTATATGGCTCTCTGTTTATTGTTCTGATCTTCTTGAGCTAGGAGAGCACCCAAAGATGTGTTTGTTGCTGAGATGTACAGTATAAGTGGCTTCCCATGAATAGGAGGTATCAAAATTGGTGGATTAGCAAGATACTATTTTATTTGGTTGAGTCCCTTGTCATATTCCTCATTCCATTCATAGGTCACATTCTTATGCAAAATTTTAGTAAATGGTTGTGACTTGTCGGCCAACTATGAAATGAAGCTCTGGATATATTGTAGCCTTCCCTATAATCCTCTCATTTGAATAATATTCTTGGGTGGAGGCATGTCCATAATAGCTTGCACCTTTTCAGGATCCACTTCTATGCCTTTAGCTGAAATGATATAACCCAAGAGTTTCCTAGAAGTAACACCGAAAGCACATTTCTTTGGATTAATTCTGAGACTAAATTGTTCCATGTGGTCAAGGATGGGACCCAAGTTTGTGAGATGAGTTCTTCACTACATGCTTTTGGCTAAAGTATCATCCACATAATCCTCCATCATTTTATGCATCATATCATGGAAAATAGTAGTAACAGCTCTCTAATATGTTGCTCCAGCATTCTTAAGCCCAAAAGGCATGACATTCTAGCAAAAGGTGCCCCGGACACATGTAAAAGAAGTCTTTTCTTGATCTTCTGGTGCAATTTTGATTTGATTATAGCCAGAAAATTCATCCATCAAGGAATACATCTCATATCCTGTTGTCATGTCAACTATCATATCAATATTAGGCAGTGGGAAGTCATCTTTTGGAGATGCCTTATTTAAATCTCTGAAGTCTATACATACACAAATGGATTTATCATGTTTAGTGACTGGAAAAATGTTTGAAATCCATTCTGCATAATCAATAGTTCTTATGAAACCAGCCTTAAGAAGCTTTTCTAGTTCTGCTTTAACCAAAAGTGCTACATGTGGATGCATCTTTCACAACTTCTATTTAACAGGTTTGATACCTAGTACAATGGACAAATGATGCGTGATTAGATTGGGGTCTAATCCAGGCATGTCAGAGTAGTTCCATGCAAAGTTTATTTTCTTTCTCTGAAAGAAGCTTGTGAACTCTTCTTTTTCTTCAGCAGACAATGATTGTGCTAGATGAATAATCTATGGAGCAGCCTCGGTACCCAAATTTACTAGCTGTGTCGGCTCAATCAATACTGATGAACTCTCTTGAAAGTGGCTCAGAAGTGTATCAAGTATCTCCTCCTTGGATGCCTCAGAGAGGTTTTCACCATCAGAGCATTTATTTTTTCTTCTTTTAATTTTTTGACTAAGATACTTGATATCCGCCTCTGTCATGTTGACACTGCTTTCGTTGGTGGAGGACATCATAGGTTCAATAGCATGGAGGTAACAGGCTAGATCATAATCATTTTGGAATGTTAGGACTTCATTGGATTCAGAAGGGGAGTTCCAGTTTATCAGATTAGGATAGTGGAGTGAAAGGGGAGTAGTGACTGGTTCAACTGCGTTCACGATATAACCCTCAAAAGCGGTGATGAGAAAGTCAAGACCTAGAGTGATCTCATCCAAAGGAGCATTTGAATCTCTATAAGACCTTACATCAGAAGTAGAGGACACATTAACATGAGTGGTGTCTAATTCATGCGGCCTAGCGCTAGAACCTTCACCTACTTCGAGGAGTCTTTCATACACGTGAATAGTATCTATGTCTACATCATAAGTAGCATTAGACAAAGAGTCAAAATCATATTCATGTGAGTTAGTACTTGATGTGGGAATTTCATTAGTAGCATCATCAAACTCATTATTATCCCTTGTGGCATTAATAGTTTGCCAAAGTTGTTCTTATTCAAAGTACTTTTGAAAATGTGGTGGCCTATATCATTCACCTTGAAAATTAGGATCATCATTTAGTGTTGCTTTCCATTCCTCATATGTGAATTGGTACACTAAAGAAGTTTTATTAGAATCATTATCAGTATTAGTATCTATCTCTACCATATGAATAGGTATGATAGGCTCATCAAGTTTGGCAAAGAGTGCTGCAAGATCTGGAGGAATAGGATATGGAAATGTATCTTCATCAGAGCTGTCCTCTAGATTCACTTCTCGAGTGGTATCTTCAATTTCATGTTTAGGTTCAGGTTCAGGCTCAGGAGCTAACACAAATTTCTTGGTCTCCAAATGAAAGGGAGTCTTTTTAAAGCCTAAGCCACTAGTATCTTTTGTGCGGCAGCCTATAGATTCAATGGGTTTTAGTAAGCCATTATAATTTTTCCCTATAGGACCACTCCCCTTATAACCAAAGCACTTCATGATCTTGAAGGCTTCACTGTATGGTTCTTTCTCTAAATCTGGAGGTGGAGTGGTTGTTTTAGCTATTTCTTTTCCTTTATAGATCCATGCTCTGATAGCTCTCTCTTCATCCTCATCTTCTAAAGGCGTAGATGCCCTTACAAAGGCCCCATCATAAACTATTTGAGGAGGAGCATTAGAAAGTTTGTTGTCTTTAGAAGGTCTCCCATAAGAGTGTGGAGACAGAGGTAGAGTAGCTAGTGATAGCACAGGTTCCATTTGGTATTCTCCCATGCCTATATCCTTAAGTCTCAAAGTTTGTTCCATTTATTTTATCTTAGCATCATAAAACTCAGTGGATTCTCTATTTGCTGGGACAAAGCTATCTATGGTTTGTGCAAGAGTGTTGCAAGAGAAATTGGTATTTGTAGGTACAGTGACTTCCACCCCATGGAATGGGAACTTAATGCATTGATGATACGTGGATAGAACAGCCTACATCTCATGAATCTAAGGCTTACCCAACAAGATATTGTAGGCAAGAGGAATATCAAGCACTTGGAAAGTAAAATCTCTCTCAATAGGACCTACATGGATAGGTAGCACAACTAAGCCTTGGGACTTGCATTCTTCCTCATCATAAGCTTTGATGGTAATCTTTTTGCAAGGGTCTATACAATTCTCATCATAACCTAGCTGACTGAGCAGTTTAGCGGAATAGATATTAAAACTAGCACCGTTGTCTATGAGCACTTGACAGATGTGCTTAGGGCCTATCATGACCTCTATATGCAAGGGAGCATTATGTGGGTGACTTAAAGAGTGATCATATTCTTTAGAGAAGGATAGATAGTGAGGTGAAGTCAAATGACCCACCATAGATTGGAACCGATTGAGATCGAGATCCTTGGGAACGTTTGCCTCAGCAAGGGCCTTATCCAAAATCTGCCTATGACTAGGAGAGATCTTCAACAACTCAAAAATGGTAATATGAGCATTGGTTTGCTAGATGCGGGAGTATCAGGTCTCTTATCCACTATTTGTTTTGGAACGGATGTAGAAGTATCGGGACCTTTCAAAACAACTCTTCCTCACGATTGAGTGACTACATTAACACAGTCTTGAGATTTTTCAGATTTAGATGAATGAGATGCAGAACTATGCAAGATAAAATGAGTCTTAGATTTGGGAGCATCGCCACTCCCTTTAGAAGTGATCACGTCACAATATTCTATCTCGACAGGTTTGATCATACCAATAACATTGTCATTATTAGTGTACATGTAATTGACTTTAGCATTGGTATTCTTGGTGTTTGAAGACTCACCCTTCTCAAGAGGAGGGAAGGGATCCTTAAAATATTGGTGGTCTGAATTCTTATTATGGTTCTCCACAAGGATGTCACCATTGTTAATGAGATCTTGAACTTTATGCTTCAGTTGGAGACAAGTAGAAGTCTTATGACCAATGTTCTGGTGATAGTCATAGTAAGCATTATCATTCCACCAATGAGGTCATGGTTGTGGGTCATAAGTACACTTTTCTAAAGGAGTAAGAACCTGATTCTCTATAAGAGTTTTATAGACCACATCAAGAGTCTCTCCCAAAGAGGTGAAATAACACTTGGGTTGAGAGGCCCAAGGTTTGTTCCTAGAAAATATTGAAGTTTTCTAAAAATCCATTGTGGTCTTTTCAATAGCCTTAGCCGCTTGTATACTGGAAGTAAGATTAAAATTAGGCTTTGAAGGCTTCGCAGTAACATTATCCACCACTCCATCATTTACTATATCTTTGTTCTTATTGACAGTCTTTCCTTTATCCTTGTTTGTGGAGAATCCTTATTTATTGTCCTTATTCAAAGTTAATTCTCCCTTCTTGATCATAAAGGCCTCTATCCACACTGCTTGTCTGATCATACTATCAAAATTAAGAGGACCTTGCAATTGCACTTGGTATTCGAAGTCTGGGACAAGATTGTCCAAGAAAATGTCGAGTCTCTCAAACTTTGGTAGCTTATGAGGACACTTCATACATAATTGTCTCCACCTTTGGAGAAATGTTAGAAAAGATTCTCCTTGTCACTGTTTTAAGTTGCAAATATCCCTAATGTTGATCAGATACTGAATATTATGTGAGTAGTGCTAGAGAAAAATATTAGCCATTTCGTCAAAAGTTTTAATGCCAGTGGGAAATCTAGAGAACCATTCCATAGCTAGTCCACCCAAACTATGAGGAAACAAGCACATAAGATATGTTTGATCGTGCACAAATTCCATAGACAATGCACCAAAATCCCTTAAGTGATCTTGGGGATCGGTTGCACCCAAGTATTTGTCATATTTAGGGAGTTCCACACCTCTAGGAAAAGGTGGCATATGAAGACTTCTGTCAAAAGGGAAAGGAAAAATACTTTCCATCATAAATTGTTGAGCAGGTTTGTCTTTATTCCTCACAAGTTGACTAATCTGATCTTGCATTTCTCAAACCATCTTTTGCAACTTTGCAGTCTCAATTTCTTCTTCCTTAGCTACAAGAGTTTCAAGTTGATAGTCTCAGGGTAACTTGGCCCCTTGTTTAGCTAGCTCATGAAAGTACTTTTCTTTCTCCTCTAGGAGAAGGATCTCCATCATTTTAATAAGACCCTTATTAGCTTTGGTAGCATCTATATCCTATTGAGTTATCATTTCATTTTCATTCCCAAGAATCTCATAAATACTCAGGATTGGATCTTGTTGCTGATCGTCTTCATTTTGATCGAATGGAGGAGGATGATAGAAATAAGCGGGTTGTCGATCACCTTGAGGTTTTCTTTGAGGTTGATCATCATTGTGGGATTAATTTTGGTCATGTTGAGATTGACCATGAGGTTTCTCATTCTGAGGTTGAGCATCACGTGGGTCATTAGAGGATTGACCATGATATTGATTGTTTTGAGATTGATCAAAGGTTTGACTGTACTTGCCCGGTTGGAAGTCAAATGGATCTCTCATCTTGTTGTAGGCTTGTGTAGTATACGAATTCTTAGTAAAATGATATGTCCAATTCTTAAAGAGTGCGGCCATGGTAACCTTTGGTGAATGAACAAGATCAAAATATTTAACAAATTCAGGTGAGAAGATATCATCAATAGTAGTACTAGGTTCAATGATAGAACTATTCTCAGTAGGATCAATAGGTACGATAATAGGATTAGTCCAAGGAAGAGGTCTTCCAAAGTTGTGAAATAGTGAGTTCTCTTGGAAGAACAAGTTGTCTTGGTCTTGAAATGAGAAACCAGGTTGTGCTTCAAACAATGGATTAAAACACTCTTGAAACACCAGAGGTGATGGTTGAGACAGAGTATCTTTCGAAGTATTCAATGAGGAAATTGAAGATATCTCACAAAGTTTAGATTTTGCAATAGATTCAGGAGGATCTATTTCTTGATTAGGAGGTTCACTTCTACCTTGATCAGGATTTTGAATGGGATACATCTTTCCACTTCTATTCATGACAGTCATAGATGAAGATGAAACAAGAGAAGACTAGGGATAATGCTAGACTCAGTCTCTAAGAACAATGCAGAGAAGATAAAGGCTAGAACAACCAAGATGCGAGATGGACCTAGTATGAATCATCAAAAGAGGGGACTAGAATAGCTAAGATAAGACTATCGCAACATGAGATACAAAATGCATAAAGAGATAAGGTAAACCAATGAGAGATGACATGAGTCAAAGAAAAGATTGATCGATTCCTAACTCAAAACAACCAGTTTTTGATAGTGAATGATAGGAAAGTAGAAAAAAAGACCTCAGACAAAAAGAAAATTAGATAATAAGTCAAACAGTCAATGGCAAACAGGTCTCTATTTTTTAAAACTGGGCTACAATCTCACACGAGAGACTACCAGGCCGCGTGAGAGAACACCAACCTTTGTGCGAGAGAACAAAGTCTCACGTGAGAAACTTCTCTGAAGAGTGAAACTTCACGTGGGAAAAGTGCAAAATCTAACAATCTGACATAGTTTTCGATGTTAAAGTTGAATTTTGAGGTACAACTTGAATTGATGTCTAACATAAAATCCAATTTCTTGACAAGTTTGAAGAACAATTTAATCAACAATCTCATTTTAGGATTTCAAGCATTCGTTTAAAGACACAAAGGTTCAAATCAAGCAGTTGTGATACAAGAAGTAGTCGTTAACAGACCTATCAAGGACAAAGCAACTTGATAGCATGAGGGGAGTCTTTGTTTGATAATGATTGGACAATGTTTAAGACTCGATAACAAACACATAGCTTAGTCCTACAAAAAAAATGGTGAGAAGACAAAACATTTGCCCCATTTCTTATGCACATACATGCACCTCACACAGCCATGTCACCCCCTAGAGGGCACCCATGTTTTTGGTGTTTCCAAGGACTCAATAGTGTATGTTCAAAGGTTACCCTTGTAGTAGGGGCTAGTGTCACAACAACCTTCAAGCGTCTAGGTGTATGCCTATGATGGGAATCTTCCCCCTCCCTGCACAAAGATTATGACTCCTTTTGGAGGTGAACTGGGTAGGCCAGTAGCTAAGGAAATTTTTTAATAGGATTCTATTCATGCTAACCTTCAGTGCCCCCAATACAGGGTTGAGGCCTTGTAGCCACACCAACACCCAAAAGTCATACACCCCCGCAAGCAGGGCTAGGAGCGACACCGCTCAGTATAACAGATAGAGCCTTCTCAAGATGATAGTCAAAGTCTTGAGAAGGAAGCTAACATGGTTTTGGAGTCTTTAGACTCAATAAAATGTTCTTTATTAGAGTGAGGTAGAATCACTGGCAAAAGGTGTGTACTCACTTGGGTCATTCCTGAAGGTTCAACTTTCGACAGGCCCTTTAAAGGTGACACAACTTGGTTTAGATCCGAGGGTTTGATTTTCTATTTCTCTCAAAGAGAGAAGAGCATACTTCTCTACCTAATTACTTCACCCAAACACATCAAGAAGATTCATCACTGAGTTAGCTTCACTCCACCACATCTACAAGCTTTTGGGTTTCTGTTTCTCTCAAAGAGAGAAGAGCATAATCCCCTGGCTAATAGAAGCATAAAGATTCACTACCTTTCTCCGCTTCCCTAAGAATTTGTCATATTAGTAAGATCATTAGGATTTTAGGTTCATTCATGGTCATCACCTCCATGTAATGAAGAGCCAAATTACCTACTCACTATCAAAATCCTCAAGAAATTTTAATGGAGCCCTATTTAGACTATGTGAATGAAAGCAAGAAACAAACACAACATTTTAGCAAGTCTTTGACTATCATCCTATAATCAAACCATTAGCATGTTTTATGTTCTTGGTCAAATGTCCTATAGAAAACTGTTACGCTATGAAAATAACAGAGAAATAATAAACAACAACAAACATAAAACTGTCAGAAATCAGAAACAGGAAAGACAGAAACTAAAAATTTTAAATCACTGTATCCAAATCTCGCATGAGGAAGTACTCCACAGCACATGAGAAAGTACAGGTAGCCATGTGAGGATGCATCAGCTCATGGGAGAGAGTGCTAAAGTGAGCGAAACTTCATGCAACACACTCTAGATTCTCACGCTAGAATCCGTACATATACAGTATGGACACACGGTAGAGCTTAAATTTTTTGTCAGAAAAATAATGAGAATGAGGCTAGAAATTGATCTTTCTACCCCATGGTGGGTGCCAAAAGGTATATAGTCAAATGTGGACCTCAAATCCAACTACACACGCAACATGGTCATTACTCACATGATCGGATTACAAGAGAGAGTATGAATTACTCAATCTAAAATCCATCATGAAGTGACCTGTTGCCTCCTATGTAGATGGGGTGTTTAATTTCTCTCAGATTGGAGAGCCAACAACCATAAGACTAGTTCTACAATGGAGGATTTTCAAAAGCTATAATGATAAGCAAAAACTGAAATTAAGCTAGAATGAGTGCAATTTAATCTAAGATGCTTTGAAAGAAATATGATATTAATCTAGATAGCTTGGAAAGAAAATATGAAGTGCAGATTATTCTAAAGTACTTGAAAAAAATATGAGATTAGACTAAGCTATGATAAAATAAGCCAAACTAAGTATATGAATATGCAATATTAAACTAAATGAAAATTATAATAAAATGTAATTAAAAGCTTTGAAATTGAGACACAAAAATTTTATAGTTCAATTAATCTCAAAAATTGCTCCCTTTGAATGAAGAAATGAGGCTCATTAAATAGACAAGCCTGGGAAGAGAATGAAGGGGTTCTTGATTTGAAACTCCTAACTCTTCATTCCCATTTGAGACAAAAATACATAAATTACTTAATTAAAAGAATGGAAAATGCCACACAGGGTGACCTTTCAAATATTGTGAATTATTAATTCAAAAATGAGTGTCCATTTGAATAAAAAGTAATTATTAATTCCTTTTTATGTATATTAGCCAAATGGGGTGGGTTTAATTTAATTCCAAGCACTTAGGAATTTAGGACTAAATTAATTTATCATAGGGGTAATTTAGCTAATAAAAGTCGAAGACTTTAGGAATTAATTTTAATATTTGATTAATGAAATTTAGGGTTTCTACAATTGACATCAAGTAGAATTAAGTCAGGTAGGAGAGAAAATTTCCTAGGAAACTAGGACTTTGGAGATGTAAAATTGATGAAAAGGCACCAAAATTAATTGAATTTATTAGGTACCAATTTTAGGGTATTACATAGTTACCTTTTTCTTCAAGAATTTGAAACTTTGTTGAGCATCTATTGTCCATGTGAATTCCCTTCCTTTCATACAATCTGTTATGGGCACTACAATACTGCTAAAATTTTGAATAAAATTTCTATAGAAGGTTGCCAAGCCATGAAAACTCCTTGCTCCTATTATGCTGGATGGACTAGGCCAGTCTAAGATTGCCTTGACCTTTTCTGGGTCCATTTGAACACCATCTTTAGAAATGACAAAGTCCAGAAAAGTCAAACTATTTAGCATGAATCTGCACTTCTTTAAATTTTCACCAAGCTTCTCTTTCCTTAATACACTCAGGATGAGCCTCAAGTGTTGCAGGTGATCTCCTCTATTTTTTCTATAAATTAGGATGTCATAAAAATAAACAACAAAAAACTTACCAATGTAGGGTCGCAAGACAGTATTCATCAATCTCATGAATGTACTTGGTGCATTAGAAAGACCAAATGGCATAACCATCCATTCATACAAACCATCCCTAGTCTTAAAAGCTATCTTCCACTCATCTCCTTCACAAATTTGAATCTGGTGGTATCCACTTCATAGATCAAACTTGTTAAAGTATTTGGCCCCTGCTAATTCATCCATCATATCCTCTATACGAGGAATAGGAAACTGATACTTGATAGTAATCTTATTAATTTCTCTACTGTCAGTACACATCCTCCATGTTCCATCCTTTTTCGGAGTCAACAATGTAGGCACAACACATGGGCTCATGCTTTCTCTAACCAGGCCTTTCTCAACTAGTTCTGTTACTTGTTTGTTGAGCTCTGCTTGTTGTGTTGGGTTCATTCGATAAGCTTCTTGATTAGGATGAGTTTCTCCATGAATCAGATCAATGTGGTGTTGTATATCTCTTTTTGGTGGGAGACCGTTAGGTAGCTCATTTGGAATAACATTAGCAAATTCTTCTAGTATCTTTACTGCATCATGTGGTATTATGTCTGTTGGTTCTTCTCCTCTTTTTACAACCAATGCATAGCAACAACCTATCACCTTCATTTCTTTGACAACATCCTTTGCAGACAACATGGTCTCATTCTTCCTTTCATCCTTAAGTGGTAAGAGAGTCACTTTAGAGCCATCTTTCTAGAAGGTATATGTATTTTTCTCTCCATCATGCATGATCTTCCTATCATACTCCCATGGCCTTCCCAACAAAATATGACAAGCATCCATAGGAATAACATCACACCATATCTCATCCTTATAGATTTTTCCTATAGTAAACCTAACCAGACATCTTTTATCAATAGTAACCTCATTTCCTTTCTTAAACCATGCAATACGGTAAGGATGAGGATGCTTCTCACATTGCAAATTTAATTTCTCTACCATTTCCTTAGCTACCATATTCTCACAACTACCCACATCAATAATAATAGTTTTGAAGATGTTGGTTCGAAGCCATGAATCATTAAAGTTCTTTACAGGGACTTCTTCCTTCTCTGGAATGATCATTGATCTCCTCATCATGAGAGTTTCTCCCACGTTTGGTAGGACTTCTTGTTCTATTCCTACTTCTATGAATTTTGGCTGAACCAAGTTCACTCTAGGTTGTCCTCCTTGATTTCTTTCTGGCACATTATAATTTGAGCATTCAAAGGCTCTGCGTCCTTCTTCTCCATACCTAAAACAAGTGAAAGGCCTTCTCTAGTTTTCCTAGCCTCTTCCACCTCTGTAGCCTTGTCCTTTTTGAAACCCCCTTCCTCTTTCTTGATTTGGAGGATCTTGCCTGGTGTCTATATTTTTTCAAACCCTTGAAAAGAATCTCCCCGACCATTATTAGAACCTCCTTGAAATGGAGTTGAGGTACCCCTTCGACCACCTGTATTCCTCTGGATATATTGTCTATTCTTCTTTTCTTCAGCCTTTAGGGCTAGTTGATAGGCTTCCTCCATACCGTTGACATGATGCATGCTCAATTCATCCTGGATGGAGAATTTTAGGCCATTCATATATCTAGCAGCCATCTGCTCATTATTTTCTTGATGCTCTATGTGCATGGATAGCTTGTAGAATTCATTTGTATAGTCTTGCATCGAAGACAAGTTCTGCTTCAAATTCTAGAACCTGTGAAAGAGGGTTTGTGAATAATCCACAGGTAAAAATTTTTCCTTGAGCTTTTTCTCCATCTTGCTCCATGTTTTAATCTTTTCTTTTCCCTTTCTAGTTTGTTCCTTTTGGAGGTGATCCCACCATATCATTGCATGTCCCTTTAATTTTGTGCATGCAAACTTCATCTTCTTCTCTTCTGTCATAGGCTTCCATTCAAAAAATTTCCCCATCTCGTTTAACCAGTCTATTAATTCTTCAGGCTTAAGACTACCAACATAGTCTGAAATGTCAATCTTGATTACTTCACTCCTTCCTTCCAAAGCCCTGAGAACTCTATCTTCATAGCTCATTTCTTCCAACCTTTCTTCTGTATTTTCTTCATTTTGGTCAGCACCTCTTCGATTTTCCTCTTCATCAAATTCATTCCCTCCTTGTATTCCTTGATTATCTATTCTCTCACTGAGTCATTCAATCTACCTCTGCATATCCATCATTAATCTTTGCATCAGCGTGACACCTCCTCTTCCCCTTCCTCTTCCTCTCCCAACCATCTTCCTACTCTGATACCAAATGATGTAGCACACAGTCCCCTGTTAACAATACAATTCAATTACCAGATAAAAACATAGATTTGAAACCTTTAATATTGTTCATTCATCACTGACTGCCTCTACAATTCACTCCAAACTCTTAAGTAACCAAAAAATTAGAAAAAATAAGAAATCCAAAAATTACCCTTTTTGGCAATTTTTTCCCACAGGTGTTTTTTGCCATTATTGGTAATTTTTGAAACAACACCTAAAAAGATGAGTTTTTGCCTAAACATGTCGTCGACTAAGTTAGAATGAATTACCAACTAATATCCGAGATTAGAAACATATCTCTGGATTTATTACAAAACATAACTTTCTAAAAACTAGAGAAAAAACACTAAAAGCTGATTTCGGAACCCTAGATGAAACTTTCAGCTCCCGAAAATGTGCTAAAATAGACCCCAATCAATTTGGGATCAAATGGAAAAAACAAATGCCACCACCTGAGGTACACACCCAAAAAATTTCAGCAAAAATCCAGACCTGAGTCAAAAGTTATGACCTCCGGAAGTTTTTGTATGAGATTATGACCTACGGAAGGCCCTGCATCAACATCTCACATATCCAATTCAACATCCAACATACATCATACCAAAAATAATTTAACAACTTTCTACGCATTTTCCACATGAATTTAAGCATATTTATTAACAACATTTTATCACCTAATGTTTAACTTTCAATGAAAACATATCTCATCTTAATTCAATTTCCAATTGTCATTGTTCCTAATCAATTCGCAACTCAACTCTATAGAGAAATCTACACTTTTGAAAATTACATGCACGTGTATTAGCATTTAAGCCCCCAACATTCAATTACAATAATGGCCACACCTTGTCATAATATGAATTCAATTTCCAATCCCCAAATAATTCACATGAAGACATATACTCAATTGCATCATCATAACTTTTGTTTCAGTCATCATCATGAAACCATAAATGTATCATAAAGTCATCATCATGAGTATGAAAAGCATCATAAAGTAAGGTGCACCACAATCCATTGTGATCAAATCCCTATCATATAGAGTATAAAGTCATAGTGCATCCAAAATAGAATATCAAACACTAGGTCTATTATGAAGATAAATGAAATGCTATGACGGGCTCATGGTAGGGCCTCACATAGGTTTTCATCTTGCATATACCAATAACCCAATCTTTTCATTTCATTTAATAGATCAATCTTGTCATTCTTTGCATTTTAATCAATAGTCCAATATTTTCATTCTTTACATTTCAATCTTTAGTCCAATATTTTCAACCTTTACATATTAATCAATAGCCCAATCTTGTCAATCCTTGCATTTTAATCATTTGCATAGACCTTGCACCTACTAGGTTTTCACATTCAATCCTTACATAAATCTTTGAGATATTGTGAATCCCAAACTTGAATCACTCTTTTGTCATTGGTAGGATATCTTGACCTCATCAACATACTTTTTTTCAAACTAAAATCCACCAACAAGTCAATTTCCTAGCTCAATAGTATAGTTAAACGTGAGACTTTTATTAATCACAACCTCCATTATTTTATTTTTGAGGTCTAGGTTACCCTTTGATTCACTTGGGTTTGCATTCGCAGGTTTGTGTTATGATGTTCTCAAAAAAAATTATAGGGTATATTATCATTCCTTAGTTTTCATTATAGTCATATTGACAATAATCATTTCCCAAAAGTAAACAACCCCCAAAACATAGATTTGATTCCCTAGTTGTCATTATAGTCACATTGCCATAATCATTTCCCAAAAATAAAAAAATATTAAAAATATAGATTTCATTCCTTAGTTTTCATTATAGTTGTATTATCATAATCATTTCCCAAAATTCAAACCCCCAAAACATAGATTTCATTCCTTAATTGTCATTATAGATTGTCATAGTCATTTCCCAAAAGACTAAAATCCCAAAAACATAGATTTCATTTTTTTTTGCAATTATAGTTGTATTGTCATCTCAATAATTCCTCAAAATCCCCAAAACATAGATTTCACTCCTTAATTGTCATTATAATCGCATTAGCATTTCCCAAAATTAAAAAATTCCAAAAACATAGATTTTGTTTATTTGTTGTTATTATAGTCACATTATCATTTCTCCAAAATAAAAAAATCCAATAAAAATAGATTTGATTCCTTAATTGTCATTACAGTTACATTTTTATTTTCCAAAAAATCTAAAAATCACAAGAGCATAAGAATAGTCTCATTTTTGCATTTTATATGCTATATGCAATATCTCAAAAATAAAAAAGCAACAAATGGAATCTCACATTCCTCTAAACAACAAATCTACAACAAACAATCTCTAGGTATCAAAATCTAAATACACGCCCTTAGGGGAACTAATTGAAAAAACTTTAAAGAAGCTTGTGCAATTAAACATCATCATACTTCCTATTGTCATTGATTTCAGCTTTGTGAATTCATAGACCAACCCCATCAATCTTAATTCAAAATATTGGTTTATGCACTCTAAAAACATTTTTCAAGGCATCAAACTCTTTGAATCATAAACAATTTCTTCATTTTATCATTTCTCATTAAAGGTCATTATTTTTTGTTTTTGTTCTGATAGCTTTTGTTAGGTTTTAAAATAATTTATGGTCTTTTTCTTTCCAAATCAGATCTTTTTAGTCCCTTTGCAGGTGTTGTTTATTGTTATATGTAAGTCGGAACAAAAGCTTTTAATTTTAACCATTCCTTAGCTTTTCCTGTGCATTTTTCCAACATTTCCAGGTATGACCGCCATTTCCATATGTGCTTTGATTTAAATTAAATCTTATTTATTTTTATTTTTAAACTTTGTTTAAAGATTTGAATTATGTTTCTTTTTGTTTAAATCCAATGCATTCTCTTCTATGCTTTTGTTTTTTCCAAACATAAGTTTTTAAACTCTGTAAGTTGTTCTTTTGTCCTTTTTGGTTGCTTCTGTACCATCTTCATTCCTCTATTTGAGGGTTGCATAGCCATCAAGTTTGATAATGTGCATACACACTTTATTTTTTTATTTTGAGCAGAATCAAAGTTAGTATTCTCAATTATCAGAGGTTTTAGCTTTGAAAAGTTTGAATTTGCTTTTGTGTTTGCATAAAAATCATTTCATCACACACTACACTCATACATTTTTATTACTTTTGCAATCATATTTACAATGTCTGAAATGTAATCATATGTATTCAAAGTTTTAGTTTCATTACCGTTCTTAATACAATGTGCAATCGAAGGTTTTAACCTCGATTTCACATTCTATGCGTATCCTAAATGCATTCAAGGATTTTACCTTCTAGTTACATACACACATTAATACATTGTGCAATCATAGGTTTTAAAAATGATTACATACACTATGTTTTGTCTACTGTAAGTGCATTTGAGGTTTTCCAAGATGACTATATATATCATTACATGTAGTGACAAATGTGATTGAAAAAGTCTCAATCACATTAAAACACTATTACCCTTTATGTAGTTAAGGTTTTTTACCCCGATTGCATACCTTTCTACATGCAATTAGATCTTTTATCTTCGATTGCATGCATCATGTTGTTGTTTGTTGTTTGTTGTGTAGTCAGGGTTTTTAACCATGATAAAATATGGTATTACACTACGTAATTCAAAGTGTAATTTGAACAAAAGGTCTGATTGTACTTAACCTCGTACATACATGTGTAATTGGACCTTTTTGTTCCAATTACACATCACACTAAACATTGCAATTTCAAATACACATGCATAGGATATTTTTAGTTCTGATTGCGAGGTACTTCCCCTGTGGCAATGTTATGTGTAGTTGGAAAAAAAGTTTGATTACACATAAATTCATGAGTTTCACCCTTGTAATCAAAACTTTGTGTTTCAATTACATAAACTATTTCACTTCATATTACACATGTTCCTTCATCCACAGTGTATTCCAAAAGTCCCAAATTGTAACCATGGGCCACCAAGAGCATCTTTTTCACCTTGTCCTTGTGAAGACCCTTGTTTGCACACACATTTTTTAAAACTTGATAGATCAAAGCATAATCTTTGATTGTGTCCTATATTTCAATGGTGAATGCTTCAGAACTGATATCAACACATCCCAATGTCTCATTTCTTTGGTTTTTTTACCCCAGTATTGCAGATTCACATCCAATGTTTGAAGAATTGACTACCACTTCCAAGAAGAAGATGAAGTATAAATTCCACAAGTATTAGAATGCTAGCATTCCTACTTCAGTGGTCTCCAACATAGAGGAGGTCAATGATACCAAGATTGGACATGTTGATATGTCGGAATTCATTCAGAGGATATAGGTAGAGAAACCATCAAAATAAAATAAAAAGATCCTCAAGAGTCACATTGAGATGGTTTCAACTTTCTTGGTGGTAGTACCAAAACCCAAATTGTTCTTGGCATGTGCATTTCATTTTGATAAAGAAACTGAAATTGTCAAATATGCAGTTGGAAAGGTAATAATGAGGCTAGGTGCAAAGACTATTGATAAGATTTTCCATGTTCTTAATACTCTTGCATATGTTGATATATCATATGAGAAGGCTCTAGCAAACCACAATAGGAATGAAGAGGACTACAAAAGAGGCATCACTACTACTTAGCTTATCAAATAGAGGTAAGCTAAACAATATCAATCACATGACCTACAAAAATATACAGTAACAAATTAAAGGAGGAGATCAATGACATGATCACCCTCCTAAGTAGGATGCAAGTTGTGTTGAAGAAGTCAAATGTTTGAGCTATAGATGTATCAATGCATCTATATTACCCAAAAGACATCACAAAAAATATTTTGGAGTGAGTTGATCAACAAGTCTTTATGTGAACTATAACACCCCGCCAGGGAAGCTAGGAGAAAATAACCTAAAAAATGTGTTAATAAGTTTACTGAATAATTTTTTTCTTAAGAGTTTACAATCAATAATGAATAAAAATGAAGAATCAATCTAACATAAGACAATACATACTCATAAATGAAACTCATTTACAAATTACAAGTCTCAAGGGTTCCATGACATAGAATTATGTAAATATAAGTTAATCTACTAAGAACAATCCATAACATAATCACATGATATATCTTGTGGTCATTTTAAACCCCAATTGAAGTATGAATTAACTCTTTACTTAACCATGATGGAAAGAACAAGAATCATAAAGTAAACTAACAGTCTAACATATACATTACAACTTAATAATAATATATTTTCATTACATCAATGTAATTGAAAATACAATCTATAAATTAAATTGATACATCATTGTATACATAATAATACAACTTCCACTGCACATGTCACATGGAAAAAAATAATACAATACAAATATATATACATCTATTGAATCAAGGTCACTAACCAATACATAAAATGGAATACATGATATACATCTCATGGTGATAATAAGAAAGTCTTCAAGAAATAGACAAGAAGATAGAAGTAGCATCAAAGATCATCTAAGCACAAAGTCATGAATGTTGGATCTTAATGGTAATAGAATCACTACCACCTGACCATGTGGAACCAAGAAGTCCACTTCCATTGTGCTAAGTAGATAACACCAGGCCTCACTCAAGAAAACATAAAAAAAAGAAATACTAATGCCAAGGTACACTGGATAAAATGGTAGTAATGGTTATAAGGTTATCAAGTATAAATGATCAAGACACAAATTAGGTGTACCAATTAATGTAATGTAGTAACTTAGGACACATATAGGGAAGTGTCATCACATACATCTAACCCTTGGACTTCATTGTAGAAACCTCTCTGGACCCCAACGCGTGAGTTATCAGATGCGATATTAGTAAACCTCTCATACAAACAAGGATACTAACTATGTCATAACACACACCACATTGTATGACAAATATCATCTCACACATCCTATCTTGTACTAGCATTCAAGGCATGGCAAGGTACAAAATTATCTTATTCATTTTTTCTCTCAATAAATTTATTAATTTATCACTTTATTAAGTTACTTACAATGAGTGGTCCTGATAGCCACTTGAGGGCCCCGATGCTCATTGCAAGCCACTTCCCCTCTATGCTCCTAGATAACCTACCCTAATGCTCCCAACAAAAGAACCAAAGAGAAGACAAAATCAAAACCATAAAATACTTCTTGTAAACCATTAAATATGCAAGTCATCAATGAAAAGTGCTGGAGCACAACAAATAATATATCATCCTATACAAGGATCCAAAATTTCCATCCCATACTGGACATGTGAATAAATAATTACCAATTCTCATAGTGTATCATATCACAAAATGAAAAATTATCATAACATCATTAACATTTCTCTCCAAACATGGAGTAAGACATAAATCACAATATCATCTTCTAGATCACAAAATAGCCATGCCAGAAGAAACAAGGTAACCAAGTTAATGAAGACTCAACATAATAATGGTCGTCACCTTTTTGTGGTTAAATAACAGTGATCGATGACTCAAATAACACATGACATCACTCACAGATGCACTCAAAACAACATACCCATATTGTGACATAAAAATGGTTATCAACTTTCTACAACATAAAACCAAAAATACAAAAAAGTAAAATCCATAAAGTAGTTCAAGTCGCAAAAGAAAAAATCCACCTAGGGCATCAATCTACCCCAAATGACCTTTTCAACAAGGTCGACTATCTTTTGAAGACATTCAGGACATGCTTTCATAGGTTCCTTTTCTTCAATGATCACCAGATGCTATTTTTTATCTTTCTTAAATGTCTACATTGTAACATGCATATTTATGCAAATAATGTAATGTTCCTAGATTAGGTTGGGTTGGGGTATATTTCTTGTATATAGTTCAAAACTTCTATGTAATTGGGCTCCTACACTTTTTTAAATTCGTGTAGGCCTTTTTGTAATCGATCATTTTTGACCGTCAAGGATTGGGGTTGTAATCAATGACATGAGGACATCTGAGCATTCTGGCTCTTTTTGTAATGTAATGGGTAACAAACGGAGTTTTCTTTTCTGGTTCTTTCTCCGGGAGCCCTTTTGAACCAGATTAATATAAATAAAATATTAAATTTTGCCCAAAAAAAAAACAAGGCCAAATAAATTAAAACCCCAATTAGAAAACACTATTACACATCAAAACTCCAATTACAAGTAAATCAAATATTTACCAAATTAATCTTTATAAATTAATTTATAATATTCATTATACAAATTAATTTATTAATTATAATTACTAATTAATAATATAATTAAATTTTAACAAAAATATTTCCTTTATTCAAATCAATTTATAAAAATCTATATATAAATTAAATTATTAAATATAATTACTAAAAATTAATATAAATAAATAATTAACTACAATTAAAATTAACTAATCAAGAAACCTTCTTTTAAAATAATAATAAATATTACTAATTAATAAATATTAATATTTAATAATATAGTTATTAAATACTAATATTTAATATTAATAAATATTAATATTTAATAATATAGTTATTAAATACTAATATTTAATATTAATAAATATTAAAAAAAATATATTAAAAAAAAACTTTATCTAAAATTAAATAAATTAACATATAACGTGTGGGGGCCTAGCCCTCCCCAAGACTACTCATAGTAGCTTGCTGTCGTAGTAGCGGCTACTGTGGCAGCTAGGCTGTCGATGACATCTGCCATGATATATTAGTTGCCCATGATAGTCTATTGTGGTAGCATCAAGGGCTGCCATGGGTGGGGGAAATATCAATTTAATTATTTAATTAATTAATTTTTGATAGAATAATTCTATTTGTATTTTATTTCCAACAACTTTCTTTTCTTCCATTTTTAAAATATCAATAAATCAATCACACACACACACACACACACACACAACCAATAAGTTTCATTAAATTTCTCTAAGAGGGTTATGCATTTAAAAGAAAGTTTTACAAATTAAATGAGGTAGATTTTTAATTCCAATAGCCTCTAAATTTCTCATGGTAAACCTAGAGTTTTCTACAGGTCTATTTAAACATAGTATTCTCTAAATTGAACACAAATTTATCTAGATCTAAGTTTTTATAAAAATATTCTACACAAATAATCAATCAATTCTTCAATCCAATTTCTCAAAATAACGAAAACCAAATCAATTCTTTTATACAAAACTTCTCAAAGAAAAGACTGATTATCTAATTCTCAACGAGGAGATAGATAAAAAATCACATGAATACTAGGCACGAAGAAGACAAGCTTTCTTTTTCAATCGAAATAACAAAGACCTTGTTGGTCCATTTTCCTGTCAATGCAAAATCTTTTGAAAATGGCCCATTTCCTTGCATGTTTTCTTGAAGTGTCCTGCCCTGTGTTCTTCATTGTGTCACCTTGCTCCAGTCCAAAACACACGTGCTAAGTCACAAATCCAGAAAGTTATTCAAGTTCTAACGTCTGCAGGAAACAAATTTTAGAATCTGCCACAGTGTTGAAAACCCACAGTGTTTTTGAAAATCCATGATATTTTCGGTCTGTGCAAAAACCCTCATTGTTTTCAACCTTGTGCCTTCCAGCTTTTGTGCGCTTATCTTTTGGTGTCAGAAACCTTGTGTTTTTTTGATCTTTTCTGTCGAAAACCCTGTGTGTTTTCGACCTCACAGTTTCCTGTTTGCTGGCGTTCCCTAACTGCACAAGTGTGATGGATGGTGGGCCCGGGTCTTCAAAGGTTTCAAAATGATTGGTTGTCGCATGATGGCATGTCAAATTTTTTTGATATGCAACCATGTGACCGGTTACTTCTTGCTCATGGGGCCGGTTGGTGGAAAGGGTGTGGTCCTGTTGGCAGTCATGTGGCGGCCTTTGGTTGGCTGTCGCATGATTGCATAGCCCAATTTTTGGCTATGCGATCATGCAACTAGTTGACATGTGTCTGCGGTGGTGAGGTGGTAGTTCATTGGTGGGACCTGATTCTTCAGGCTTCCAGCACGGTTAAAGCTTAGACAAAATCAGTGGTCAGCGTAGGTTCGCATGGAAAAGTTGCGCAATGTTTATCCCTTGAGATTTTGCGACAGCCATAGATTTGATCTTAAGCAGGCCCATTTGTGGGGTCTGAGCAGTTTGGCAGTCCTGATAAGTGTATGGCGGCCTGACAAATTTCCTTCTTGTCACTGGTTCGCGTAATGATTTGGCAATGGCATAAAGTATTTCGCGAACTGGCGAAAGTTCTTTGGTTGCCAGTTCACCAGATAAAGTGGAGCCGGTGTTTCAGTGATGTGGGTGATGAGGTGGCAGTCTTTTTGCCTTGTCGCATGTTCACAAGGGCCACTTTCTGGCTATGCAATCCTACGACAAGGGTGCCACATGTGCTAGGGCCCGTTTGTAGTTGTTTGGTGGTCCCGTTGGCAGGTGGTCCCAGTTCATTTGGAAAGATTCTTGATCCTGTGGTTGTCATGTGATCGCATGGAATCTTTCCAGCCCATGCGATCATGCATCTGCCATTCAATTTTGAAGGCTTATTTGCAGGTGGGTCCCATATCAGTATGACTAGGTGGTATTCAGCGAACAGTGTTGTGACATGTGGCAAAGGGTGGGCCCATTGTCTTGTGTTGCCGGTGGTGCACATCTTTCTTTGGTGGGGAGCGGTGACGCGGCGGTGACAGGGCAGGTTAACGGTTGCAGTGTTGGCAGGTTGTCACATGATCGCATAGCTAGGAAATGGGCTATGCGACCATGTGACTAACCTCTTTGTGTTAACTCTCAGTGGTGTTGCAGAGTTATGACGTGGTAAAGGGTTGCAATGCAGGAGAGTTGTCGCATGTTCGCATAGCCTATCTCCTGGCTATGTGATCATGTGACAACTGCTATGAACATTGCCATTGTGGAGTTAGGGGTGGTCCACGGTGCCAATCTTGTTAAGGTGCTCGGTTTCTGTTGGTTGAGAGATTGATGTTGTGGCTGAGGACTTTAGAGGGTTTGTGATCGGCATTGTGCAGTTTGGTGGCTGTGGTCACATGATCGCAAAGGTTAAAATGGTGCCTTGTGATCATGCGACCAAGCATAAATGTAGCCCAATTTCTGGTTGTAGTTAATCTTGTCAATGCTTGGGAAAGTGAAGATTTGATGATGGAGACTTAAAGTTGGCCGAGATTTGAATGTAGATTGCCGATTTACTTCTGGCACCATGAATGTGACCGTTTCAAACTTGTAGAGAGTTTTGCGATAGGAAGTACCAGGATTGAATGCTTTCATGGCCAGATTTGATTGGTTTGGTGGCACTTGTTGTTGCAGTGTGGTTTTGTGCTCGAGGTGTGTTTGCAGGTGGTTGATTAGACTGATTTTCATGGCAATTCCTAGTTTTCTATCCTGGCTCACAGATTTTCATAATTGCAGATCTGTTTGAGATTTTCTCTCTCTGGATTGCTTGGTTTCTTGCCCTTGCATTAATTTTTGGCTGTGTTCTAGTTGGTTAGGTGGGTGAAACCCTAGCCCTAGCTGTCCGTAGCTTGTTGCAACCTATTTTGGGTTTCCAAGGTAGCTAGTGGTATAAGTTGTAGCTTTTTTGACTTGGAAGGGGTTCTGAATTTTGTTAGTTCCAGTGGTTCCAATTTCTAGTTCCATGAGCGGTTTCTTCATGTAAACATTTTCATGCTAGTTGTATCAACATTAGGGAAAAACCTCATGTATCTTTTGCATATTGTCTATGGTGTTTTCTGAATCAACTTGTAATACAGGGATTTGAATCCACATACTTAATACAATTTCTCATTCTTGGATCTCTCTTTTAGTTGTTCTTAATGAATTCTGAGTTTTCTGGCTCATTGCATTTGGTTGCTTATGTATATGTTTCATCTCTTAGCCTTGATTTAGAATCAGGTTAAAAGTCTCTGAGTGAAGCATAGATTCATTTGGTTCAATCAGTAAGGATACTTGTAAGTAGTGTAAGAGATGTTTAACTATGTTTATGGCTTGGATTCTCAGATGAATCTAGTAGTTGTCCTTGTGTTCCATGTTCACTTCAAGTATGATGCCCAATGGATAAGGCACTGATCTTAAGCTAGTATCCCTGTGCTGATGCAAAGTGTTGCATGGTTGTCTGCATCTTGCAAGAAACCCAATTATATTTAATATCTCCAATCCTGCAATCCCTCATAGTCTTGAGGTCACAAGGCCATTTTACCCTTCATAGCAATAGAGATTCAATGAATGTCTGGTTAGCATTTAGTAGTCTCTTTCTATCATCTGCTTTGTTTAATCTAGTCCAAAGTCCTAAAATGTTATAAGTTACTGGATTAGGTACACCAGCCATGGTTTTGCAGAGCCAGAAGTGAAGAGGGCAGTCTTGTCCCTATAGTTGGTCCAGTTGCCTTGCAGAGCTTTCACACTTGGATTTAACCAGTCCTAACATCAGTCTCAAGGCATATTGGCAGCCATAAGTGGCATAAGATTTTTCAAACACCAACAGACCTGCCTCAATTCTGAGAATGATCTAAGAAGAATAGAAGCGCACAATTCAAAATCCAAAATTTCAGCTTTCAAAACCAATTATTTGATCACAAAAATTGCCTACGAGATAATTCTTCAAAACCTAATTGAAAAATCCTCTCAAATGACCTCCTAAAGTTATTAAATAGAAAACCAAAAACCAAAGTTGATAGAATACAACTCCAAATTACCGAATTAGAACCCAACTGTTAAAAAAATAAAACAATTAACACAAAATCACACATAAATAACACTCGACTTAAAATTAAATAAAAGAATAATTATTTAATAATTAATCCACCAATTAAGTCTCTTAACTCAACCTTTTAATTTATAATTGATAAATCAATTCCTTTTATTAAGTGTGCATATAACTTGCGTAATTATAATTTAATTATAATTAGTATATTTAGCACAACTTAATATGCAACTTTAATAATTAATTTCAATTTATATTATTTATGCATTCAATTTGGATTTTGACTTTAATATTTAATTAAATCTCCAATTTCTATAATTTAGACGTTTTAATTAAGTATTTTTAAATAACCAATGTATTTAATTAGTTCTCATAAATTAAATACCCTCCTATTTAATATTTTTAAATTTTAAACGATTTAATTAATTAATCACCTAATTATTTTTAATTAAATCCATTATCTATATTAACACAAAAAACACATCAAAGCAATAGACATGCAAACTTGAAGAAGCCAACTACATCAAAATATGCTAATCAAATACAAAAGGAGGGTTCACGAATTCACATCACCTTGAAAAATTCATACTTGTCCATTATTCCAAGACAATGAATGACTTAGGTTTAGATTTAGACCTGGATGCTATCTCCTTTCTCTTACCATTGAGATATTGCAGTAGGGCATTCTCATCATGGCAATTTAGGGAAGTCAATGTCCGGTACCTGAAATCTTGCATAAAAGACAAGTATGTACAAACATGTCTATACATATATATAACAAACAATGGTAGAGATTGAGTGATCATGTGGATCTCGCAAGCAAGTAACTTCGACTCCATCCCTCAACCACATTTGGCACATCAAATAGAAATATAAAACATACATGCCAACCATACACATGCAAGTATGGGGTCAGTAAAAACCATGAACATAAATAACATCGTCATATAACTAACATCATATAAATTAGATGATTAAAGTATCATATCACTGAATCATTAAATACAACTGAAGTTCTAATATACACAAACAATGGTCTAAAAGGGTTGGCATCATAAACATAAATGGCAATATATGGGTGGGCATTACATGAATAATTGTTAGAAATGTCTACCACTCTGATACTTTTCATGAAATCATATCATGTGTACATAGCTGCCTACTTCAGATAGTTTCTAGGACTTTCCTATGATGGTCACAAGACTAAAGTTCCAATATAAGAATATTAAAATCAATTAACTATGAGTACAAGAAGACATCATTATTAGATGGTTCAAGATGCCTTCTTTGTCCATTTCATGTGCTCATTTGATAAGAAATTGAAAAATAGGATGGTTTATGAGGCATCTTGAAGGAAGGCGAATGAGTTGGATGTTCCTCTAGTTTCCAACATTTACCTACATGAGGGTTGTATGTTTTGATGATCATTCATACATCCTACCAAGAGACCCAATCGATAAAGTCATTCTAATGGAGTTGGGAAGACAACTAGTCTGAGCACATGCCAAACAATCTGCTTCTCATCAGATGAATATTGCAATTTCTATTTAGCATTCCCTAGTCATTGGTAGATACTCATTGACATCTACTATCAAATAAAAGGCTATGGAGATAAAACTTCAAGAAATCAAGCTGAAGAAGTTCAAAATCAAAAGGGATTTTGATTATTGGGGGATGCAGGACAAAATTAAAAGAGCTTTCACTCATGTTCACCATATTAAAGATATTTGGATAAATCTCTGCATGAATGAGGACATAAGGAAAATGGACTATGGAAAACCTACATTAGATCAGATCATTGATATAGATTTAGAAAATATTTTAGAAGGAATGAAGGATGATGAAAACATACTGATCCAAAGTATGGAGAAGAGAGGATTACAAATCAGTCCCTCCCTCTAATTCAATGGTCTATGAAAGAAAATAAATCCATCTTTGATATATCCCAATCTATCCTAGCTAATACCAATGCTTGGCTCAGAAATAAATGTATTAAGCTAATGAAATTCTACTCAAGATGTAGACAGTAAAAATTGCCCTGTCGCTCATGTGCGATAATTTTTACTAATGTTCATTTTAATGAATTAAATATTTTTTATTATTTAATTAATTTGTGTCATTCTCCCTAATTCAAATTCCAAATTCATGATTTCCCTCCAACTCTAATAATTAAATAGTTTTAATTAATTATTAATTATTCTATTTATATTTAATATCCTGTCAAAGATTCCTTAATTATTCTTCTAAAAATTAATTAAATAGTTATTATTCAATTAATCCCCTTTCTTCAGTTTAGTTAAATAATTGTATTGCTTAGTAAAAATATTCTTCATTATTATTATCACCATAATTAGTGATAATTCTAATTACTTAATTGCATCGTATAAAATTGAATAAATCACCAATTTATTTAATTTTCCACTTCCACATTGCGAACTCATTCTTTTGAAAATAATTAAAATGATTAATTTTATTTATTCCTCTCATGCACAATTAAATAAAATTTTGAATTTATTTAATGCTAATTATTCCTCCTATTCCACCTCTTTTAACTATCATTGAGTAACAATTCTTCTCTCCATCCAGTTTAGTCTGAATAATTTATTAATCAGTCTTCTTAGTAATGCAGTTAGTCTTATGACCATTCAATCTAGTCTACTTCTAATCAATTGAATTAACTATACAATCAATTATATCATGCAACCTCTTCATTGTCAACCAGTTCCAGTCTTCTATTCAATCAAGCTTAGTCATCTATTCAATTAATTTCAGTTATCTATCCAATCATCCAACCTTGATTGAAGTCCAAAATATGATATAATGAGGCTTAATTCTCATAATTCAACAACCACAAGCTTTAGATTTTTATTTTTTCATAATTGGAGAAATATTTGAGAACCCACATTGCATGGAAATGAGAAAGCCAAGGGAGAGTATTTTTTTTGAATGTTTGCATTTGGTTTAAAATTGATATTATCATTATTGCTTTATATTAATTGTTTATTTCCCTCTTGTGTAGTAGGAATTGCAATAATTTAGATCTTTTTTGGTTGGATATAATCATTGTTATTGAAGGTTTACTAACATTATCTAAAACTTTATCCCTTTGCTACATCTGGTGAACCTAATGTGAAACACTTGTTTTTTTTTTTGATTTTTATTTTCTATGCAGGAACATAACCATGTAATACAATTGTGGATAAATTGCCACATCTTCATGTTTAATCACTAGATTTTCTTTTTATTGCCTGCTATCATTATGTGTTTTCTCATAGTTTTCTATGTATTGTGCTTTTTGTGTGTAGGTTTATTCATCACAATTGTGAATCTAACGTCATAATTGCATGTTTTTAACAAACATTTTTTCTTTATTGATACATTATTATTCTATTTTTTGAAAACATTTTACTGTTGTTACATAGTTTTTCTTTCAACTCAATTAGTTGGAGCTAGAAAAGTATTTACAACTAAAAATAAAGGTACACATTTGATTTTGCTAAGTATTCTTTACAAGAAAGAAATGATATCAACTGAATTTGATATTTAATGAAAACACTTATAAAAGAAAGAAGAATTACACAACTTTGAAAAGATCTCTTTCTTTATTCATAATTTGAAAAGTATAGTGTCCCACACAATCCATGGCAGTAATTGATTTAATGCAACGTAAAAGTAAAACTATATTTTGTTAAAAAAGTCAAATGAACGAAATGGGGATCCATCATTATCTGAATGAAATTTCCCAAAATTGAACTATTGCATATCTTTAGGTCCTTCTACCCTGCTACCATAGAAATATCCACATGAGATGAGAGAATTTTATTTTAGAGCTTGGGATACCGAGTTAGTTCATATCAAACATCAACAATGACATAGTTTTCTTTCATAATACACTAAACCAATTTTGATGTCATCATATATATGAAAAAAAAAGAGAGAAATATCATTAGTATCCATTCAATTATAATCTTCATTGTTTTATCTAACATGTTTTTTCACTATGCACGTATATGAATATTCCTATTGTTGATCAAAATGCTCATAATATCATATATCACAACATGTGGGGTAAAATGGGCTCCCACAAGGATTGAGCCCAATATTATGTCCTGTTATATTTTGACAAAGATAAGAGTATAGAGCCTCCATGCATTGTAGTTGTATCAAAAAGGTAGATATCATTCATAATAGTGAGTTGATTGCACTGTTAGAAATAACTAATACCTACTCAACACAACTACAATGAATACAAACATTGACGAGTATTTTCAAGAGAAGAATGTAACAGCCAAGGAAGTAAGGCATGGGTGTAATACTTGGCTAGTAACAATAATCATTGAAATATGTTTCATTGGATGCCAACATTGCTGAAGATCCATATCATATTGAGAAAAGATAGTAGTGAGCTTACATCACTATGTTTATATGATCAAAGAACAATACATAACCAACAGTAACAAGATAGAGTTAGATCCATAAGAATAGATACAACATAGATAAAAAGTGATGAAAATTATAAAAAGTCAAACCAAAGAGCCATGTTTCATAGCATTCCTCTATGCATCAACAATTAAAATGGACATTAATCAGTGAATTATATTTAGGCACACCAAAGAGTATTATGTATTGATTAGAGAAAATACAATAGTGGTAATAAGAACAAGATTGACACTATTATAAAATTAAAGGATAGCATTTTATGGTGTGAAAGATAGTCATATCCAAATAATTATCTAAAGGAACTAAGAGGCTATCAATTTTTATAGGCACTGAGATGACAAAAATTATAGATGGTAGATCAAAGTATAAAAACATTTTTTTCTTGGTTGAAGCCAATAATCTCAAGGATATCCAATATTTAAGACACCATGGTAACAACATAAGCAATAAATTTTGTTGATGGGATATTACAAAGATGTGACAATGATAGAAAGGTCCTTGAAAACACAAACAATAATGGAAATGTGATATCAATACAATGAGAGAAGAAAATACAGTGACTATCAAAGGTCAAGGAGTAGTAGTCTAAAGATTGAAAGAATGATTTTTTCAACTGCAACATAGTGCTTTGTTTAGGCCATACAGTAGACTATAAAGATAGTGATGTATTTCATACTGGAACAAGTCAAACATAATGTAACCTTTGTAAGTAGTACTTTGGCATGTAGAATGTATTCACAAATTTGGCTTGACCCACCATATTCAAAATACAATCATGAATTTAGTCAAGGACAAAAATAGATGATGGAATGGAAAGTGCTAGGGAAAATGATAATAGATTTGCATAATACACAAGCAAAAAACTAGTGGCCAGTCATATACATGAAAAATTAGTGATATAAGATGTGAAAAATGCTATTACAATAGTCAGAATAAACATAACAGATAGTCATTGGTAAAAAATAGAGATATGTTGTGCATGAATTATATGTTTTCAATGATTTCATGTGGTTTTCATCTTACTTCTATGTGTAACTCTGAGTAGGGCTTGTTTTTTGATTCAAGTGGAGTCAATTCTGCTTGATTTTTCTTGTATCTACCCTGCCCCTATGTAAAGTGGTATCAGAGTGAGTTATTTCTTATGGATTGGATCATGGAGAACCTTATTGTATTGGCTATAGGGTGGTAGATCTGAGATCTAACTTATAACTTGCAGAAGCTTATGATCTTGCTAGAACCTGATTATAAAGATGGTTCGTGGTAGAAGAAATGATAATGCTATCATGGATATGTTGAGGAAAATTAAAACTAGTATTGAAGCTATAGAGACAGCCCAGAGAAGAGGCACACATCTTGAAGATGTTAGTGATGAAGAAGAGGCAACACCTAATCCTGAACTTGAAGTTGAACAAAATGAGGAAAGACTCTTGAGTGTTTTTTCTAAGGCTAACTTGAGACCTGCAGTTGAAGTTGCTTGCTATGATGGAAGACTTGAGACGGATGCACTTTTGGATTGGATCTCTGAGATGGATAAATACTTTGAGTATGAAGGTACTCCTGATAAAAAGAAGGTTAAGATAATAGTCACAAAGTTGAAAGGTCATCCATCTATTTGGTGAGATCATTTGCAAATTGAGAGACAAAAGAGAGGAAGAGAAAAGATCAAGACATGCATGAAGATGCTTGGAAAGATGAAGAATAAGTTTCTTCTAGTTGACTACCAGGTTAGTTTGATGAGAAAAATGCAAAATCTGAGACAAAAGGACATGAGTGTGAAAGAAGATACTGAGGATTTTTACAAATTAGATATCAGATCTAGACATGTGGATAATGAAGTTGAGAAGGTGGCTAGATATCTGAATGGCCTAAGGACATCTATTCAAGATGAGATCATTTATGTGAAAATAGAAAGTGTGGAAGAAGCATACCAATTTTTTTCAAAGGTAGAAGAGAGATTAACAAAGAGACATGAACAAAGACAAAGAGGAAGAGGTGGCAGATTTCAGAGAAGTGGAGGTAGATATTATGGAGAAAGTAGCAGATCTGAAAATGTAGTACAAGATAAAGGATGGAAAGATGAACTTGATAAAAGAGTTAATTACTCTAGAGGTAGCTATACTAGTCACTCTAGGAATACAAATAGTGGGAAAAGAGAAGAGAAATCTTGGTTTAAAGGTACTTGTTACAAATGTGGTGAAGAAGGACATAGAGCTTTTGAATGTACTAACTCTAGAAAGAAGACTGGAGGCAATGGTTGAAATAATTTGTCTTGTGAAGAAGTTGAGGAAATGTCTAATGAACTTGAACATGGTGAGAACTTGATGCTAAGAAGGATCTTGTGGAATGAAGAAGCTGATGAGGAACCTATTCTAAGGAAAAGTTTGTTCAGAACCAGATGTAAGATCACTGATAAATGTTGCAAGGTAATCATTGATAGTGGAAGTTTTGATAATTTGGCATCCGAAGAGCTGGTTAACAAATTTTAGTTGTAGAGATTGAGACATCCTAAGCCTTACCATATTTCTTGGATCTAGAAGGAGCATAAACTACTTGTAAGTGAACAATGCCTTGTTAAATTCAAAATTGGGAATTATCATGATAAAGTCTTATGTGATATTATGCCTATGGATTGTTGTCATATTCTTTTGGGTAGACCTTGGCAGTATGATAGGAAAGCTTTGCATGATGGTAGATTGAATCAATATACTATTTGCATGGATGGAAAGAAACAAGTATTATTGTCTTTAGTAGAGAATTTTGATGAAGGTCACTATACTACAGTCTGAGTATGCTTGGTTGATGGTAAAAAGTTTGCAAGATAAATGAAAGAACATAAAGTTTTTTTTTCTTTAATTCCAAGGAAAAAATGAGAAACAAGATGAGTTAGAACATGCACCTAAGGTTAAACCTTTGTTGAATTAATTTCACGACATCATTTTTGATAATGTACCTAATGGTTTACCACCTATGAGAAGTACAAGTCACTGTATGGATTTGATACCTGGAGCTAGTTTGCCTAATAAAGCACTACGCAGGTTGACACTTGATGAAACAACTGAGTTGAATAGACAAGTGAAAGAATTTCTTGAGAGAGGTTTGAATAGGGAAAGTTTGAGTCCTTGTGCAGTACTTGCTATGTTAGTACCTAAAAAGAATGGAGAATACAGAATGTGCATTGATTCTAGAGCTATAAACAAGATAATAGTAAAGTATAGATTTCCTTTGCCTAGGATTGATGACATAGTGGATAGTTTGAGTGGAGAAATGTATTTCACAAAGATTGATTTGAAGAGTGGATATCATCTGATTAGGATCAGAGAAGGGGATGAATGGAAAACTACTTTTAATACTAATGAAGGTTTGTATGAATGGTTGGCTATGCCTTTTGGTTTGACTAATGCACCTAGTACTTTCATGAGGCTGATGAATGAAGTTTTGAAAATATTCTTGGGTAAGTTTGTGATTGTATATCTTGATGACATTTTGATATTCATAAGAGTAAGGAAGAACATCTTGAACATATTAGACAAGTATTGCAGAGATTGAAGGAAGAAAAGTTGCTAATTAATTTGAAGAAATGTTCATTTATGAAAGAGGAGATTGTGTACCTTGGTTTTGTAATTTCAGCTGATGGATTGAAGATGGATCCTGAGAAAGTAAGAGTTATACTTGATTGGCCTACACTAGAGAATGTTGGAGAGGTAAGATCATTTCATGGATTGGAAAGTTTTTATAGGAAGTTTATTAGAAATTTTAGTTCTATTTGTAATGCTACGACTGAAACTATGAGAGGAGATAAAAGGGATTTCAAATGGACACATACAACAAAAAAGAGTTTTGAAACATTGAAACAAAGAATTAAAGAGTTTCCTACATTTGCTTTTCCTGATTTTAGTAAAGTTTTTGAAGTTGAATGTGATGCTAGTGGAAGTGTAATTGGATCAGTTTTGAGTCAAGAAGGAAGACCTATAGCTTTCTTTAGTGAGAAGTTGAATCATGCTAAGAGAAAATATTTAGTTTATGACCAGGAATTCTATGCTATTGTTCAAGCTTTGAAGAAATGGAGACATTATTTGATGCCTAAATATTTTGTGTTGTATACTAACCATAAAGCTTTGTAGTATTTGGGAAGTCATAATAAATTGAATCAAAGACATATGAATTGGGTTGAGTTCTTATAGAATTTTTCCTTTTCATTGAAGCATAAGAGTGGACAGTCAAATAAGGTTGCTGATGCCTTGAGTTGAAGAAGTTTGCTGACATAGATGAGAGTTGAAGTACTTGGTTTTGATGATTTGAAGTGTTTGTATGAAATTGACCTTGATTTTGCAGAGCCTTGGAAATCTTGTAAGGAACAAATAGTGAGTGATAAGTGGGCTAATTATTTTATTCAAGAAGACATGTTGTTTAAAGGAGTTCAGTTGTGCATACCTAGAGGATCTATGAGAGAAAGCATAATAAAGGAGAAACATAGCAGTGGACTTGCTGGACATTTTGGGATTGATAAGACTATGAATTTGATTTCAAAAAGATACTTTTGGCCACAAACTTATAGAGATGTAT
The DNA here is from genome assembly GCA_027943335.1 of Chamaecyparis obtusa. Classification (NCBI taxonomy): domain Eukaryota; kingdom Viridiplantae; phylum Streptophyta; class Pinopsida; order Cupressales; family Cupressaceae; genus Chamaecyparis; species Chamaecyparis obtusa. The sequence continues at coordinate 290,053 of BSBK01002244.1, forward strand.
AGAGAATGGTTAGAGGTTGTAGAGTTATGACTATCTACTCAATGTCTATAGGCTACCACTAACATTATCTACTGTTCTTTATGACAAGGTTCTCCATTTGGGTATCCTAATCTTCTATTTTAGCATCACATAGAATGGATAATAAATATACTTCATTTTTCTAAAGAGGATGAGTCTATTTCTTAAGATATTTAACTATCCTTTCAAGGCTAAAGCTCCCCTGACCCATTTATTGTAGTCCTCACTGTTACATTTTATAGACATTTAAAAGTGACCTCTCTCTATTTGATCCTACAAAAATTCCAAATGGATGCTAATAGCTCATCTCATTTTTTATACAATAAACCTTTTCATCCCAACTAATATCAAGAAAAATCTGACTATCTCATCTAAGAAAATTTTTCTTTAACCAATGTGATGAGACAGTGAGAAATAATAAAAAGAAAACAATGCATGATTCGATCCTAGCCCATTTGATATCTCTCTTTGGAATCTTGAATTATTTTATTGAGTATCTATTTTAAGGATATACCCTTTAGGATTGGTTTTCTACCACTTCTGGTAGTCATAGTGGTGTTTACTAATATGATGTCAAATAGTTGTCCCCAAAACATTGACAATGTATTCACTATCTCTTGCTCTGATATTTTGTTTTCTTGTATTGCACTATCATTGCAACTATTTTCATTGTCTCTAGTACATACTCTGTTATAACAACTATTCTTGTGATAGTAACTATCATAGACATCATTTCCCTTTCTGTTCTCTATGACCTCTGACATTTGATTCTTTACAATCTCATAGAATCATTTCACTATTTTAGCATTGAACATGTCTACTCTTAAAACACTAATTGTCATCCAAAAATATTCTTGCACTATAATTTGACATCATGTTTTGGTCTTCATCCATATGCTTATACATGTATATCTCTCTATCTTTATCATTGTTTCCATGCACTTGTATATGAACTGTGTATTGCATCATTTTTTTATTATCATGATGACATGATATCACTTTTCCTTTTTCTTGTATTGAAGTTTCTTTATCTATGTGAAAACACTATCTCTTTTTCCATGAAATCACTACCTTGTAACAGTCTTTTACACACTATTGCTATGGCTTGGTCATATCTACCTACCATATTACTATGAATATGTTCTGTCTATCTAAACTTCTTTGTGATTGTGTCTTGGATATCATGATGTGGATTCTCTAGTAGTATCAAGATACATTTTCCTCACACTTTACATAGCCTTGTCACCCTTTGTGGCTCATGTGTTCCTTTCATGGATGCCCTTTCTATTACTTGGATATTGTTTAGGCATCTCATTATCTTTCGATTACTAGACTAAATCATACTTCCATAAGCATAACATTAACTATCATGTTGTATTCTATTATAATAGCACTGTTACCTAATCATTTTTCTCCTTTGCTTTGATCATATTCAATGACACTATTCTTACTATTGATTTCCTTGACATGAAATCACTATCATTGCTTTGGTATAATAGCAATTGTTACAATATAGGTCTAGAGCTTTACTATACTATTTGAGAAAGATCATATGAAATCTTTTTATTCACTTTTTTTCCTTTAATAATTGTAATTATAGCCTTTTACATTTTGAAAATGGGTTTGTTTAGAGTGGTCGCACAATAGTGGGTTACAATTTTTTGCCAAATTTGACACTGAAATGAACATTCTAAAAAAAACTTCGTATTCAAACACCTATTGCTGCAAAAACACTAGGAATTTGGAGATTATGTAAACTAGTGATTTGTATCATTGTGTGTTTAGATTACAAATATATATTTAAAAAAAATTGGAATTGATTTGTATCCATTTTTTTATCTGCTTCAAAAAGTAGTTTTTATCAAAAAATAACATTTTTAAAGAGTGACATTCATTTAGTCGAGCATAGTTTTTTTTAAAGGGTAAAATGTATTTCTTTTGAATTTAGGTTTCTACCACCAATATCTAGTGTATTCAATTGGTTTTGTAACACCAATATCTAGTGTATTCAATTGGTTTTGTTCGATTTGGTTGAATATTTTATAGTTTATTAAATTTTGAAGTGACATTAGCTATAATTTAAACATATGCTCATTTGGTCATCCCTAACTTTTTCTGTATATATAGAAATTTTTTATTTTATTTTTTTTGTTATACAGAAAACATAAATAATTTGTGTCTAGATATTTTTCATATATATATATTTTACCTATTTTACTATTTTTTCATAAGGATTGAACATAGAAATGATATATGATGCAAACCCTATGTTTACTAAAACTAAAAATACAAAGTTATAATAAACTTAATATATATTAAAATCATAATTCTTGGAAACATTTCTTTGAGTAGCACTGCAAATCATTCTTTTCCTTCATACTTGTTTCTCTATAGTTTCATTGTTTCCATTGAAATTTTCATCTTTACTTGAGGTATCTTTGCTATCAATGATCACTGTCACAACATTAGATGGTTATGTTTAAAATGTCACTAACACTTGTCTTTTCCATGAATTACACTATCAATACAACAACATATTGTACTTTGTATTGTTTTTTCATGCTTCTTTTACTATCAAAAATACTGACATATCCTTATTATGATTAATTTTGCAACTTGATCCATCCTCTGATTATTATTCTTTATTTCCATACCATGTCTCCAACTTATTTTTGAACTTAAGGAATGATTTTTAAGCACCTTTTTTGTCATTGTAATAATTGTGTAGAAATCACTATCAACTATGTCCTGATGCTATATATGTTGTAATTTTTTAGCATGACTGTGACTTCAATGCTAATTTATTTGATTGTAATGGAACTAGCTTACTTGTATTGATATTGGATATCATTTCTTTCTTGTAACCCTATTGAGAATGTATCTTTGATAGTGAATCTACCAATTCATTACCAAGAATGACACACATATGCCTGATATGATTGTAAGAAAGAAGAATTATAAATTATCATTTTTGTCAAAATAATAGCATGCTGGGCTCAAACCTTGTGGTAGCCCATTTTACCCCACATGCTACAACATTAAATGAAACAATCAGCAATAAAACTTTACATGTATCTGCATAGTGAATATATGTGTTAGAAAAAGAAATGACTTTTAGATTTGTTCTTTTCTTTCCTCTTTGGTACATATGATAATTGTAAGATAATATAATGTATTATAAGAGATAATTGTGCATGTGATGATGGTGTATATGTAAAGATTCACCATTATGAGATTTAACAAAATTTCTCCTATCTCCTTGTAGGTATGTATTTCAAGAGTAGAAAGATGACCTCTATGAAGGAGTTGAAGATGAAGTCATTCAACTATGGGGGTTTGTCATTACGAGGAAATGGACAACACCTTATATTTATTATCATTTCATTATTATATGAATTGTTTCCTTTTATAATGCATTACATCAGTCATTTCCATGGCTTGTGTGGGACTATATTTCATTTGACATTAATGAACAAAGAAAGCACCTTTTAACTTATGCGATGTTGTATGATTCTTCTTTACTGTAAAAAATTTCATTTATCAGAAGCTCTTTTATATAATTTTTGTTAAAGCATCCATATTAGTTTCTTTATTCACACTTGCATAGGTTCCTTTGATTAATTATGCACATGCGAGAGAATATTCTCATGCATATTATTATACATAATAAAAGCATGTGTCTACACAATCATGCTCTAGCTTAAGTTCACTTAGTGAGTCTAACTTTAGATCAATCTCGTTTAGTTAGGATCTAGTTTGCATGTTGTGCATATAATGCACCATTGGTTTGCATATCTTAACTTTAGTTTTCTAATTTTAGTTTGAGTTATCTTTTTTATTTTTAGCACAATTGCTTTTTATAAAAGAAATTGAACTCTTAATTGTAATTATCCTGCAAATCGTAATCCTTTTTATTTTGAGGATTATAGAAATTATTTTCTTGCTACCCTTGCTTGTAGAAGGTGTTTTCATTTGATGTTTGATCCTAGGTGCATGTGTTGCCAAATTCAATAATTTTGTTTTGGGAAAACACTCAAAAATAACATACATGCACCCTTCTTTAACTATCTACAAAACTTAACCAACTCCATTTAATTGAGCTGGAAAATGAAAGTGGGTAAGACATAATATTTAAATCTTTGTGCTATCATATTGAAAATTGGTGATACTAATTTGAGAACCAACATCATACAACTCAAAAAGGAGAAGGACAGTGGATGAATCTTTGGGTTTGATTGTAATGATTTTGTTTTGATATGATTTATCTCTTGCACTCAACTTGTTTTTCATTCTCTATTGGTGGTGTAATACCCTCTCCTATGGTGATACTTGGACTTTCTGATTTGGACATTCTATTATGATGGTTAGAATTGTACATTTACATTTATGTTTGTGGATGATGATATGTTTATCAGATGATTGATATGCTCATTTATGGCTATCATTTATATGTTCATGAAATTAGAAAACCATCTATCTTTATATGTTTTATGGAGCTAACCCAAGGATTTTAATCTAACTATTATCATGATGTTTTATGTTTCATGTATATGTGTCTAATGTGTTTTCATGACTTGGGATGAAGTTGTAGTTACTCACTTAGTTGAGGTCCACATGATCTATCGATCCTGGTCATCTATTTGCATATATCTGATTTGTATGTATATCCATATGTATAGATGTATCTCTTCTTGGTGATGCAGGATTACAGGTACCGGGTATTGTCTCCACCTAGCTTCACAGGTCTGAGCGATCCCTCAAAATCTTTTATCATTTTTGTTGTTACAGAGATATCATCAAGTTCCATGGGAAGGAACTCTACCTCTGATCCTTTTATCCTTAGGTGGGGAGTTCCTGAGTCAGTCCCTTGTGTGGATGTATTTTGTGTTCTCTCAGTTTATTGGTTTTGTGGATCTTGTAGCTGGTTTCTTGTCTTTTGCATTCATTGAGAATGAGGTTTTGAGTATGGTAGCTCTAATCATCTTCATGGTATGTTCAATTTTGTTAGTAGATTATTGATGTGAATTATTGTTCATTCGAGGGTATGATTTAGTAATTTATCTTTATTAGTAGCTACTTATATACTAGCGTATCTTGTTAGGAATGAGTTAGTATTTGATTAAATCATGTGATTTTAATATCAATAATAGAGAATTTTATGGTATTATTTTATAATACTCATAATAACAAAATGTCTATGGCAATAATAGTAATAAATGTTTTAATAATAGTGGTAAAATCCAACTTATGTTAGTAGCTACCTAATATATATATCTCTATTGTATTTTGTAAAGAATATGGATTAGAGTATAAATAAATAATATGTTTTATAATAATAATATTCCTAATATTTAAATATTTGTAATATTAATAATAATGTGTCTTACTTATGGTATATGTACCATAAGCATATGGGTGCACACATATGCCTATGAATACATATATAAATATATATAATTATATAATAAATTAATTATGTGAAGGAAATTATTATGAGACTATGGTAAGTCTATGTTATATTTATATTTGGGAAATGTCTTTGGTAAATTACCATAATAAGTGAGTTAGTAAAAGTATTCCTAAAATATTTATTATCTATTTTGTCATCCTTAAATTTAGGAGACATAAATTAAAATCTTATTAAATAAAATTTGTTTATCCCTTCACGGGAATGGTTTTGCAAACCATATTTTTAAACCATATTATTAACGGGTGGATAGTTGCATCGGTTGGAATACCTGTGCAACTACTCCCCCCAATCTATATACATAAAGATCTCTTGTGTGAGAGGGGGTTGGATATGAATTTTGGATTCAAGAAGAATTATTGGAAGGTTGAGCATTTTTTTATTTGTAGGAAATTATATTAGTGAGGAAAGAATTCATTATTCTCTAAGGTTGGCAATTGGTTGTTTCCAGTAGAGGCTGGAGATTGCACACAGAAGGACTTGAAGGAGTTCTAGAAGAGATTGAAAGGATTGGATCCTTCTTCATCAACCGAATCTCTACAGGACTCTAGGTTGGAATCCATTCTGAGAGATAATTCTCTTTTCTATCTATGAATGTTGTTTCTATTTGAATGCTTCTCTATATGTTTTGTTATGTTGCAAAATGTGTATACAAATATAATATTATTGCATTCTGTCAACTGTTTAATGTTTATGATATGTTATTATATACTGTATTCTCTCAACCATTTTGCCGTTAATGTTTATGATAGATTATTGTATATTGTATTCTGTCAGCTGTTAATGTTTATGATATATTATTATATACTGTATTCTCTTAGCCATTTTGCCGTTAATGTTTATGATAGATTATTGTATATTGTATTCTATTAGCCATTTTTAGTTTATACAATTTCTATCATTTTGTAGTTATCTGTCATTATTGATTCAATCTCGAGTTGCGATTGTTTTGTTCCCATGTTCGGATTAGGGTTTTTTGTCATTATTAACTATTCTGGAGTTGTATTTAATCCAGAGTTCAAGTTAGTATTATTAAGGTTTTCTTATACAAATATATGACGTATTTAATTCTCTGTCATAAAACAATATGTGCTGGTTTTTCTGTCATTAAACAATGTGTGCAGGTTTTGTGTGGTATAAGTTTGATACTTTAATTTATTATACTTTAAGTTATACTTGTATAAAGAAATTAGGTACCTATCAGGATGTTTGAGATAGGTTTCAACTTCATAGGAAATAAGATGCAACTTCTAGATTTTAGAATTTTCAAAAAAATTAGACTTAGTTAAATTTCAGGCACGGGAGGTTTTTTTTTGGAGCATTGTGTTTTAGCATATAAAATTTTGTGTAAAATTTATATAGGTTCATTACTTGTTAAGTGGAGGTTATATGGTGCATTTAGATTTTTTAATAGGGTTAGGATGTGTGTAGGAAGTAGAATTAGGATTTAGGATTGTCTAGGAGGACCAGGACCATTCTAGGCCTCCCTAAACACTTCTAATTTCCCTAAACATCCCTAAACTCCCCTATTCTTTTCTATTCATTGATGTAAGTTCTCAAATGTGTTATGATTAGTTTTACTTCATGTATTAAGTCTTTATGAGGTGTTTTATTTCTTGTATGATGTACTTGTGATGTGTGGGTTAAGGGTAGAAAACCTAAGAACACTAAGTGAGTGGCTCTCAGTGCGGGGCTAGGGCCCTAAGGGGCTAGTACCAGGATAACCGACTGAAGAGTTATTTAACAAGTGATAATTTAATTAAAACTTATGGGAATGGGTTCAAACACTAAAAAGATTAATGTATGCCTTGCCCATGCCATTAGTGCTAGTAAAGGCTATGGATGGGAGTGGGAGAAGGTGCTTATGTGTAGGTACGATTGAATGACGCTTGTCTGTATGAAAGGCATTTGGTTCCACATGTGCCTACGTGGGGGCCAGGGCTCGGAGTGGCTAGTACCAGGACAACCCAAGGGGTGAGGGCTATGCGATGACACTCACTTAGGTTGTTTCTTAGAGTTTCTACCAAGCCTTAGAACCTTTGGGAAAAGATTTATACTTTGATCTTCTTTTCATTTTCTATTTGGGAAAGGTTACCCAACCCTAGGTATGGCCTAGCTATCCCTTCTTTATGGACCTTGGTGTTTATCTCCTAGCACGGGGGAGTGGGCCTTTTTGGTATCCACATGGTTGGGTGGTAAATATTTTTATCGAGGTATCTTTTGCGGATGTAGTGCTTAAGGATTCATGCTTTCTTATATTCCAATTTTGAAGAAGAAGACTTTGTACTTATCTTTCTTGATATTCAATTAAATGTGAAGTTATTATTACCTCCCAAGAGGAGATGAATGTAATGTAATCATTGATGTATTTCAAAATGATGTATTTGGAATGGGTAGATTTAGGAAAAAGGGAAAAGGTTGATGTGAACTTTATGTAAATAATGTATATTGGAAAAGAAAGGGGATTTTATAAGATTTCAAGTAAAATAGATTATTTTCTCATTATTTGTTGATTAGGAAAAATTAGGGAATCAAATGTGATGATGTCCTATGTGTAATGGTTTAAATTCTTAGATGAATCTATTATGTGGTATTAATATTTTAAATGTTATATTGCTCATAAATGATACTTAGGAATGTAGAGGGATTTAAATGGAAAATTGAAATGAAAGTACTTTATATTTCTTTATAAAGAATCTACAAATGTTGGGATGTAGTTTTATTAAGAAGTAAATTAAGTTGTTAGTACACTATATGGACTTAATGATTTGTACATTAAATGAAAAGGGAACCTTGGAGGAATCTAAGTTAATCTATGTATGTTTATATAATTCTTTTAAAAAAAATTTAAAATTTTTCATAAATCATTACTTAGGTTTTCTTTTACAAAGAGAATCTTTGTTCTCTTCCCCGATTCCCTTGCGGGGCATGACAAGTGGAATAGGATGTACAATAAATGAGAATCTAGTTCTGTGGTTGTCTTAATAATCTCATTATAGGTTTTATGATAAATTTCCTATCTTACATAACCACCCTTGGGAGATTTATTTATGTCTCTAGTTTGGTAATTTACATATTCATTCACCACATTTACAAAATATTCACCAAATATTCTCAAATTAGCACTGCATACGCTAAATCTAGCACTACATATGCTAAAATTATCAATGTACATTCTAAAATTAGCACCATATACATCAAGTACCACATTTGTCTAACACATAACAAATGGTAAAATTTTAATTTTTACAATCCAATACTCTATTTTTACTAAATTTGATTCCTAGCCTAGGGTTTCATGTTACTAATTATTGTTTTCAACATTGTGCTGTTGAATTTGAAGGAATTAAAAGAAAAATTTCTAAATACTGTGTGCTTGGTAGTGTAAACCAAATTTCAATTTATAAGGGTTGATGAAAAATTTCTTGTGTATGCATGGTGTGCTTGCACAATATGTTTAGGTAGAACCCAAGGTGTTATCAAAACATCCTCTCCCCTCATGTCCTCATGTGCAATTGGGCGTAATAAAAATGGTAACATCTTTTCTTTATTAGAAATCCTACCTTTGGATAAGTTATCATTCTAGAAGGAATGATCCAAAGTGAATTTTCCTTTGGCAAGGGAAAAAGTCTAAGCTTAATCAATGATGCTATGCCAAGAGTGCCAATTGTATGGATTGATATAAGGGAACAAAGTATAATTATCTAGAGGCTTAAGTATCTAGCTCTTGAATGTATAGGCATTGGTCTCTGAAATTGTGACTGAAAACCTTGTTTTAGAAGATACCTTTTTTTATTGAGTGTTATATCGATTTCAATGCTATGGAACAACATCATTCCCTAAATATACTCACCATATGTATTTATTTGGGATTGAGATAGAAAATTTTAGCTTATAAATATAATTGTGGCTTGGAAAGAGGGCAAGTGCTTACTAAATTGGGGCCTCTTAGCTATTTTTCTCTTGCAAATACATGAGTGTAAGACACCCCTTAAGGTGTTAAACATTTGAGTTGAATAAATACAATTCTATAGGCCTAAATTTTATGTAATAATCCTTGATCTTATATCATAAACAAGTGTTTGAAATAGTATTTATGTTGTGCTAGAACAATTGAGATTTGGGCTTTGACTTCACCATAACCTATTTTATTCACACAAGTAATTGTTGTATTATTTGAAGTATTTTTTGAGTATTTGTTAACACATTTGACCAAAACAAAAAAAAAAACCTTAAGGAGATTTATAACATCATTTGTTGGATAAAACACTACAAGCACACAATCTTCATTGTAACTGCTAAATCAAATAGTAGAATTATTGAAATTATCAATGCACATGTCAAAATTTCTACAATTGTCAAAATCATCATTGCATTTGTTAAATCTTCTATCTAGTTGCTTGTCAAAATTAGGGTTTCCAAAATTGAGAATATAGACTACTAATTAGAGTTGAAACACATAGTTTTGAGAACATTTGAGACTAACAAACATAATTGACATCCAAAATTTACATGTTCATTTAGATTTTGCATTAATATCTAGGTTTGCACTTTTAGGCTAAACTTGTCTTCCATTTTTTTTTGATTTAGGCCAATTCACACTTTCCATTTAAGTTTAAATCTGCATTAGGTTTCCCTTGTCATTATTAAATCATAATTAGGGTTTCATCTTGCATAAACCAATAACCCAATCTTTTCAATATTTTCATTTCATTTAATAGATCAATCTTGTCAATCTTTGCATTTTAATCAATAGTCCAATATTTTCATTCTTTACATTTCAATATTTAGTCCAAAATTTTCAACCTTTACATATTAATCAATAGCCCAATCTTGTCAATCCTTTCATTTCAATCATTTGCATAGACCTTGCACCTACTAGGTTTGCACATTCAATCCTTACAAAAATCTTTGAGATCTTGTAATTCCAAAACTTGAATCACTCTTTTGTCATTGGTAGGATTCTTGACCTCATCAACATACTTTTTCTCAAACTAAAATCCACCAACAAGTCAAAATCATAGCTCAATAGTATAGTTAAATGTGAGACTTTTATTAATCACAACCTCCATTATTTTATCTTTGAGGTCTAGGTTACCCTTTGAGTCACCTAGGTTTGCATTCGTAGGTTTGTGTTATGATGTTCTCAAAATTTTTTATAGGGTATATTATCATTCCTTAATTTTCATTATAGTCATATTGACAATAATCATTTCCAAAAAGTTAAAAACCCCAAAAACATAGATTTGATTCCCTAGTTGTCATTATAGTCACATTGCCATAATTATTTTCCAAAAATAAAAAATATTAAAAATATAGATTTCATTCCTTAGTTTTCATTATAGTTGTATTATCATAATCATTTCCCAAAATTCAAATCCCCAAAACATAGATTTCACTCCTTAATTGTCATTATAGATTGTCATAGTCATTTCCCAAAAGACTAAAATCCAAAAAACATATATTTCATTCCTTTTTTGCAATTATAGTTGTATTGTCATCTCAATCATTCCTCAAATTCCAAAAACATAGATTTCACTCCTTATTTTTCATTATAGTCGCATTAGCATTTCCCAAATTTAAAAAATTCCAAAAACATAGATTTCATTCATTTATTGTTATTATAGTCACATTATCATTTCCCCAAAATTTTAAAAAATCCAATAAAAATAGATTTCATTCCTTAATTGTCATTATAGTTATATTTTTATTTTCCAAAAAATCTAAAAATCACAAGAACATAACAATAGTCTCATTTTTGCATTTTATATGCCATATGCAATATCTCAAAAACAAAAAACAACAAATGGAATCTCACATTCCTCTAAACAACAATCTCTAGGTATCAAAATCTAAATACACGCCCTTAGGGGAACTAATTGAATTTTTTTTTAAGAAGATTGTGCAATTAAACATCATCATACTTCCTATTATCATTGATTTCAGCTTTGTGAATTCATAGACCAACCCCATGAATCTTAATTCTAAACACATTTTTCAAGGCATAAAACTCTTTGAATCATAAACAATTTCTTCATTTTTGTTTTTGTTTTGATAGCTTTTGTTATGTTTTAAAATAATTTAGGGTCTTTTTCTTTCCAAATGAGATCTTTTTAGCCCCTTTGCAAGTGTTGTTTATTGTTATGTGTAAGTCAGAACAAAATCTTTTAATTACATCATGTAGTCGATACTTTTGTCTGAGCATGCACAAAACATTACATTTATCAAATATAAAAGTCCCAACTATATGTTTGAGTGCAATTAATTTCAAATGCCACCAAGTTCATTTATAGTTTATAAATGCTTTGTTTAACCTTTTATTTCATTTTGATTTCTTTGTAATAATTTCTTCCCCTCCACATTGTTTTTCTCAACCTCATGTGAGCACTTGTTTGCGATTTGGCTTCAAATTTGAACCATTCCTTAGCTTTTCCTGTGCATTTTTCCAACATTTCTAGGTATGATCGCCATTTCCATATGTGCTTTGATTTAAATCAAAGATTATTTGTTTTTATTTTTAAACTTTGTTTAAAGATTTGAATTATGTTTCTTTTTGTTTAAATCTAATGCATTCTCTTCTATGCTTTTATTTTTGCTAAACATAAATTTATAAACTTTGTAAGTTGTTCTTGTGTCCTTTTTGGTTGTTTTTGTACCATCTTCATTCCTCTATTTGAGTGTTGCATAGCCATCAAGTTTGATAATGTGCATACACACTTTATTTTTTTATTTTGAGTAGAATCAAAGTTAGTATTCTCAATTATCAGAGGTTTTAGCTTTGAAAAGTTTGAATTTTCTTGTGTGTTTGCATAAAAATCATTTCATCACTCACTACACTCATACATTTTTATTACTTTTGCAATCACATTTACAATGTTTGAAATGTAATCATATGTATTCAAAGTTTTAGTTTCATTACCATTCTTAATACAATGTGCAATTGAAGGTTTTAACCTTGATTTCACATTCTATGCGTATCCTAAATGCATTCAAGGATTTTACCTTCTAGTTACATACACACATTAATACATTGTGCAACCATAGGTTTTAAAACTGATTACATACACTATGTTTTGTCTACTATAAGTGCATTTGAGGTTTTCCAAGATGACTATATATATCATTACATGTAGTGACAAATGTGATTGAAAAAGTCTCAATCACATTAAAACACTATTACCCTTTATGTAGTTAAGGTTTTTTACCCTGATTGCATACCTTTCTACATGCATTTTTACATGCAATTAGATCTTTCATCTCCGATTGCATGCATCATCTTGTTGTTTGTTTTTTGATGTGTAGTCGGGGTTATTAGCCATGATAACATATGGTATTACACTACGTAATTCAAAGTGTAATTAGAACAAAAGGTCTAATTGTACTTAACCTCATACATACATGTGTAATTGGACCTGTTTGTTCCAATTACACATCACACTACACATTGTATTTTCAAATGCACATATAGTCGATATTTTTAGTTCTGATTGCAAGGTACTTCCCCTTTGGAAATGTTATGTGTAGTTGGAAAAAAAATTCGATTACACATAAATTCATGAGTTTCACCCTTGTAATCAAAACTTTGTGTTTTGATTACATAAACTATTGCACTTCATATAACACATGTTCCTTCATCTGTAGTGTATTCCAAAAGTCCCAAAAATTAACCATGGGCCACCAGGAGCATCTTTTTCACCTTGTCCTTGTGAAGACCCTTGTTTGCACACACATTTAAAAAAAATTGATAGATCAAAGCATAATCTTTGTTTGTGTCCTATATTTCAATGGTGAATGCTTCAAAATTGATATCAACACATCCCAATGTCTCATTTCTTTGGTTTTTTTACCCCAGTATTGCAGATTCACATCCAATGTCTGAAGAATTGACTACCACTTCCAAGAAGAAGATGAAGTATAAATTCCACAAGTATTAGAATGCTAGCATTCCTACTTCAGTGGTCTCCAACATAGAGGAGGTCAATGATACCAAGATTAGACATGTTGATATGTTAGAATTCATTCAGAGGATATAGGTAGAGAAATGATCAACATAAAATAAAAAGATCCTCAAGAGTCACATTGAGATGGTTTCAACTTTCTTGGTGGTAGTACCAAAACCCAAATTGTTCTTGGCATGTGCATTGCATTTTGATAAAGAAACCGAAATTGTCAAATATGTAGATGGAAAGGTAATAATGAGGCTAGGTGCAAAGACTATTGATAAGATTTTCCATGTTCTTAATACTCTTGCATATGTTGATATATCATATGAGAAGGCTCTAGCAAACCACAATAGGAATGAAGAGGACTACAAAAGAGGCATCAATACTACTTGGCTTATCAAATAGAGGTAAGCTAAATAATATCAATCACATGACCTGCAAAAACATACAGTGACAAATTAAAGGAGGAGATCAATGACATGATCACCCTCCTAAGTAGGATGCAAGCTAGGTTGAAGAAGTCAAATGTTTGAGCTATAGATGTATCAATGCATCTCTATTACCCAAAAGACATCACAAAAAATATTTTGGAGTGAGTTGATCAACAAGTCTTTATGTGAACTGTAATGCTCCGCCAGGGAACCTAGGAGAAAATAACCTAAAAGATGTGTTAATAAGTTTACAAAATAATTTTTTTCTTAAGAGTTTACAATCAATAATGAATAAAAATGTGGAATCAATCCAACATAAGACAATACATACTCATAAATGAAACTCATTTACATATTACAAGTCTCAAGGGTTCCATGACATAGAATTATGTAAATATAAGTTAATCTACTAAGAACAATCCATAACATAATCACATGATATATCTTGCGGTCATTTTAAACCCCAATTGAAGTATGAATTAAATCTTTACTTAACCATGATGGAAAGAACAAGAATCATAAATTAAACTAGCAGTCTAACATATACATTACAACTTAATAATAATATATTTTCATTACATCAATGTAACTGAAGATACAATCTATAAAGTAAATTGATACATCTTGGTGTACATACTAATACAACGTCTACTGCACATGTCACATGGAAAAAAATAATACAATACAAATATATATACATCTGTTGAATCAAGGTCACTAACCAATACATAAAATGGAATACATGATATAAATCTCATGGTGATAATAAGAAAGTCTTCAAGAAATGGACAAGAAGATAGAAGTAGCATCAATGATCATCTAAGCACAAAGTCACGAATGTCGGATCTTAATGGTAATAGAATCACTACCACCTGACCATGTGGAACCAAGAAGTCCACTTTCACTGTGCTAAGGAGATAACACCAGACCTCACCCAAGAAAACATAAAAAAGAAATACTAATGCCAAGGTACACTGGATAAAATGGTAGTAATGGTTATAAGGTTATCAATTATAAATGATCAAGACACAAATTAGGTGTACCAATTAATGCAATGTAGTAACTTAGGACACATATAGGGAAGTGTCATCAGATACATCTAACCCTTGGACTTCATCCTGGAAACCTCTCTGGACCCCAGCGCGTGAGTGATCATATGCGATATCAGTAAACCTCTCATACAAACAAGGATACTAACTATGTCATAACACACACCACATTGTACGACAAATATCATCTCACACATCCTATCTTGTACTAGCATTCAAGGCATGGCAAGGTACAAAATTATCTTATTCATTTTTTCTCTCAATAAATTTATTAATTTATCACTTTATTAAGTTACTTACAATGAGTGGTCCTGATAGCCACTTGAGGGCCCCGATGCTCATTGCAAGCCACTTCCCCTCTATGCTCCTAGATAACCTACCCTAATGCTCCCAACAAAAGAACCAAAGAGAAGACAAAATCAAAACCATAAAATACTTCTTGTAAACCATTAAATATGCAAGTCATCAATGAAAAGTGCTGGAGCATAACAAATAATATATCATCCTATACAAGGATCCAAACTTTCCATCCCATACTGGACATGTGAATAAACAATTGCCAATTCTCATAGTGCATCATATCACAAAATGAATAATTATCATAACATCATTAACATTTCTCTCCAAACATGGAGTAAGACATAAATCACAATATCATCTTCTAGATCACAAAATAGCCATGCCAGAAGAAACAAGGCAACCAAGTTAATTAAGACTCAACATAATAATGACCGTCACCTTTTTGTGGTCAAATAGCAATGATCGATGACTCAAATAACACATGGCATCACTCACAGATGCACTCAAAACAACATACCCATATTGTGACATAAAAATGGTTATCAACTTTCCACAACATAAACTCAAAAATATAAAAAGTAGAATCCATAAAGTAGTTCAAGTCGCAAAAGACAAAATCCACCTAGGGCATCAATCTACCCCAAATGACCTTTTCAACAAGGCCAAATAAAACAAAACCCTGATTAGAAAACACTATTACACATCAAAACTCCAATTACAAGTAAATGAAATATTTACCAAATTAATCTTTATGAATTAATTTATAATATTCATTATAGAAATTAATTTATTAATTATAATTACTAATTAATAATATAATTAAATTTTAACAAAAATATTTCCTTTATTCAAGTCAATTTATAAAAATCTATATATAAATTAATTTATTAAATATAATTACTAAAAATCAATATAATTAAATAATTAACTACATTTAAAATTAACTAATTAAGAAAACCTTATTTTAAAATAATAATAAATATTACTAATTAATAAATATTAATATTTAATAATATAATTATTAAATACTAATATTTAATATTAATAAATATTAAAAAAAATTTATTAAAAAAAACTTTATCTAAAATTAAATAAATTAACATATAAAGTGTGGGGGGCCTAGCCCTCCCCAAGACTACTCACGGTAGCTTGCTGTCGTAGTAGCGGCTACTGTGGTAGCTAGGCTATCGATGACATCTGTCATGATAGATTAGTTGCCAATGACAGCCTGTTGCGGTAGCATCAAGGGCTGCCATGGGTGAGGGAAATAACCCCAACCTAATCAATTTAATTAATTAATTAATTAATTAATTATTTTTTGATAGAATAATTCTATTTATATTTTTTTTCCAACAACTTTCTTTTCTTCCATTTTTAAAATTTCAATCAATCAATCACACACACACACACACACAACCAATAAGTTTCATTAAATTTCTCTAAGAGGGTTATGCATTTAAAAGAAAGTTTTACAAATTAAATGGGGTAGATTTTTAATTCCAATAGCCTCCAAATTTCTCATGGTAAACCTAGAGTTTTCTACAGGTATATTTAAACATAGTTTTCTCTGAACTAAACATAAATGTATCCAGATCTAAGTTTTTATCAAAATATTCTACACAAATAATCAATCAATTCTTCAAGCCAATTTCTCAAAATAATGAAAACCAAATCAATTTTTTTATACAAAAGTTCTCAAAGAGAAGACTGATTATCTAATTCTCAATGAGGAGATAGATAAAAAATTGCATGAATACTAGGCACAAAGAAGACAAGCTTTCTTTTTCAATCGAAATAACAAAGGTTCACCACCTACCTCAATTCCAAGAATGATCTAAGAAGAATAGAAGCACACAATTCAAAATCCAAAATTCCAGCTTTCAAAACCAATTATTTGATCACAAAAATTACCTACGAGATAATTCTTCAAAACCTAATTGAATAATCCTCTTAAATGACCTCCTAAAGTTATTAAATAGAAAACCAAAAACCAAAGTTGAAAGAATACAACTGCAAATTACCGAATTAGAACCCAACTATTAAAAACAATAAAACAATTAACACAAAATCACACAGAAATAACACTCGACTTAAAATTAAATAAAAGAATAATTATTTAATAACTAATCCGCTAGTTAAGTCTCTTAACTCAACCTTTTAATTTAGAACTGATAAATCAATTCCTTTTATTAAGTGTGCATATAACTTGCATAATTATAATTTAATTATAATTAGTATATGTAGCACAACTTAATATGCAACTTTAATAATTAATATCAATTTATATTATTTATGCATTCAATTTGGATTTTGACTTTAATATTTAATTAAATCTCCAATTTCCATAATTTAGACATTTTAATTAAGTCTTTTTAAATAACTAATGTATTTAATTAGTTCTCATAAATTAAATACCCTCGTATTTAATATTTTTAAATTTCAAATAGTTTAATTAAATAATCACCTAATTATTTTTGATTAAATCCATTATCTATATTAACACAAAAAATACATCAAACCAATAGACATGCAAACTTGACGAAGCCAACTACATCAAAATATGCTAATCAAATACAAAAGGAGGGTTCACGAATTCACGTCACCTTGACGAATTTAGAGTAGCAATAAGATGCTTGTCCATTATTTCAAGACAATGAATGACTTAGGTTGAGATTTAGACCTGGATGCTATCTCCCTTCTCTTACCATTGAGATATTGCAATGGGGCATTCTCATTATGGCAATTCAGGGAAGTCAATGTCTGGTACCTAAATTCTTGCATAAAAGACAAGTATGTACAAACATGTCTATACATGTATATAACAAACAATGGTAGAGATCGAGTGATCATGTGGATCTCACAAACAAGTAACTAGGACTCCATCCCTCAACCACATTTGGCACATCAAATAGAAATATAAAACATACATGCCAACCATACACATGCAAGTATGGGGTTAGTAAAAACCATAAACATAAATAACATCATCATATGCAAATAACCATCGCCATATAACTAACATGATAGAAATCAGATGATTAAAGTATTATATCACTGAATCATTAAATACAACTAAAGATCTAATATACACAAACAATGGTCTAAAAGGGTTGGCATCATAAACATAAATGGCAGTAAATGGGTGGGTATTACATGAATAATTGTTAGAAATGTCTACCACTATGACACTTTTCATGAAATCATATCATGTGTACATAGCTGCCTCCTTCAGATAGTTTCTAGGACTCTCTTATGGAGGTGACAAGACTAAAGTTCCAATATAAGAATATTAAAATCAATTGACTATGGGCACAAGAAGACATCATTATCAAATAGTTCAATATGCCTTCTTTGTCCATTTCATGTGCTCATTTGATAAGAAATTGAAAAATAGGACGGTTTATGAGGCATCTTGAAGGAAGGCGAATGAGTTGGATGTTCCTCTAGTTTCCAACATTTACCTACATGAGGGTTGTATGTTTTGATGATCATTCATACATGCTACCAAGGGACCCAATTGATAAAGTCATTCTAATGGAGTTGGGAAGACAACTGGTTTCAACACATGCCAAAGAATCTTCTTCCCAACAGATCAATTTTGCAATTTCTATTTAGCATTCCCTAGTCATTGGTAGATACTTATTAACATCTACTATCAAATAAAAGGCTGCGGAGATAAAACTTCAAGAAATCAAGCTGAAGAAGTTCAAAATCAAAAGGGATTTTGATTATTGGGGGATGAAGGACATAATTAAAAGAGCTTTCACTCATGTTCACCATATTGAAGATATTTGGATAAATCTTTGCATGAATGAAGACATCAGGAAAATGGACTATGGAAAACCTACACTAGATCAGATCATTGATATAGATTTAGAAAATATTTTAGAAGGAATGAAGGATGATGAAAACATACTAGATCCAAAGTATGGAGAAGAGAGGGTTACAAATCAATCCCTCCCTCTAATTCAATGGTCTATGAAAGAAAAGAAATCCATCTTTGATATATCCCAATCTATCCTAGCTAATACCAATACTTGGCTTAGAAATAAATGTATTAAGCTAGAGAAATTCTACTCAAGATGTAGACAGTAAAAATTGCCCTGTCTCTCGTGTGCGATAATTTTTACTAATGTTCATCTTAATTAATTAAATATTTTTTATTATTTAATTAATTTGTGTCATTCTCCCTAATTCAAATTCTAAATTCATAATTTCCCTCCAACTCTAATAATTAAATAGTTTTAATTAATTATTAATTATTTTATTTATATTTAATATCCTATCAAAGATTCCTTAATTATTCTTTTAAAAATTAATTAAATAGTTATTATTCAATTAACCCCCTTTCTTCAGTTTAGTTAAATAATTGTATTGTTTAGTAAAAATATTCTTCATTATTATTATCACCTTAATTAGTGATAATTCTAATTACTTAATTGCATCTTATAAAATTGAATAAATCACCAATTTATTTAATTTTCCACTTCCACATTGCGAATTCATTCTTCTGAAAATAATTAAAATGATTAATTTTATTTATTCCTCTCATGCACAATTAAATAAAATTTTGAATTTATTTAATGCTAATTATTCCTCATGTTCCACCTCTTTTAACTATCATTGACTAACAATTCTTCTCTTCATCCAGTTTAGTCTGACTAATTAATCAATTAGTATTCTTAGTCATGCACTTAGTCTTATGACCATTCAATCTAGTCTACTTCTAATCAATTGAGTTAACTATCCAATCAATTCTGTCATGCAACCTCTTAATTGTCAACTAGTTCTAGTCTTCTATTCAATCAAGCTTAGTCATCTATTCAATTAATTTCAGTTATCTATCCAATCATCCAACCTTGATTGAAGTCCAAAATATGATATAATGAGGCTTAATTCTCATAATTCAACAACCACAATCTTTGGATTTTTATTTTTTCATAATTGGAGAAATATTTGAGAGCCCACATTGCATGGAAATGAGAAGGCCAAGGGAGAGTATTTTCTTTGAATGTTTGCATTTGGTTTAAAATTGATATTATCATTATTGCTTTATATTAATTATTTATTTCCCTCTTGTGTAGTAGGAATTGCAATAATTTAGATCTTTGGTGGTTGGATCTAATCATTGTTATTGAAGGTTTACTAACATTATCTAAAACTTTATCCCTTGCTACATCTGGTGAACCTAATGTGAAACACTTGTTTTTTTTTGTGATTTTTATTTTCTATGCAGGAACATAACCATGTAATACAATTGTGGATAAATTGCCACATCTTCATGTTTAATCACTAGATTTTCTTTTTATTGCCTACTATCATTATGTGTTTTCTCATAGTTTTCTATGTATTGTGCTTTTTGTGTGTAGGTTTATTCATCACAATTGTGAATCTAACATCATAATTGCATGTTTTTAACAAACATTTTTTCTTTATTGATACATTATTATTTTATTTTTTGACAACATTTTACTATTGTTACATAGTTTTTCTTTCAACTCAATCAGTTGGAGATAGAATAGTATTTACAACTAAAAATAAAGGGTACACATTTGATTTTTCTAAGTATTCTTTACAAGAAAGAAATGATATCAACTGAATTTGATATTTAATGAAAACACTTATAAAAGAAAGAGGAATTACACAACTTTGAAAAAATCTCTTTCTTTATTCATAATTTCAAAAGTACAGTGTCCCACACAATCCATGGCAGTAATTGATTTAATGCAATGTAAAAGGAAAACTATATTTTGTTAAAAAAGTCAAATGAAAGAGAATGGGATCCATCATTGTCTAAATGAAAAATCCCAAAATTGAACTATTGCATATCTTTAGCTCCTTCCGCCCTGCTACCATAGAAATGTCCACATGAGATGAGATAATTTTATGTTAGAGCTCGGGATACCAAGTTAGTTCATATAAAAAATCAACAATGGCATAGTTTTCTTTCATAATACACTAAACCAATTTTGATTTCATCATATATATCTAATAAAAAGAGAGAAATATCATTAGTATCCATTCGATTATGAACTTCGTTGTTTTATCTAACATGTTTGTTCACTGTGCAAGTATATGAATATTGCTATTGCTGATCAAAATGCTCATAATATCATATATCACAACATGTGGGGTAAAATGGGCTCCCACAAGGATTGAGCCGAATATGATGTCCTCTTATGTTTTGACAAAGATAAGAGTATAGAGCCTCCATGCATTGTAGTTGTATCAAATAGGTAGATATCATTCATAATAGTGAGTTGATTGCACTATTAGAAATAACTAATACCTACTCAACACAATTATAATGAATACAAACATTGACAAGTATTTTCAAGAGAAGAATGTAACAGTCAAGGAAGTAAGGCAGGGGTGTAATACTTGGCTAGTAACAATAATCATTGAAATATGTTTCATTGGATGCCAACATCGCTGAAGATTCATATCATATTGAGAAAAGATAGCGGTGATCTTACATCACTATGTTTATATGATCAAAGTAGAATACATAACCAACAGTAACGAGATAGAGTTAGATATATAAGAATAGATACAACATAGATAAAAAGTGATGAAAATTATAAAAATTCAAACCAAAGAGCCATGTTTCATAGCATTCCTCTATGCATCAATAATTAAAATGAACATTAATCACTGAATTATATTTAGGCTCACCAAAGAGTATTATATATTGATTAGAGAAAATACAATAGTGGTAATAAGAACAAGATTGACACTATTATATAATGAAAGGATAACATTTTATGGTGTGAAAGATAGTCATATCCAAATAATTATCTAAAGGAACTAAGAGGCTATCAATTTTAATAGGAATTGAGATGACAAAAATTATATATGGTAGATCAAAGTATAAAAACATTGTTTTCTTGGTTGAAGCCAATAATCTCAAGAATATCCAACATTTAAGACACCATGGTAACAACAAAAGCAATAAATTTTGTTGATGGGATATTACAAAGATGTGACAATGATAGAAAAGTCCTTGAAAACACAAACAATAATGACAATGTGATCTCAATACAATGAGAGAAGAAAATACAGTGACTATCAAAGGTCAAGAAGTAGTAGTCTAAAGAATGAAAGAATGATTTTTTGAACCGCAACATAGTGCTTTGTTTAGGCCATAGAGTAGACTATAAATATAGTGATGTATTTCATACTGGAACAAGTCAAACACAATGATAAAGGATAACCTTTGTAAGTAGTACTTTGGCATGTAGAATGTATTCACAAATTTGGCTTGACCCACCATATTCAAAATACAATCACAAAATCAGTCAAAAGGACAAAAATAGATGATGGAATGGAAAGTGCTAGGGAAAATGATAATAGATTTGCATAATGCACAAGCACAAAACTAGTGGCCAGTCATATACATGAAAAATTAGTGATATAAGATGTGAAAAATGCTATTACAACAGTCATAATAAACATAACGGATAGTCACTGGTAAAAAATAGAGATATGTTATCCATGAATTGTATGTTTTCACTGATTTCATGTGGTTTTCATCTTTCTTCCATGTGTAACTCTGAGTAGGGCTTGTTTTTTGATTCAAGTGGAGTCAATTCCACTTGATTTTTCTTGTATCTACCCTACCCCTGCGTAAAGTGGTATCAGAGCAAGTTCTTTCTTGTGGATTGGATCATGGAGAACCTTATTGGATTGGTTGTAGGGTGGCAGATCTAAGATTTGACCTATAACTTGCAGAGGGTTACAATCTTGCTAGAACCTAATTATAAAGATGGTTTGTGGTAGAGGAAATGATAATGCTATCATGGATATGTTGAGGCAGATTACAACTAGTATTGAAGCTGTATAGACAACCCAAAGAAGAGGCACACATATTGAAGATGTTAGTGATGAAGAAGAGGTAGCACCTAATCCTAAACCTGAAGTTGAACCAGATGAGGAAAGACTCTTGAGAGTTTTGTCTAAGGTTAACTCTAGACCTGTAGTTGAAGTTTCTTGCTATGATGGAAGACTTGAGACCGATGCACTTTTGGATTGGATCTCTGAGATGGATAAATAGTTTGAGTATGAAGGTACTCTTGATAATAAGAAGGTTAAGATAATAGTGACAAAGTTGAAAGGTCATGCATCTATTTGGTGGTATCATTTGCAAACTAAGAGAAAAAAGAGGAAAAGAAAAGATCAAGACATGGATGAAGATGCTTGGAAAGATGAAGAAGAAGTTTCTTCTAGCTAACTACCAAGTTAGTTTGATGAGAAAAATGCAAAATTTGAGACAAAAGGACTTGAGTGTGAAAGAATATACTGAGGATTTTTACAAATTAGATATTAGATCTGGACATGTGGATGATGAAGTTGAGAAGGTGTCTAGATATCTGAATGGCCCAAGGACATCTATTCAAGATGAGATCAGCTATGAGAAAATAGAAAGTGTGGAAGAAGCATACCAATTTTTTTAAAGGTAGAAGAGAGATTAACAAAGAGACATGAACAAAGACAAAGAGGAAGAGGTGGTAGATTTTAGAGAAGTAGAGGTAGATCTTATGGAGAAAGTAGTAGATCTGATAATGTAGTACAAGATAAAGGATGGAAAGATGAACCTGCTAAAAGAGGTAATTACTATAGAGGTAGCTATACTAGTCACTTTAGGAATAAAAATAGTGGGAAAAGAGAAGAGAAATCTTGGTTTAAAGGTACTTGTTACAAATGTGGTGAAGAAGGACATAGAGCTTTTGAAATTACTAACTCTGGAAAGAAGACTAGAGGTAATGGCATAAATAATTTGGCTTGTGAAGAAGTTGAGGAAATGTCTAATGAACTTGAACATGGTGAGAACTTGATGCTAAGAAGGATATTTTGGAATGAAGAAGCTGATGAGGAACCTATTCTGAGGAAAATTTTGTTCAGAACTAGATGTAAGATCGCTAATAAATGTTGCAAGGTAATCATTGATAGTGGAAGTTCTGATAATTTGGCATTCGAAGAGCTGGTTAACAAATTGCAGTTGTAGAGATTGAGCTAAGCCTTACCATATTGCTTGGATCCAAAGGGAGCATAAAATACTTGTAAGTGAACAATGCCTTGTTAAATTCAAAATTGGGAATTATCATGATGAAGTCTTATGTGATATTATGCTTATGGATTGTTGTCATATTCTTTTGGGTAGACCTTGGCAGTATGATAGGAAAGCTTTGCATGATGGTAGATTGAATCAATATACTATTTTGATGGATGGAAAGAAAAAAGTATTATTGCCTTTAGTAGAGAAGTCTGATGAAGGTCACTATACTACCTTCAGAGTATGCTTGGTTGATGGTAAAAAGTTTGCAAGAGAAATGAAAGAACATAATGTTTGTTTTTCTTTAATTCCAAGGAAAACTGAGAAACAAGATGAGTTAGAACATGCACTTGAGGTTAAACCTTTGTTGACTAAATTTCATGACATCATTTCTAATAATGTACCTAATGGTTTACTACCTATGAGAAGTATAAGTCACTGTATGGATTTGATACCTGGAGCTAGTTTGCCTAATAAAGCACCACACAAGTTGACACCTGATGAAATGACTAAGTTGAATAGACAAGTGCGAGAATTTCTTGAGAGAGGTTTGATTAGGGAAATTTTGAGTCCTTGTGCAGTACCTTTTGTGTTGGCACCTAAAAATAATGGAGAATGGAGGATGTGCACTGGTTCTAGAGCTATAAACAAGATAATAGTAAAGTATAGATTTCCTTTACCTAGGATGGATGACATAATGGATAGTTTGAGTGGAGAAAAGTATTTCACAAAGATTGATTTGAAGAGTGGATATTGATGGGCTCCTAAATTAGCCATCTTTTTCACCACTTTTTAACCTTTTTCTAAGACATTTGATTGCACATAGACATACATTTATGGTTTTAAGCATATGAACTTATGGTTTCTATATATATGATTATATATGTGTGTGAGAACATAAGATGGAATATGGATAACTCTAAAGACATAATATCTACTTAATTTCATGGACAAGGATGGTGAATATAATAGTTATACATGTTAATGGATTTTTTCTCTCCTAAGCTATGTTTTGGGTAGTTACCTCTTGTAGCCGTAGGTTTGCGAGAGTGATAATTAAGACTAACACCTTTTTCCTAATATTGATGATGTGGATATATATGTATATGGTTGGATATGTGTGCATTAATTGTCTTGCAAGAATTGAACATGGATATTCAAGGACCAACATATTAGCGTGGGAGTCATCAAAGCAAACCATGATTGCAAAATCTTCGCAAGCAAGTCAATGCTTTTTGTTGCATGCAACGCGCAGATTTAGTTTGCGCTATATTCTGAGATTGTTCATGGTCAATAATGTTTCTGTTATGAAGCTTTATGAGTTGTAACTAATCCTCATTATGAAGTGATCATAGGTTTAGGAGTTAGTGGTAGTTTCCTTTTAAATAATCGATTGTTGTGACTCTTTTGGAGTTATTCGAACAAATTGGTTTTTAATATAGAACTCTTGCATACTATTTCAATCAAGTGTAATTGTTTTTATGGATGAATAGAATGATCAGTTCAAGTTTGCAACTTTCATCTTGATTGTACTTTTCATTCACTCATTCAAGGGGGCCCACTTGATGAGTGAATCACTTTGTTAGTGTAGAGTTCATTTCCTGTTCATTTATATGTTTTAGAACTCTGCTGTTCCTGCAGCTACTGATACCAGAATTAGTAGCCTGTTCCTACAACACAGTCAGTTGGATTAGTTCCTAACTGTAATTCCTTGCTTTGATTAGAATACATTTTCTTACCAATTTTAGTTTAGTTTTCCTGAAGCATAAGCAATTGAATTCCTTAGATAGGTTTAGAAGAGGAAGTTTGAAGCATATACTTTGCAGATGCCATTCCAAGTTTACGTCCCTGGTAGATAATTAAATGAGACTAAATAGTGCATTAGGAATCATTTGGGGTGTCCAATCCTGAATTAAGCAGTCCATTGCTTTGGGTTTCTAATACCATTGTTTGACCAAGCATTTTTAGCACTGCTGCCGGGGATGGTGTTAATTCCAACTAATCCTTGTAGTTGCAGTCTTAGTTTTAATCTAGTATTTAAGTAAGCATTTTTATGCATAGAAGGAGAGATCACCTTGGGAGATTTCTTCCCTATAACTACCAAGGAGAACCATTTGATTTATTTAATCCTCAAATTGAAGAACCACAAAGTGAGAATGAAGAAGAACCCTTTGAAAATCCATTTGCTGATGCTCAGGAACACATATCCTCCTCATCATCTAAAGAATCACTGCATTTGAATGACCTATTTGTTGAACCTGAATATAAAGATAATCTGCTTGCTCTTGTTGTATATCAGCCACCACCACAAGGTCCTCCTCCCAAAATGGCTGCTCAAGCTCCCTTTCCTTTTCCTATACCTCAATAGCAAGGCAACCAAAATCTGAAGAATATACCTACTGTTGAACTTCCCAAATTTTATGGCCTCCTAACAAAAGACCTTGAGACCTTTCTCTTTCAATCCGATATTCTTTACCAGAGTTATGACTATACCACTGATGCCCACAAGCTAAAGTTGTTCCCATCAACTCTAAAAGAAGCTGCTTTGAGATGGTTCATGGGGTTGGGTGCTAATGCTATAGAAAATTGGAATGCCATGTGTACCATGTTTCTTACAAAGTACAAAGAGTACTGTAGAGGTCAAGATTTGAAAGGTGATGACATTTTTAAAATGTCTCAAAAGGAGGATGAAACACTGGAGGATTATGTATCCAGATTTATGTTCAAATTGAAGCATAATACTCAACACCAGCTAAATGAGGCATCTTAGAAGCACCTTTTCTTAAAGGGTGTGAATGATGGAAGTATTGAGGCTCTAGACCTAATGGCAGGAGGTGATATCACGCAAAAAGCTTGGGATGACATAAAGAATATATGTCAAAATTACTCAAGGGCCACTTTGAAGAAGGGTAGGGGACTTAGAGACCTACCACATAAGTCTAATGGAGGTTCAGGAGTATCTAAAATGGAGCTATCTAATCTACTATTTGATTTCAAGTAGGACATCATTAATGATGTCACCACTTAGCTAGATAGTATGCAAGCAAGGAGGAAGAAGGAATAGTCAGATGCTATGCTTGCTAAGTTCTGTTCTCATTGCAGAGAGAGGAAAAGAAACTATAAATGTAAGATGGTTGCATCTGTGGACATTAAATCAATGCCCACTGAGTTCAAAGCTATAGATGAGGAAAATGGAGAAGTTTTCTACGTTGCTCAAAGGTGTCCATGGGCTCAGAGACAAGGTATGCCTTCGGACCCACTGAATAATTTTGGTTATAATAATAATAGTAGTTATTGGCCAAACCAAAACCCCCAAAATTTTGCTCCTCAAGGTCAGAATTGGAATCACAATTGGTCCAATCAATAGCCATACTATAACTAAGCCTATCCGTAGCAACCACCATTTAACCCACACCAACAACAGTATAACCCCTATCAGTAGCCACAGTAGAGTAGCCAATGGCCACCTCAGGGTAGCTGGCAATGACAACCTCAGTGGGGACCTAATCAGCCTAATTAGCAACAAGTACTAATGCCTCCACCTTAGCAGCAAGCTATTATGCCACCACCTCTTGTAGCAAATAGCAATCCTCAAAAGCCAACTCAACTTCCATCTCAGCCAAATCCAAATCCTAATAATAAGCAGAAGGCTTATTCCTTGCATATAAATGACATCCATCTTAGATCTGGAACTACATTGCCTATAGCCAAGGAGCCAATAATAACTGAAGTTGCTGATGTTGAGGATATACCCGTAAGCTAGCCTATTAAGGTTCCACCTGTTGCTCAAACTGCACCAGTGCCTAAGAATCCTCCTTACCCACAGAGATTGTCTCAGGCTATCACTCCAAAAGAAAATCCCATAGCCAATGATTTGATTGATCAGCTCAAATAAATGACAGTGCAGATTCCCTTGCTGGATGCCCTTAAAGAAATTCCAGTCTATACTAAAGCAATTAAAAAAGCCTGTATCAAATAGCTTGGAAGGAAAAAGAAAGACCCTGACATTGTCCATGTCTTAGGCCAGCTCTCTGATCTCATGCTAAGTAAAGTTGTCATGCCTAAATATTCAGATCTAGGAAGTCTAGTGGTAACCATCTTCATTAATGGTACCCAAATTTAGAATGTTTTAATTGACTTGGGAGCATCAATTAATGTTATGACTAGAGAAGTTCTACTAAAACTTAGTATCATTGGTTTGTGGGACACACCAACAATATTGCAGTTAGCTGATAATTCCATAGTCAAGCCTGATGGTATGGTTGAGGATATTGTAGTTACTCTAGATTCTTTAGAGTACCCCTTAGATTTTATAGTATTGTCACCAAAAGCCACTCTTGGAGGTTACCCATTAATCCTAGGAAGGCTTTGGTTAGCTATGACTGATGCTTGCATTGCATGCCATTCAAGGAAGATGACCATATCAGATGGAATAAATACCAAGAAGTTAACTCTATATTCTCCAGTAAAACCCCAAAGTGAACTTGATCAAGTTGTTTGACCCAACTTAGGAGATGCTTCCCTTGAAGTAAGCTCTGTACAAAAACTCATGGTCATTGAGAGAAATCCATTTATGGTATCCCAGGAAGAAGATGACAATCTTGCAGCAATCCTTACCAACCAGTATGGGTTTGAGGAGTCATCTTGTGATGATCCAAATTGTTCCCTTCAAACAATACTGCCCAAACAAACCACATTTTAGTTTCTTGTAGCAACTGATTACCTTCACACTTTTTTGCCTCATGAGATAAAGTCACCAACTATAGCTGAAGTGCTGATGTTAGAAAAAGTTAAGAGAGTTGAAATTGCTTTAGGAAAAGAACTGAATGCTAATAAAAACCTCATTGAGTCTCAGATGTCTAGTCTCCTCAAGCTTTTACAAGATAGCTAGCAAGCCTTTGCATGGGATTACACTGACATGGTAGGTTTAGATCCTACACTCTGTACTCATAGAATATATATAAGCCCATAATACAAGCCAGTACGACAAGCTCAAAGAAGGATAAACCCTACCTAGAGAGACATAGTCAAGACTGAATTGCAAAAACTTCTTAGTACAGGCTTTATTTATCCTATCTCTGACAGTCAGTGGGTTTCTCCTCTTGTGATTGTTCCAAAGAAAGGAGGAAAGTGGAGAGTTTGTGTTGACTACAAAGAACTTAACAAAGCCACTAAGAAAGATCACTTTCCACTACCTTTCATTGACCAAGTGCTTGATAATTTGGCAGGTAAAAAGTACTTTTCATTTCTAGATGGATTCAGTGGGTATAATCAGATACAAATATCACCAGAAGATCAGGACAAGACAACATTTACCTATCCTTGGGGAACCTTTTCTTATTCAATGTTGCCATTTGGATTGTGTGATGCCCCTGCTACTTTCCAGAGAGCAGTGCTGGGTATTTTTTCTAACATTGCTACTGATTGTGTGGAAATCTATATGGATGACTTTACAACCCATGGTGCAACATTTGAAGAAGCACAAACTAACTTGGAAAAGGTTCTTAAGAGATGTCAAGATTATAATCTCTCTCTCAATAGTGAAAAGTGCTACATGATGATGGAGGAAGGAGTAGTCTTGGGACATTATCTTTCATCCTTTGGAATTCAGGTTGATCCTACAAAAATTGTAGTTATAAATACACTTCCCACACCAGCTAAGCAGAAGGATGTCAGAAGTTTCCTTGGTCATGCTAGTTACTACAAAAGGTTCATAAAGGATTTTAGCCAACTTGCAGCACCATTGTATAATTTGTTGAAGAAAGAAGCTGAATTTGCATGGAAATAAGAATGTGAAGCATCATTCCAAAAGTTGAAGGATGTCCTGACAACAACACCTATTCTTAGAGGACCTGATTGGAAGCTTCCATTCCATATCCACATAGATGCATCTGATTATGCTATTGGAGCAGTCTTGGGACAAAAAGAAGGTATTATTGAACATGAAATTTACTATATTAGTAAAAATTTGCAAGGAGTAGAATTGAATTATATTGTTATAGAGAAAGAATTATTAGCAGTTATTTATGCACTAAACAAATTTAGGCACTACATTACAAGCTATGAAGTATTTGTTTATACTGATCATTTAGTTATCAAGTACTTAATGAATAAACCTGCCATTAGTGGTAGACTAGCACATTGGTTACTCCTCATGCAGGAGTTTGATGTAAAGATCATAGACAAACTAGGCAAGGCTAATGTAGTGGTAGATTTCTTGTCACGACTACAAGTGCCAGATGATCTTGTAGTAATTGATGATATTTTTCCTAATGAGCACTTGTTTTCTATTAACTCCTTTAATCCATGGTATGTAGACTTGGCAAACTACCTTGCTACAGGAAGAACACCACCTCACTTTTCTCCTAAACATCACCGTCTATTAGTTGAGAAGAGTTTTAACTTCTCTTGGATCTCAGGCTTCATGTTTTATACAGGACCAGACCAGGTCACAAGGAGATGTGTTCAAGAAGATGAAACTTATGACATCCTTTGGGCATGCCATGATGAGCCATGTGGAGGACAATTTGCCACAATGAGGACAACCTATAAAATTCTGACAACTAGGTACTACTGGCCTACTTTTCATAAGGATGCAAAAAAACATACTTGACACTGTGACAGGTGCCAATGTATGGGATGACCTACAAAGACTGATGAAATGCCCCTGCAACCACAAGTAGTGGTCAAACCCTTTGACAAGTGGGGTATTGAATTTGTTGGAGCTATTGAGCCCTCTTCTCATGGAAAGTCTTACATCTTAGTATGTACAAATTACGCAACAAAATGGGTTGAAGCCAAAGCTATGAGACATGCCAAAGATCACAAAGTTGCTGAGTTTCTTTATGAGTGCATATTCACTAGATTTGGAGTACCAAGGGAGATTGTCATAGATCAAGGGGCACAATTCACATCTAACCTTATCACTAAGTTGATGCAAGAGTACATGGTGCATCATGGAAAGTCTTCACCCTACCACCCTCAGGCCAATGGCTAGGCTGAAGTCACAAATTGGGAGATAGAGTCTATTCTAACTAAAATAGTAGTTGTGCATAAAAAGGATTGGGCTACTTGCCTTCCTAAAGCCATATGGGCTTACCGTACCACATGGAAAACCACCATAGGGTTTACTCCTTTTGAGTTGGTATATGGAAAATTTGCCTCTATGCCGATCGAGTTCCAACATAAAACACTACGCACTGCTTTAGATCTAGATATAGATATCACCAAAGCACAGCAAACAAGGTTATTGCAATTAAATGAGTTGGATGAATACAGGAAGTCTGCTCTACACAATACAAAGTTGATACAACAGAAAAGGAAAAAGTGGCATGATAAGTTCATCCATGATAAGAAATTTTCTGTCAGAGATTGGGTGCTGTTATATGATTCAAGATACCAACATACACCAGGGAAATTTCAAACAAGATGGCTTGGGCCTTATGAGATTATATCAATATTTGACAATGGAGCTGTACAAATTTCAATAATAGATCTTGTTCAATTTAAGTTACCCATCAATGGGCATCATCTAAAAATTTACCACAAACCTATAAGCCATGATGAGTTCCTGAAGCAATTTTAGAGCACAATTGAAGCAACCATTCCTGTAGCTGAAGAATCTGGGTCTTCCACCCAGGATTCTACTAATTCTTGATTCCATTCAAGACCACCATAATAAATATTTCACATTTCATGGAATACTTTCTCCGTAATAATTTTTCATCTCACCTTCTCTCTTTTCCACCCATCCACCCCATCCCATCACTTCATATGCAGGTTTAGTTTTTTGAACAACTCTTCCTGCAGCACTTCCAGGTTCATGCCACACATACTCATACATATATTATTTTTATTCATTAATTTTTAGGATTTTGTGTCATTTTGATTTATTACTCTTTCTTAACCTGGCTTGGTGGGACCCATGCCATTATTTAGTTGGGGGGGGAAAACTATTCTATTTTCAAAAATTTAAAATTAGCACATAATAATTAAAGTTCGTGTTTTGAAATATGTTTGTGACATGATGTGATGAGCTATCCTTTTGTGATTGCATCATCACAATCAAAATGAATTAAAGATATTAAAAGATGATCTTGATTTTTAATGATGTGCTGCGATGTGTTCAAGGTGGCAGCCTTGGCACACGCGAGCTTTTATTAGATGTTATGTAAAACTTATATCATTAGATTTCATGCAAGAAAATCTTTAATTTTATGAATCAAGTTGCAGTTGTACACCATCTTTCTTTTGCAACATTTTATTCTGTAATGCATTGAGGTCTATGACTTGCCATCGCTAAATTCTACAAGTTAGAAATTTGTCTGAGAAGCAATGGGAGGTGACCTCCAAAGGCATGAACTAGTGGACCACATAGTTTTGTTAAATGATGCGCCCACCTATGAAATGTTTAGAAGGAGAGGGTGGCTGGATTATTGTTTAAGCCTTAAGGGCTTTAACAAGGAAGTTGCTCTATAATTTATGTCCACCTTGAAGAACGGCATTGCAGAAGTTAAAGGTTTGAAAATTGAGTTCACAGAAGATGCAGTTGCCGAGGTGACAGGTTTGCCTCAGGAAGGTGAATAATGGGTGAAAGATTTCAACCTGCGATCGACAAGAGCATAGTTCACTTTGCATGGTGATCCTCAGTTGGATGTTGACAAAAAGCAAGGAACCTGGCGATTATCTTTTCCCATGGAGTTCATTCAGCTGACCACATTTTTTATTCAGTACTTCACCTATGAGGGATGCTACAAATACCTACATGCTTTACACTTCAAAATTCTTAGTCATCTCTGCCATGAAAACTGACTGGTAAATCTTCCCAGTTTCTTATTTAACATTGTGAAAAAGAAGTCTTTATTATTCCAGTCAGGAAGAAACCAGTCTATTTCACACCATTGTTTAATAAAATTAATTGTGGAAAAGGAATTGAATAGACAAAAGGTTGGGACATGGGAAGAATTTTTGCAGATAAATGAGGTTGAACCTAGAATAGTAGGCCCTAGAGGTCATGGTGTTGGTAGGAGAGAAAAAACATCTTCTGGGGTTCAAAAAATTGTTCAAAGAGTTGAGAATGATCCTGAAGCCTCTCCCTCCGTTTCTAGGTCACCTAGAAAAAGAATTTTCAATTCCAGAGCCTCCACTTCTCAGAGGAAGAAAAACAAGAGTGCAAAAGCTCCTAATATTCTAGAATCTTCACCGTCTGTAAGGACAAGGGCTACATCTAGAAATGGTAAGGGTAAAATAAAGGAACCAAAAGAGGAAACATTAGAACATCAGCCTAGTGACAATGCTGATAATATGGAAGAAACCCTACATTCCCCTAGGGAAGAAAGTTCTGAGAACCCTAGGGAAAAACATTCTGAAAACCATCCTGAAGAACATTTTGAGAATCCTCCTAAAGAGAATCCTAAAAATCCTAGGAAGGAACATGTTGAAAAACCTCCTGAAGTAGTGGCAGAGGAGGTGGTCATTAAGAAAAAGAAGCGAAAGAGTCCTTTGAGCTCATCCACACCCCCTATAAGGAGAAGTAGAAGAATTTTTGAGAAAGATGCTGAAGCATATGTTCCTATTGTTAACATTGATTCTTCTAAATTGATAGAAAATGAACCTTTTAACAATTCCTCTTCTGAGGAATTAGAAAATCAACCTGTAACTAGTGACACAATAATGAGAGAGAAGAGTCTAGAAATAGAGGTTAGCCATGGATTTAACTACATAATGATAGATAGTGATAAGGACTTTGAGAACTCTAAGGAATCTGAGGACATAGAGGAATAAGTAGATAATTTCGCCTAGCCAAATGTTAGTATGAATTCAGAGGAAATTCCTGACTTTGGAACCGAAATCATTGAAGAGGTTCCACAGCAGGGTAGTCAGGAAAAGTTAGAAACACTAGCTAAGGTGGCAGCTGATGTTAGTGAGGAAACCAATTTGACCAGGACAATTTTTGTGTGGAAGGGTAAGTCCTCTGCACCTGAAGAAATAGTTAAAATTCCTCACTTTTCCTTTGGATGGGTGGACTTACTCAATCAGGAACCTTTACCCCCACCAAATTTTTCTGCACCTCTTGCAGCAGGGATAAGTTTGTACCAACAGTTGTTATGGGAAAAGACACAATGGAATTTAGAAAGAGAAAAATTGAAATGAGTCATTAATGAGCATAATTCTCAGTTGGAGTAGAAATCAGATGAGATTGAGGTATTGAAATGAAGAATTGATTAGATTACTAGACTAATTCCATAGCTAATGGAATGTAGATCACCCTCACCAGTGTATACAATATTCCTTCAAGAGAAACTTGTTAATTTCAAATTAACAAGGATTGTAGAAGGCCTCAATCCATCCATATCAACTCCCCATGAATTTTACTATGCATTTTAGTCTGCCCCAATGACTTTGAAAAATCTATTGTGTGAATTATACTTGCATAACTTGGCAGTTCCTGATGACACAGAGTGGAATTCACTCCTCTATGTGGGAGATGTACAGCTCAGAGCAGTTATGTCATGGATGCAAAATGAGATAAGTTGAGAACACCAGGCTGCACCATATAGGGAGAAAGAAATGTCAGTTCCTTTGATGATGAGGCCTGAGGTACAACACTCTAGGAGAACATATTTTGACTGGATCTTTGTTACAACAAACACTAGTGGAGCCAATAAGATCTATCCAGTGAGAGAACAAGCCTTTGCAGACTGGGACTAGCATTCCTCATGGGATGTTGCTATAGCAATTAATGCCTCCAGGCAAAGGTGGATAAGGATGTCACAGGATCTAAAGAAAATGGAACCTCATTCACCTCAGAATCTAACCCTTGCCACAAGGAGAGCTCCATGGTATACTATTTTGGGCAGGTCACTTCTTAACTGTGGGGTTCCATTAAGGTTTCAGCCATTGCTAGCAATGAATGATAGTGTAGCAGATTATGACATGGCTTCTGAAGTCCAGCATTGGGAAAAACTCAAAGAGACTCATGGATACTTTGATTATATTCATGATGAGCCTGGGCAGAGAACAACTAGTGATTTGAGGGTCCGTGCCAAGATTCAAAACTTTATGATTGATGGGGGCCAACAATAGTTTAGTTGGGGGGAACGATGGGCTCCTAAATTAGCCATCTTTTTCACCACTTTTATTCCTCTTTCTAAGACATTTGATTGCACATAGACATACATTTATGGTTTTAAGCATATGAACTTATGGTTTCTATGTATATGATTATATATGTGTGTGAGAACATAAGATGGAATGTGGATACCTCTAAAGACATAATAACTACTTAATTTCATGGACAAGAATGGTGAATATAATAGTTATACATGTTAATGGATGTTTTCTCTCCTAAGCTATGTTTTGGGTAGTTACCTCCTGTAGCCGTAGGTTTGCAAGAGTGATAATTAAGACTAACACCTTTTTCCTAATATTGATGATGTGGATATATATGTATATGGTTGGATATGTGTGCATTAATTGTCTTGCAAGAATTGAACATGGATATTCAAGGACCAACATATTAGCACGGGAGTCATCAAAGCCAATCGTGATTGCAAAATCTTCGCAAGCAAGTCAATGCTTTCTGTTGCATGCAACACATAGATTTACTGTGTGCTATATTATGGGATTGTTCATGGTCAATAATGTTTCTGTTATGAAGCTTTATGAGTTGTAACTGATCCTCATTATGAAGTGATCATAGGTTTAGGAGTTAGTGGTAGTTTCCTTTTAAATAATTGACTATTATGACTCTTTTGGAGTTAGTCAAACAAACTAGTTTTTAATATAGAACTCTTACATACTGTTTCAATCAAGTGTAATTGTTTTTATGGATGAATAGAATGATCAGTTCAAGTTTGCAACTTTCATCTTGATTGTACTTTTCATTCACTCATTCAAGGGGGCCCACTTGATGAGTGAATCACTTTTTTAGTGTAGAGTTCATTTCCTATTCATTTATATGATTTAGAACTCTGTTGTTCCTGTAGCTATTGATACCAGAATTAGTAGCCTATTCCTACAACACAGTCAGTTGGAGTAGTTCCTAATTGTAATTCCCTACTTTGATTAGAATACATTTTCTTACCAGTTTTAGTTTAGTTTTCTTGAAGCATAAGCAATTGAATTCCTTAGATAGGTTTAGAAGAGGAAGTTTGAAGCACATACTTTGCAGATGTCATTCCAAGTTTACATCCTTGGTCGATAATTAAATGAGACTAAATAGTGCATTAGGAATCATTTGGGGTGTCCAATCCTGAATTAAGTAGTCCATTGCTTTGGGTTTCTAATACCATTGTTTGGTCAAGCAGATATCATCAGATTAGGATTAGAGAAGAGGATGAATGGAAAACTACTTTTAAGACTAATGAAGGTTTGTATGAATGGTTGGTTATGCCGTTTGGTTTGACTAATCCACCTAGTACTTTCATGAGGCTGATGAATGGAGTTCTAAAAATATTCTTGGGTAAGTTTGTGATTGTATATCTTGATGAAATGTTGATATTCATAAGAGTAAGGAAGAACATCTTGAACATATTAGACAAGTATTGCAGAGATTGAAGGAAGAAAAGTTGCTGATTAATTTGAAGAAATGTTCATTTATGAAAGAGGAGATTGTGTACCTTGGTTTTGTAATTTTAGTTGATGGATTGAAGATGGATCCTGAGAAAGTAAGAGTTATACTTGATTGGCCTACACCAAAGAATGTTGGAGAGGTAAGATCATTTCATGGATTGGCAAGTTTTTATAGGAAGTTTATTAGAAATTTCAGTTCTCTTTGTAATGCTACGACTGAAACTATGAGAGGAGATAAAAGGGATTTCAAATGGACACATGGAGCACAAAAGAGTTTTGAAACATTGAAACAAAGAATTATAGAGTTGCCTACACTTGCTTTGCCTGATTTTAGTAAATTTTTCCAAGTTGAATGTGATGCTAGTGGAAGTGCAATTGGATCAGTTTTGAGTCCAGAAGGAAGACCTGTAGCTTTCTTTAGTGAGAAGTTGAATCATGCTAAGAGAAAATATTTAGTTTATGACCAGGAATTCTATGCTATTGTTCAAGCTTTGAATAAATGGAGACATTATTTGATGCATAATGATTTTGTGTTGTATACTGACCATAAAGCTTTGCAGTATTTGGGAAGTCAGAATAAATTTAATTAAAGACATATGAAGTGGGTTGAGTTCTTACATAATTTTTTCTTTTCATTGAAGCATAAGAGTGGATAGTCAAATAAGGTTGCTGATGCCTTGAGCCAAAGAAGAAGTTTGCTGACAGAGATGAGAGTTGACATACTTGGTTTTGATGATTTGAAGTGTTTGTATGAAATTGACCTTGATTTTGTAGAGCCTTGGAAAGATTGTAAGGAAAAAATAGTGAGTGATAAGTGGGCTGGTTATTTCATTCAAGAAGACATGTTGGTTAAAGGACTTCAGTTGTGCATACCTAGAGTATCTATGAGAGAAAACATAATAAAGGAGAAACATAGTGGTGGACTTGCTGGAAATTTTGGGATTGATAAGACTGTGAATTTGATTTCAGAAAGATACTTTTGGCCATAGATTTATAGAAATTTACAAAGAATGGTTAGAGGTTGCAGAATTTTTCAAACAACAAAAGGAACTATTCAGAATTTGGGATTGTATACAACTTTTCCTATACCTGATAGACCTTGGGAAGATTTGAGTATGGAATTTTTTCTTGGATTGCCTAGAACTCAGAGAGGTAATGATTCTATTTTGGTAGTGGTTGATAGATTTTCTAAGATGTCTCATTTCAGACCTTGTAAGAAGACATCTAATGCATTGCATGTAGCTGAATTATTCTTCAAGGAAGTGGTAAGATTGCATGGTTTGCTTAAGTCTATTATTTTAGACAGAGATACTAAGTTTACTAGTTACTTTTGGAGAACACTTTGGAAAAAAGATGAATACTGAATTGAAGTTTAGTTCTACATTTCACCCTCAAACAGATGGATAGACTAAAGTTGTGAACAGAAGTTTGGGAAACTTGTTGAGTTGTTTAGTTGGAGATAAGCCTGCTAATTGGGATTTAGTTTTGGCATAAGTAGAGTTTGCATATAATATTCTATGAATAGAAGTACTAAGAGGACACCATTTGAGATTGTTACTAGATTTCATCCTAAGGGAACCATAGAGTTGAGAGATTTACCTACTGAGACAAGAAGAAGTGCTGAAGCTAAGGATTTTGTAGTATACATGAGAATTTTTCATGATGAAGTTAAAAAGAATTTGGAGGATAGTAATCTAAAATATAAATAGAGAGTAGATAAGAGAAGGAGACATAAATCTTTTGAAGTTAGAGATGAGGTTATGATTCATTTGAAGAAGAATAGATTTCTAGTTGGTACCTACAACAAGCTGAAAATGAAGATGTTTGGACCTTTTAAGATTCTGAAGAAGTTTTGATAGTGGAAATGCTTATGAAGTGGAATTACCAGAGGACATGGATATATCACCTATATTCAATATTGCTGATATCTTTGAGTAATTTGAATCAAATGATGAGATAGAAGATGATCTTGATTATCCTAAGAAGAATAAAGACAACATTGAGAAGATCTTTAATAGTAGAGTAAGCAAGAGTACAAGAGGAAAATACTACATGGAATACCTAGTTCAGTGGAAAGACAATCCAGTTGAAGATAGTTCATGGATTACACAAGATAAGTTGGATCTTTATGATTCAGGTTAGAATATGAGAAGTGCTTGATGTGGACATTAGTTCTTTATTTACCCCAGGTGTCTGATGCAGGAGCATCTTGGGTCTCTGAAGAATCTTGCATCAACCAAAAACATTTCCTATTTTTTGTACCTGTATATTGTTTGTATTATAATAATTGAATTTATTGGTTTTATGTTGTGAGGATCTTACATGATGTTGAGGACCTATTTGGGAACCTTCTCCTATGAGCACATAAGGATTGGATGGACCGTTTCAAAGTTAGAGTTGTTTTCCTTACTCTTGGAGCCGTATTTTCCTACTTTTTGCGAGCTGATTGCTCATTGTGTAGCCCTTGATCCTTAATGAATCAACCTTTGTGATCTTATGGAATTCAAGAGGAAATAAATTAATATCTTCAACTAAGACCAAAAATCCTAATTCATCATGATTTGGGAGTTATGACCATTTTTCTTGGGCATCAATTTTCAACTAGTTTCACTCGAAATGTGGAGTTTTTCATCTTGCATGATTCCGTGTGATGAAATGGGATCTTGCTAAGTTAGGGACATGTTCTTGGATAACTTGTGGACCTAAATGTAACCTTGCATCTATTTTTTTTCATTCTTTCTTTATTTTTGTTTTACTCTTCCAGGTTGGACCTATAATGTAATTAAATGCCTGACTGGCTGACTTGTGGCTTAGCTGGCTATATAAGAAGCCTAGTTTGTTTAGTTGATGGTAAGATGGTGATAGTAGAAGAGTAGTAGAAGAAGAAGAGAAGATAATATGTGAGCTAAGACTCTGAATTCATAATTATCTTTGTATAAGGCTGAAACCTGAAAGGCTTCACAGTCGCACATGTTGAAAGATTTAATATAATTGTACTAGTGTTGTTAGCAGTTTCTTGTCTCATATCCAGTGTGTTTTCACTGATTTCATGTGGTTTTCATCTTGCTTCCATGTGTAAATTTGACTAGAGCTTGTTTTTTGATTCAAGTGGAGTCAATTCTACTTGATTCTACTTGTATCTACCCTGCCCCTACATCATATTTACAAAATTCTTAACAGAGAAGAAAATTAATTTTGCATGGAAATATTCAGATATGCCAGAGTTAGATCCTGATCTCATCATGCATCATATTTCTATAGCTCCAGGAGTCAAACTTGTTAAACAAAAGTTACAGAATATGCATCCAAATATTGCACTCCTAGTCAAAGCTGAGCTAGAAAAGTTACTAAAAGCTGGATTTATCCAAGTCATAGATTATGCAGAGTGGATCTCAAACATAGTTCTAGTTAATTGCACCAGCATTGTTAGTAGTTTCTTGTCTCATATCCAGTGTGTTTTCATTGATTTCATGTGGTTTTCATCTTTCTTCCATGTGTAACTTTGAGTAGGGCTTGTTTTTTGATTCAAGTGGAGTCAATTCTGCTTGATTCTGCTTGTATCTACCCTGCCCCTACGTCATATTTACAAAATTCTTAACAAAGAAGAAAATTAATTTTTCATGGAAATATTTAGATATGCCAGAGTTAGATCCTGATCTCATCATGCATTATATTTCTATAGCTCTAGGAGTATAAACCTGTTAAACAAAAGTTACAGAATATGTATCCAAATGTTGCACTCCTAGTCAAAGTTGAGCTAGAAAAGTTACTAAAAGCCGGATTTATCTGAGTC
Source organism: Chamaecyparis obtusa (assembly GCA_027943335.1). Taxonomy (NCBI): domain Eukaryota; kingdom Viridiplantae; phylum Streptophyta; class Pinopsida; order Cupressales; family Cupressaceae; genus Chamaecyparis; species Chamaecyparis obtusa. The sequence continues at coordinate 330,679 of BSBK01002244.1, forward strand.
ATAGATTATGCAGAGTGGATCTAAAACATAGTTCTAGTTTCAAAACTAGATAAATCTATAAGATTATGCACATATTTTAGAGATGCAAACAAAGGATTCCCTAAGGATGACTTTCCAGTACCAAACATCGATATGATAGTAGACATGACTGTGGGCTTTGAAATGCACTCTTTATTGGATGGTTTCTCTGGATACAACCAAATCAAGATTTCTCCATAAGATCAATAGAACATCTTTTACTTGTGCATGGAGTACTTTCTACTGAAACGTCATGCCATTTGGTCTTAAGAACACTAGTGCTACATATCAATGAGCTATGACATCTATCTTCCATGATATGATGCATCAAACTATGGAGGATTATGTTGATGACACCTTAGCTAAATCAATGATGAGATCTGAACATCTAGTAGACTTGAGTAAAATACTGGACATAATGGAAAAGTTTAGTCTTAGACTGAACCCTAAGAAATGTGCCTTTGGTGTCACTTCAGGAAAACTTATAGGTTACATTGTCTCAAAGAAAGGAATTGAAGTGGATCCAGAAAAATTCAAATCAATCATGGAGATGCAACCTCTAAAAAATATCAGTCAAATGAGGACCTTACAAGGAAGGGTACAATCAATCAAACGCTTCATATCTTAGCTAGTTGACATATCACAACCTTTCAAAAAGACATTACATAAAGGTGTGACCTTCTCATGGAACGAGGATTGTGAAAAGAACTTCAATCATATCAAGCAATATTTGGCAAATCCTCCTATTCTGATGTCTCCTATTCAAGGGAATCCATTAATATTATATGTTTTCCACAGATACATCACTAGGGGCATTAATAGCACAACATGATGAAAACAAAGAGGAGAGAGCTATCTACTACATCAGTATAACACTAATAGATTATGAGAAGAACTATTCCATGATAGAAAAAGCATGTCTGGCTGTCATCTTTGCATCACAGAAGCTAAGAAACTACATGCTAGCTCATACTACACAATTAATAGCAAAGCTTGATCCACTGAAGTACTTACTAAGAAAAGATGCACTCATAGGTAGACTAGTGAAATGGGTAATGCTATTGAGCAAATTTGACATAGAGTATGTTGAGAGAAAAGATATCAAAGGACAAGTCATTACAGACCGTTAGCTAAAGCACCAATGTTTGATGATCAACCAATGCAAATGAAATTTCCTAATTCCTCTATTATGTTCCTATCTTCTAGAACATGGCAACTATTCTTTGACAGATCCTACACATAGAATAGATCTAGAGTAGGCATATTGTTCATAACACCTCAAGGTTACTCCAATCCAAAAGCATTCAGAATCAAATTCCCTTTTACCAACAACATAGTTGAGTATGAAGCTTTACTGAATGGTATGAAGATAGCACTAGAATGGACAATAGCAGAATTACACATTCATGGAGACTCACAACTATTCATACACCAAGTCAATGATGTGTATAAAATGAAGGATGAGAAACTTGTTCCATACAAGTGCATGGTAGATGAATTAAAGAAATACTTCATATCTATCACATGTGAACAAATTTCTAGAATGGAGAACAAGGCTACTAATGCTATGGAAACACTATCATCTTTACTATAGCAGCCCAAACGTGAGCTATGCTATGAGTTCCTAGTGGAAGCATTATCATTCCCTACCTATGATTTTCTAGAAACCTGCATGATCTGCACCATTGTAGGTCATTATTCCTCTTGATACCAACACCTATATTCCTACCTTTGAGACCAAATCATTCCTAATTCCTTTAATCATCATGAAAAATGTTACCTTATCCAAAATGCATCATGGTATGTCATCATTGGTAATGATCTATACAAACAGAGTCTAGATGGTACACTTCTTAGGTGTTTAGAATGTGAAGAGTCTCAATGTGCATTAGAGGAAGTCCATGAAGGTATTTGTGGATCACATTCCAATAGTTTACCACTAGCTCAAAAAATTATTAGAGCTGGGTACTATTGGCTAGACATGGAAAAAGAGGTCATCAAATATGCTAAGAATTGTCAAAAATGTCAAGTCCATGGAAACTTGATTCATGCACCAGGGAGAGATTTGATTCCCTTTACAACACAATGACCTCTTCAATAATGGGAATTTGATCTCATAGGAGCTATTTATCCACATTCATCAAATAGTCACACCCATATCATCATTGCAACATATTACTTCACAAAATGGGTATAAATAGTGCCCTTGACACAAGCAACTGACAAAAAAATCTCAATGTTCATCTTGAACTACATCATTTATCAGTACGGGATCCCAAACTCCATCATCATAGACAATGGAGGACAATTCAAGAACAAGGACCTAGATTCCTTATGCTCTAAATTCAAGATCACTCAACATTGGTCCTCGATTTACTATCCTCAAGGGAATGGACAAGCTGGAGCGTCCAATAAGAACTTATTGAAAATCCTACATTGCACAGTCAACAAGATAGGGAGAGACTGGCACCTAATGATAAATCCATCTCTTTGGGCATATAGAACAAGTATCAAAATGCCTATTGGGGCTACTCCTTTTGCTTTAGTAAATGGGGCTAAAGTGCTACTTTCTATTGAGGTTGAAATCCCATCACAAAGAATCAGAATGCATGGTCTAATAACCAATGATGATTATTGAGTGTCTAGGTTACAAGAACTTGAACTACTAGATGAGCATAGACAAGTTGCATATGATCATCTCCAAGTATATTAGAAAATAATTTCTAGAGGCTACAACAAGCAATTTAGACATAGATAATTTTAGATTGGCGATCTAGTCTTGAGAGAGAATACTAAAAATCAATCCCATTAAGAAATAATGCAGGAGCATCTTAGGTCCTTGGCAATCTTGTGTCACCAAAAATATTTTGAAATTTGTCTATGTTGCTCAGTTTCTTCTTTGACCGAGTTGGTCGGTAGTTGGTTGGCTTCCTTTGGTTACCGAGTGTGGTCAATTATCTCCTAGGCGGTCGGTTGTTTCACTGGCGCTCAACGATGCTTGTCTATTGCTTGGTCATGCTTTCTTACCGAGTAGTTTATTTTGAGTTTTTGTTGAGGCCAACTTGTGCATTGATTTTGGGTCACAAATTTAATGCTGGTATCCATCATTGGGAAGCATGTGGTCCTAGATTTGACCGTTCCTTCCATTGATTGTGGATCTAAAGGCTGAATCAGTTCAGTAGCCTCTTGTATAAGTATAGTTGTTTAGTTAGAGTTTAGGGGGAAGTATTTTTGATAGAAGATAGGAGATAGTAGAATCAAGATTGTAGGCAGATCCTTGCATGTTTGGGACTTCTGTATTTCATTGTTAAAGTTGGCCATAACTGGGAAGGCCTTACAGCTTGACATGTATGAATCAATCTGAATGAAGTTAATATATCATTGATCCTTCTTTCTCTCTCTCATTGTGTTGTTGTTTCTTTCACGTGCTGTTGAGAAGGCTAGATCTATAGGGTGTGCCATAATTTGGCCCCTAAGGTCTGAGTCCTTGCATCAGGTGGTATCAGAGCGAGGTGAGATTTGGATCTAGGTCTACAAATCTAGGTTTGTAGGTTCCTTCTTGCAAAGCCCTAGTTGAATTATTGTTGGGTGGTAATTTGCGATTTGACCTGCAATTGCACAGGGTTTTCAAGATGGTTCGTGGGAGGAAAGAAGTGAATCCAGGATTGGCAGACATGTTGAGACAACTTTCTGCTAGATTAGAAGCTGTGGAAACAGCCTAGAGAAGAGGCAGACATCTTGAAGATGTTAGTGATGATGAAGTTGAAGTGGAACAAGGTGAAGCAAAACCTGCACCTGTGATGGATTAGGGTGAGGAAATATTCTTGAAGGCTTTGAAAATTTTGAAGTCAACACCACATTTCAATCCTCCTGAATATAGTGGGAAATTGGATTCTGATGAATTGATAGATTGGATCACTGAAATGGAAAATTATTTTGAGTATGAAAATGTATCTAAGGAAAAGAAGGTGAAAATTGTAGGCACAAAGTTGAAAGGTCATGCATCCTTGTGGTTGGAACATCTACAATTAGATCAGAAAAAGAAAGGCAAAGAAAAAATCAAGGTATGGAATAAAATGGTGAATAAATTGAAAGGAAAGTTCTTGTCTTGTGATTATCAGATTAACCTATTTAGGAGAATGCAAAGCCTAAAGCAGAAAGATAGCTCGATAAAAGAGTACACTAAGGAATTCTATAGATTAGATATCAGATCTGGACATGATGAGGATGATGTGGAAAGAATTGCTAGATACCTGAATGGTTTGAGAGTTTCCATCCAAGAGGAAATCAGTTTAGTCAAGTTGGAGAACATTGAAGAGGCTTATCAATTTGCATTGAAGGCCGAGGAGAAATTGAACAAGAGACATGAGCAAAGACAAAAAGGTTGAGGTGGTAGATTTCCTAGAGGAAGAGGTAGATCTGATGGTGAAAATAGTAGATCTGAACTAGAAAAGACAAATCTGCACAAAGGCAAGACCGAGTGGAAAGGTGAAAGTTCATCTAGAGGTAGAGGTAGTAACTACTGAGGTGGTTATAGCAAAGCTAATTTTTGAGGAACTTGTTACAATTGTGGAGAAGAAGGACATAGATCTTTTGAATGTACATATGCTAGTAAGAAGGCTGGTAGCAGTAGAAATGCTTTGGTACAAGAAGAGTCACCGAATGAACCTGATGAGGAAAATAAATTGATGGTAAGAAGAGAACTATGGAATGAAAGTAAAAGGGAAGATCCGGTAAGGAAAAGTTTTTTCAAGACTAGATGTAGATTTTTTGATAAAGTTTGGAAGGTAATCATTGATATTGGTAGCTCAGAGAATCTGGCATCTAAAGACATGGTCACAAAGTTACAGTTGGAAAGGTTGGAACATCTAAGACCCTATCATATTTCATGGATCAAAGATGAGCATACACTCCTGGTAAGTGAACAATGTTATGTGAATTTGAAAATTGAAAAGTACTATGATAAGGTGTTGTGTGATATGATGCCTAAGGACTGTTGTCATATTTTGTTTGGTAGACCTTGGCAATATGATAGACATGCTATATATGATGGGAGATTGCATAAGTATACTATTGTGGCTGATGGAAGAAAACAAATCTTATTACCTTTGATGGAAGAACCTATTAGTAATGTTTGCACATCTGTGAAAGTTTGTTTGATGGAAGGAAGAAATTTTTTTTAAGGATTTGAAGAAGAATGATGTATGTTTTTCCGTGATTCCTAACAAACCAAGTAAGAAAATAGAGGATAATGTCCCTAAGGAGATTGATAATTTACTCACTGAGTATAGTGATATCATTTCTGATAATGTACCTGATGGTTTACCACTAAAAATAAGTATTGATCATTGCATGGATCTAATCCCTGGAGCTAGTTTACCAAATAAGGCACCTCATCAATTGACACCTACCGAGAATCAAGAATTGAACCGATAGATTTAAGAGTTGCTGGAGAAAGGTTTGATCAGGTAAAGTTTGAGTGCTTGTGTAGTACCTATGGTATTGGCACCTAAGAAGAATGGAGAATGGAAAATGTGTACTGATTCAAGAAAAATCAACAAGATAACAGTGAAGTATAGGTTTCCCATACCGAGAATGAAGGACATAATGGAGAGTTTGACTAGAGAAAAGTATTTCACAAAGATTGATTTGAAAAGTGGGTATCATTAGATTAGAATCAGAGAAGGTGATGAGTGGAAGACTACTTTCAAGACAAAAGAAGGTTTGTATGAGTGGTTGGTTATGCCTTTTGGTTTAACTAATCCACCGAGTACTTTTATGAGGATGATGAATGAAGTTCTGAAGAAATTCTTGGGTAAGTTTGTGATTGTATATCTTGATGATATTATGATATTTAGTAAGACCAGAGAAGAACATTTGTTGCATGTTAGACAAGTTTTGCAAAAATTGAGAGAAGAAAAGTTGCTGATAAATCTTAAAAAGTGTTCATTCATGAAAGAGGAGATTGTATATTTGGGATTTGTAATTTCAGCTAATGGTTTGAAGATGGATCCTAAAAAGGTTGAAGCTATTCTGAATTGGCCTACACCTATGAATGCTAGTGAGGTAAGATCATTTCATGGTTTGGCAAGTTTTTACCAAAAGTTCATAAGGAATTTCAGTTCAATTTGTAATGCTATGACTAAGACTATGAGAGGAGATAAAAGAGAGTTCAAGTGGACACCTGGAGCTGATAAAATTTTTGAGACTCTGAAGCAGAACATTGCTGAATTGCCTATTTTGGCATTGCCTAATTTCAATAAGGTATTCCAAGTGGAATGTGATGCAAGTGGTAGTGCAATTGGAGTTGTGTTGAGTTAAGAAGGTAAACCTGTTGCTTTCTTTAGTGAAAAGTTGAATGATGCTAGAAGGAAATATTCTGTGTATGATCAAGAATTCTATGCTATTTTTCAAGCACTGAAGAAATGGAGACACTATTTGATACTGAGTGAATTTGTGTTGTATACTGATCATAAGGCTTTACAATACTTGGGTAGTCAGAATAAGTTGAATCAAAGACATACGAAATGGGTTGAGTACTTGTAGAGTTATACATTTGTGATAAAACATAAAAGTGGAGTCACTAACTGAGTTGCTGATGCATTGAGTAGAAGAAGATCTTTGATGACCGAGATGAAAATTGAAGTTCTTGGTTTTGATGAGATGAGAGATTTGTATGAAACTAATCCTAATTTTTCTAAGCCATAGAGAAAGTTTAGAGCACCTATTCAAGATCAACCGAGTACAAAATGGGAAGAATATGTCATATAAGAAGGTATATTGTTTAAAGGTATTTAGTTGTGTATACCAAGAGGACAAATGAGAACTAATTTGATGAAGGAGAAACATAGTAGTGGTTTGGTTGGACATTTTGGTATTCATAAGACATTGACTTTTCTTAAGGAGAAATACTTTTGGCCACAGTTGTATAAAGATATTCATAAATTTGTGAAAAGTTATGGAATTTGTCAAGTTGCAAAAGGAGTAAGTCAGAATACTAGATTGTATACACCAATTTTTGTACCTAAGAAACCTTGGACTGACATCAATATGGATTTTGTTCTTGGCTTACCGAAGACAGTAAGAGGTAATAATTCTATATTTATTGTGGTAGATAGATTTTCAAAGATGACACATTTTATACCCTGTAGAAAGACATCAGATGCAGTACATGTAGCAGATCTTTTCTTTAAGGAAATTATCAAATTGCATGGATTACCAAGGAGTATTATCTCTGACCAAGATAGTAAATTTGTTGGATACTTTTGGAAGATTCTTTGGAGAAAGTTTGGCATTGAGTTGAAATATAGTTCTACATTTCACCCACAAACTGATGGACAGAAAGAGGTTGTAAACAGAAGTTTGGGAAATATTTTGAGATGTTTAGTTGGAGACACACCTAGTAATTGGGATTCTGTGTTGACACAAGAAGAGTTTGCATACAATAATTCAGTGAATAGGAGTACTAGGAAAACACCATTTGAGATTGTGAATGGCATACAGCCAAGAGGTATATCTAATTTGAGAGACATTGCTGATGAAAGTAAGAGAAGTGCCAAATGAGTGAAATTTGCTAAGTACATGAAGACATTGCATGGAGATGTGAAAATCAAGCTGGAAGAGAGTAATCAGAAATACAAAGATAGAGCTAATAGGTCAAGGAGACTTAAGACTTTTGATGTTGGTGATGAAGTGATGGTTCATTTGAAGAAAGGTCAATTTCCTATTGGAACATATGGGAAGTTGAAGATGAAGAAGTTTGGACCTTGCAAGATTTTGAAGAAATTTGATAGTGGAAATGCATATGAGATTGAGTTACCTGATGACATGGACATATCACCGATTTTCAACATTGCTGATTTGTATGAGTATCATGAACCTGATGAAGACATGACAGTATTGTTGGAATATCCTAAGAAGCATAATGAGGAAGTTGAGTAGATTTTGGAGCAAAGAATTGGCAAGAGTACAAGAGGTAAACAATATATGGAATATCTAGTAAAATGGAAGAATAAACCAATTGAAGACAATTCATGGATTTCACAATCTGAGATGGATGTAGCTCGGATCAGACCTGCTGAATGATTCAAAGAATCATTTCTAAATAACCCCAAGTGTCTGATGTAGGAGCATCTCATGTCCTTGGCAATCTTGTGTCACCAAAAAGATTTTGAAGTTTGTCTGTGTTGCTCGGTTCCTTCTTCGATCAAGTTGGTTGGTAGTTGGTCAGTTTCCTTTGGTTATTGAGTGTGGTTGGTTATCTCCTGGGTGGTTGGTTGTTTCGTTGGTGCTCGTCGATGCTTGTCTATTGCTCGGTCAGCCTTGCTTACCAAGTAGTTTATTTTGATTTTCTGTTGAGGCCGACTTGTGCATTGATTTTGGGTCATGGATTTAATGGTGGTATCCATCATTGGGAAGCATGTGGTCCCAGATTTGACCAATCCTTCTATTGATTATGGATTTGAAGGCCAACTTAGTTCATTAGCCTCTTGTATAAGTATAGTTATTTGGTTAGAGTTTAGGGGGAAGTTTTTTTATAGAATATAGGAGATAGTAGAATCAAGTTTGTTGGTAGATCCTCACATGTTTTAGGACTTCTTTATTTCATTGTAAATTCTAGCCATAGCCAGGAATGCCTTACAACCTGACATGTATGAATCAATCTGAATGAAGTTAATATATCATTGATCTTGCTTTCTCTCTCTCACTATGTTGTTGTTGCTTCCATGTGTTGTTGAGTAGGTTAGATCTATAGGGTGTGCCATCATTTGGCCCCTAAGGTCTGAGTCCTTGTGTCAAGAATGCAAGGGAAAATTTGAACCTAATTGGCTGGGTCCCTTTGTTATCACTGTTGTTTTTGGCTCTGGAGCCTATCAACTCTCAATGACTGAAGGAGAATAGGTCTGAGAACCAATCAACATTCTCCATCTAAAGAAATTCTATGGTTAAATGTCTTGAAAAAAGCATAAAAATAAAAAAAATATAAAAGTACAACAAAATCAAAAAGATGAAAAATACAAAAAAAAGAAGAAAAATAAAATGTGCCTTATAGAAAACTTGGTAAAATAGGTGCCTTGGTAGCAAAAATAGAATCTCTTCCAAGTTGGTGAAAACCAGGCAAATAGGTGCCACTTGTATCAAAATGCTCCATCTATCAACACAATCTTGGTATTTCCCAGCTTTCAGTCCTACTTTAGTTTGTACATATCTCTTGGTTTTCTTTAGCATCCTATTTTCAATAAAGTCAGTTTGAGCACAATCCAACAAAAGTTTCTATCTCCTATTGTGTGTGAATTTTGTACCTAGCTATAGACACAACACTTCAGTAAAACATTAGAGGTTAGCCAAAAACCAAAATCGTGCAGTGAAATGGAAACTAAACTAACCAGGCGATTTACTGCCTTCTAGAAGGTGCGAGTATGATACTCTCAGATCAAACCGAGACCAGTGACAATGCAACACCTAAATGAAGGATTTGAATGCAAAGAATGAAAACTATATGAATGAAAATTAATCTATATTTTTGTATTTTCTATGCAATAAGATGAAAGAAGCTGATATGAATCTACTCTATATGAAAAACTGATATGATATGCAATTGATCTAAGAATTGATATGCTAAATGATATGAATGCTCAAAAACAATGAAAATCTCACAACAAATTTGATTAGAAAAGATGGATTCTTTGATCACCAATTCGCTAGCGTGAGGGTGCAATTTTGTGGATCCTTTTAGAAGAGCTGAAGCCTTGATTTTATAGAAATCCAGTGCTTTGGAGGTGCATGAGAAAACCATAAATCACTCTTGATAAACTCAGGTTGATTTTTGAGTTATTAGGAAATAAGAAATAATTAACTCACAAAATCATGCAAAAGCATGCAAGAACAACTTTTTAACTCAAATCAAAAGTTTAGATCAGCTTTGAACTCAAAATAGATGTTGAGCTTCCAAAAGTTAACAACTTGCATTGATTTCCTAATTTTGAGTTTAACTGCTTTTTGAATGTGCACAATTAATTATGAATTAATTAAATAAATAAAGTGATTTATTCTCAACTTAACTGATTTTAAAATTAAAACAATTGATTTATGGGTTAATCAATTATTAAATCAAACTTTATTCAAAAACTATATTATTAAAAATTAACAATTGACAATAATTAATTAAATAAGAATTTAATCAATTAGTCATGAGATTTTAGATTTATTGTCAAAATTAAATAATACAATTTAGGAATAATTTAATTAAATTCAATTAAATAATTAAGTGGCAGTATTAAATCTAATTAATTAAATATTTAGAATATTCAATTAATCAAACTTTAGGATAAATAAGATTTATCGCCAAATAATAATTAAATTAAAGATAATTAGAATAAATAGGAATATTGCTAGGAATATTCCCCGATGTAGAATTTAGGATAATCAATTAGGATTTGATAATGTGCAGGTGTGCCTTAGGTTAGGACTTTGATGTCGATTTCATTCGAATTGTAGATGTAGGAGGTTAATGAACCTATAGCCCATTTTTGGGGTATTACATTTTGCCCCTCTTTGAATCACTGTGCAAAGCGTGGTGGTTCAAAGAATAGTCTGTGTCTGATATACGTATGAAACTAATTTGAAAGATTAAAGATTTGAAAGAATGGAAAAGGAGATATAGACCCAAGCCTAGAATGACCAGGAATTGAGATGATGCTAGCTATATCAACAATGAACCGGTGATTACGAAAAAGTGCCAAAACACCTGATTCTGAACCTTATGATTGTGAAGAAGTGAGTGACTGATTCTAGACCTCAATGTCCTTGTATGAATCATATTGGTATCACATCCTGAACCCATCAGTTACAAAGAAAAAAGGAAATGACGCTAATGAACCGATAGTTACAAAAGCTGATATAGTTTACAAGATAGATTTAAGATACTAGATGAATCTGATATGCCCCAAGAGATGATAGATTTTCCCCAAGCGATGAGAACTTTAGATGAATCAGCAACTAGACGTGGTTGTTGTCTAGATTATTGAGGAAAGATTAATTGACAGAATTGGGTTACAGACTTTGAATGATGTGCAATACCATGCCCCCTTTGGGATAAAAATTGAAATCTGACAAGAAAATTCAGCATTTATAGTTTAGAAGCATGTTAATTGATTTGAGAAGTGGTTATACATGTTCAAGAACATGTTCTACATTGTCTAGAGGTCTTGGAGACCAAGTTTGACTAGGTTAAACCATGAGTTGACCATGGTTGACCAAGTTGAAATTTTGATAGTTTGATGTAAGATAATCAGTTAAGTTGAATTCTAGATTTCTATGATGATTGAAAGTTGATTATGCAAGTAGTTAATAATATGAATGATCTAAGATTTTGATTTTGATCCCCAAAAAGGATTCTACTTGTTGTTTCATTGGAGGAACCTTCATAGAATGCTCAGTCCTTGTGTCATGTTTAGTATTTTTGGTTTTGGAGAATCGTTTAAGTGTTCAGGCAATTTGTGAGATCATGCAAAGTGCAAAATGAAATGCAGAATGAAATGCAACCTAAGACCTAGGACCTAGTCACTGATCATGTATTGGTCATTTGTCATCATTGAGTTTTTTTTTTTTAGGTAATCAGAGAAATCAATACAATGCCCACTAGCTAGGAAACTATAGACATATGAATATTGATTTGTATGCGCAAGAATCAATATAATGCCCACTGGTTAGACAACCATGGACATATGAATATTGATTATATTTTCAGAATGTCAGATTAGATATAAGCACCAAGGCATAAATGTCAAGGTGAATGGAATATCATGTCCATTTTGATATAGCAATTTGTATAAGCATCAAAACATAAACATCGTGATGACCAGAATACTCCTTGCTAAAACAAACACATCAAGTAGTCAAGAGATCTTTCTAAATCCAGTGTGAATTACCCATAGTGACCCTTTATTGTTCACATCCTTAGGTAAGATCGCATTTCACAATAGGAGAAAGAACTCACTCAAAAAGATAATAGTTAGATCAAACTTCTTTGAATTTTCCAGATATCAATGGTCGAGGTACGCATGGCCATCCAATTCAAGATAGAGGCTCTTATAGTCAGACACCATTTCGATCTAGAATTTCCAAATTTGTTAGATTTTCACATATAAGAAGAAAACAAAGAAAAGATTATGCCCCCACTCATCACTCTCTAAATCCTGTAAAGGACATCATCGAAGAGCTCGTAGGAACAAAATATACAAAAATATCAATGCGAATCAGTAAGCATACAAGGAGATAAAAGCATGTAAAAGCATAGATTGTTTTCAATTTGTGTTTGATTGCATTGTTGTAGATGCAAAATCCCTTTTTGGAGAGGAGACTGACTGACTGACTCGGATGAAGCTTCAAAGGAATCTGACTAGACATGACTCATCTAAGGTACATTGGAGGCCATAGGATATGACTTTGATTGCCCCCAATTGTTAAGCATTGATAGGATACAGATGCTTACACTGATTGGTGTACAGACCGACTTTATTGAAACAAAGATATATATAGACTAAAGCAGACCGAAAGCTAGGAAAGACCAAGATTGTGTTGATAGATGGAGTATTTTAAAACAAGTGGCACCCATTTGCCAGGTTTTCACCATCTTGGCAGAGATTCTATTTTTGCTACCAAGGTGCCTATTTCCAGGTTTTCACCAAGGCACTTTTTCTTTTTCTCATTTTTTTGTATTTTTCAATTTTTCAATTTTTTTGTACTTTTGATATTTTTTACTTTTTTTGTGAATCATCAAGGTGCCCATTGCTAGGTTTTCATGAAGATGTTCATTTTTTTCAGGACTTTTTCAAATTTTTATAATTTTTTCAAGACATTTTACCATACACTGAATGCCTTAGGCATAGAATTTCTTCAGATGGAGAATGTTGATTGGTTCTTGGAGCTGTTCTCCTTCAGTTGTTGAGAGTTGATAGGCACCAAAGCCAAAAGTAGTAGTGATAACAAAGGGACCTAGCCAGTTGGGTTCAAACTTCCCCTTGCGCTCTCTATGTGATTGATTTTTAGGATTCTCTCTCAAGACTAGATCGCCAACATGAAATTCTTTGTGTCTGACTTTCTTGTTGTAACCTCTAGACATTATTTTCTGATACACTCTGAGATGATCATATGCTCTTATCTGCACTCATCTAGTAGTTCAAGTTCTTGCAACCTAGACACTCTGTAGTCATCATCAGTTACTAGACCATGCATTCTGATTCTTAGTGATGGGATTTCAACCTCAATAGGTAGTACCACTTCAGACCCATAAACTAAAGTGAAAGGTGTAGTCCCAGCTGATACTTGTTCTGTAGGCCCAGAGAGCTAGATTGATCATGAGATGCCATTCTCTTCCTGTCTTATTAACTGTACAGTGCAATATTTTCAATAGATTCTTGTTTGAAGCCTCTGCTTGTCCATTCCCTTGAGGATAGTAGATAGATGACCAATGTTGTGTAATCTTGAATTTGGCACATAAATCATCCAAGTCTTTGTTCTTAAATTATCCACCATTATCTATGACTATAGAGTGTGGAATACCATACTGACATATGATGTAGTCCAAGATGAACATAGATATTTTCTTTCCAGTTGCTTGTGTCAAAGGGACTGCTTCTACCCATTTTGTAAAATAATATGTAGCTGTGATTATATGGGTATGTCCATTAGAAGAATGAGGATGTATAGATCCTATAAGATCAAATGCCCATTGGTGAAAAGGCCATTGTGTAGTAAAGGGAATTAGAAATCTCCCTAGAGCATGAATTAAGTTTCCATGCACTAGGCACTTTTGACAGTTCTTAGTAAACTTGATAGACTCTTTCTCCATTTCTGGCCAATAGTACCCAACCCTAATAGGTTTTCAAGCTAGTGTTAAACCATTCAAGTGTGACCCAAAAATACCATCATGGACTTCCTCTAACACACGTTGAGACTCTTCTCATTCTAAACATCTAAGTAGCATACCATCTAGACCTCATTTGTACAGATCGTGACCAATGATAACATATCGGGAGGCATTACGGATAAGGTATCTCTTTTCATGATGTTTAAAGGTATCAGGAATGATTTGGTCTTTGAGATAGGAGAATAGGTTTTTATAGCAGGAGGAATCATGACCCACAATAGTGCAGATCATACAGGTATCAGGGGAGTCATATGCAAGATAAGATAGTGCTTCCACTAGGAACTCGTAGCATAGTTCATGTTTAGGCTGCTGTAATAAAGTAGATAGCATTGCCATTGCATCGACAACCTTATTCTCTATTCTAGGTATTTGCTCAAATGTGATAGAGATGAAATATTTCTTGAGATCATCTACCATTATCTTGTATGGAATGAGATTTTCATCCTTAGTTTGGTACACATCATTGACTTGATGGATTACAAGTTGTGAGTCTCCATGAATGTGTAATTCTGTTACTCTCCACTCAATTTCTATTTTCATACTATTCAAAAGGGCTTCATCTTCAGCAATATTGTTTGTACAAGGGAACTTTAATTGGAATGCTTTAGGGATGGAGTATCCTTGAGGAGTGATAAACAAGATGCCTTCTCTGGATCCATTCTGTGTATAGGAGCCATCAAAGAACAATTACCATTCTCTAGAAGAGAGATTCATGATAGAGGAATTTGGAAATTCCATTTGCATTGGTGTGTCATCAAACAAAGGTGCATCTGCTAATTGATCAAAAATAACTTGACCTTTAATAGCTTTTCTTTCAACATATTCAATGTCAAATTCACTTAAGAGCATGACCCATTTGGCTAATCTACCTGTGAGGGCAGCTTTTCTTAATAGGTACTTTAGTGGATCAATCATAGTGACTAAATGTGTGGTATGAACCAACATATAATGTCTTAGTTTCTATGATGCAAAGATCATAGCTAGACAAGTCTTTTCAATCATAGAATAGTTCTTTTCATATGCCACCAATGTTCTACTGATATAGTATATAGCTCGTTCCTTTTTATTCTCATCATGTTGTGCAAGAAATGCCCCTAGTGATGTATCTATTATAGAGACATATAAGATCAATGGTTTCCCTTGAACAGGAGGCATCAAAATAGGAGGATTTGATAGATACTTCTTGATATGATTAAAATTAATTTCACATTCTTTGCTCCATGAAAAATTCACACCCTTATGTAATGTCTTTGTAAAAGGTTGTGATATGTCTACTAGCTAGGATATGAACCATCTGATAGACTGAACTCTCCCTTGTAATGTTCTCTTTTGACTAATATTCTTCAGGGGTTGCATCTCCATTATAGCTTTTACTTTAGCTGGATCTACCTCAATTCCTTTCTTTGAAACAATGTATCCTAAGAGCTTTCCAGAAGTGACACCAAAAGCACATTTCTTAGGATTTAGTCTAAGACTAAATTTTTCCATTCTATCTAGTATCTTGCTCAAGTCATTTAGATGTTAGGATCTTGTCATAGATTTTTCTAAAGTATCATCAACATAATCCTCCATAGTCCTATGCATCATGTCATGAAAAATAGAAGTCACAGCTCTTTGATATGTAGCACCAACATTCTTAAGCCCAAATGGCATGACATTCCAATAGAAGGTACCCCATGCACATGTAAAAGCAATTTTCTCTTGATCCTCTAGAGCAATTTTTATTTGATTATATCCAAAAAAACCATCCATTAAAGAATACATCTCAAAGCCCCTAGTCATGTCCACTATCATATCAATGTTAGGTAATGGAAAATCATCCTTAGGGCATGCTTTGTTTACATCTATGAAATCTGTGCACACCCTTATTGATTTGTCTAGTTTAGAAATAGGTACAATATTAGAGATCCATTCTGTACAATCAATTACTCAGATAAATCCAGCTTTCAGGAGCTTCTCTAATTTAGCTTTTACCAAGAGTGCAACATGTGGATGCATCTTTCACATTTTTTTCTTAACAGGTTTAACATTTGGAGCTATAGATAAATGGTGCATTATAAGATCAGGATCCAACCCTGGCATATCTGAATATTTCCATGCAAAGTTGATCTTTTTCTCTATTAAGAATGTTGTAAATTTTTGCTTTTCTTCTTCTGATAAAGATTGTGCTACATGGATCAACTGTGGTTCCTCTATATTTCCCAAGTTGATAGATTGAGTGAGCTCAATTAGAACTAGAGATTTGTCTTGTAAATGACTCAGAAGGACATCAAATATCTCATCCTTAGGCACCTCAGAGAGGTTTTCACCTTTGGATACATCTTTTATTTTTACTTCTGAGACTGCCACAAAGTGGTTTTCACCCTCAGAACCCCTTTTCTTTTTATTCTTATTCTTATTTTTCTAACTAAGATACTTGATGTATGACTCCATCATGCTAACGCTCAGTTCATTGATGGAAGTCCTCATAGGTTCAATTGCATTGAGGTAGCAAGCAAGGGCATAGTCATTGGGAAAGGTATAAATACCTTGGTTCGGATTTGTAGAGGTTTGGTCAAGAAGTTCAAGATTTTGGATAGTCAAAGTGGTGAAAGATTGGGAAAGAGTGTTTACGGATATGGATCTATCATCATTGGTCCTAACCTGATGCTCGAGTTCAAAGGTGATATTACAACATAAGACATTCAATTCATGAATAGGCTCAATGTCATTGTGGAAATCCACTTTAGCCATTGGTGGATCAGACTCGATAAGTTCATCATTTTGCTCTAGACTTATGTTAGGTTGATGTGTATATTGGTGAATAACATCAACATTCTTTTCTGTAATAAGTTCATCTAGTTCTAGAATGACTCCCCATTCATAATCATTTGATTCATTTTCTGTTTCTTCATCTAGACCTCTAGGAAATCTGAGAACATGAATAAAGTTAGGATGAATACCCCAAGAAGGGTTACCCTCAGATTCTGATTTGAATTCATACTAATGGGAATCCATCTCAGAATAACTACCACCTTCCTCTTTTTGATTGCCTTCAAGATTAGCTAGTTCTTGTGTTACAACTATCTCTTGCTCTATAGTAGGTTCTTGTGTTTCTACTACGTTAATCCTTTTTATTGGATCATCATCAGCTTCAAGGAGGTCTTTTATTTCTTTAAGAAAATGCTCATAAGGAATGAGCATATCAGTGGTGTCTGAATCATCACTATCAGATTGTTTAGTTATTTCTCCCTTTAGTTGATTTGCTACGGAAGGCTCAACTAGTTCTAATACATGTGGGGAGTTCTTGCTAAGATAGAAAGGTTTCTTCATGTATCCTAGACCTGTTGTATTCTTGTTTTCTCTACCAGGATGATCAAGAGGTGACATAAGACCTTTACCTTGTAGTCCTAGAGGTCCTTTTCCTTTATATCCCATCTTTGTAATCAATTTATCCCCTGGGCCATATGACTTAGATTGGATATTCGATATTTTAGCATCACATTTTTGGACAACATGAGATTTAGGTTCATCTTTGTATAGCCATGCAAGCACAGCTTCATCCTCTTCAAACTCCTATTTAGATACTTTTTTTGCAACAAAATTTCCTTTATATGCTTCCAGAGGTTCTTTAGACTCTAGCTTGGACTGTTTTAGAGTTTTCCCATAAGACTTAGGAGAGATAGGGAGAGATGTCAAAGATAAGACTGGCTCTATAGTATATTCTCCCATACCATTTTATTTGATTTTAACCTCTTTAGAAATGTCTTCCATCTTGGATGTTGAAGCTACATCTAGCTGCTTAGTGGAAGATTCTCTATTATTGGGAACAAGTTTATCAACACTTTCTTTCAAGGTATTGCAAGTTGTATACAAATTAGCTAGAATTGTCACCTCAAATCCTTCATAAGGAAATTTCAAACACTAATGGAGTGTAGAGGGAATGGCTTTCATGTCATGTATCTAGGGTCTTCCTAGGAGGATATTGTAAGCCAAAGGTAGATCAAGAACTTGACATATAGTATCTCTGATAACAGGACCTGCTCTGATAGGTAGGACAATAGTTCCTTTAGAAGATCTTTCTTTCTCATCATATGCTTTTATAGTTAACCTCTTCCTGGGATCAATGGCCATTTATGAAAATTCCAATTGTGTAATCAAGCTATAAGAACAAATGTTTAGGCCAGCACTCCGATCTATCAACACACATTTGACATGGCAGTTTTGGATCAAGACTTCAATATGCAAGGGCTGGTTATGTGGCTGACTCAAGGAGTTATCGTCTTCCTCTGAAAAGGAAATGTACTATGGAGATGTAAGATGACCAACCATAGTCTGGAATCTATCTAAATCAAGGTCGTCAGGAACATTGGATCCGAGCAGAGCTTTGTCTAGAATGGCTCTATGAGCTGGAGATATCTGAAGCAACTCAAACATGGAGATTTTAGCATTTGTGTGCTAGAGTTGTTGGACAATCTGTATGAAGTAGGCCTCGTGTCTTTAGGATTTGAAGATTTAGATGTAGCCTTCTATTTAGAAGTGGATGAAAGATTGAAAGGCACCTTAGGGACATTTGATGAATCTGGTATTTGTCCTTGTAGGTGTGCTTGAGCTTGTGATCGAGTAACTACATTAGCTGATTGATTATCTCTATCTCTTCTTACAATGGTGATGACATTACAATGCTCAGATAGGCATGGTTCAACCATATTGATAACAACATTATTTCCTAAGTAGGCATAATTGACTTTAGCACCCATATTAGGTTGAGAAGGAGAATCTTCTTTACCATTTTTAGGAAATGGTTCTGCGAATGCTGTATGATCATTTTTACTCTTATGATTATCAATCATGATGTCACCATTATCAATTTTTTCTTGTATAATGTGCTTCAAGTGAATACAGTTATTAGTCTTATGACCTTTATTGTGATGGAATTCATAGAAATCATTCTCTCTCCACCATTTCAATTTAGGTTCTGAATCAAAGACTTTCATCTTAGGCAAGTAGATGGTTTTGTTTGCCAACAGAGTTTTCATGGTAGATTCCAAGGATTCTCCAAGAGGAGTGAATTTGTGATTAGGATCGGTAGCCCAAGGTTTGTAATCAAATGAATTTTTGTTGGACTCTATGGCTTTAGCTTTAGAAGCTTTGATGGCTTGGGTACCAACAGTGAGATTGAAAGCAGGTGCCTTAGATGGGGCATGAATATTATCAACAGTGCCATCTATGACAATGCCTTTATTCTTGTTCTAGTTTTTGTTCTTGTCCGTAGAACTAGATCCAGATTCATACTTGTCCTTTTGAAGTGTGATGTCTCCTTTTTGCACAAGTACTTTCTCAATTTTGATCGTATTATCTACCATCTTGTCAAAAGATGTATGATTTTGAATTTGTAAAGGGTAGTTAATTTTTGGAACAAGATTGTTGATGAAGATTTCCAGCTTCTTAGTTTCTGGAATGGGTCTAGCATATAGAGAAAATTTCTTCCTCCACCTCTTGAGAAATGTTAGGAATGGTTCTCCTAGATATTGTTTCAGATTGCAGATGTCGATCATAGTGACTGGATGATGAATATTGTAGGAGTATTGTTGATAGAACAGTTTGATTAACTCCTCAAAAGTTTTGATAGTAGGAGGCATTCTAGAGAACCAATGAATGGCTGCTCCTCCCAGAGATCAAGGGAAAAGATGCATTAAGTAAGTTGGTTTGTGCATAAACTACATAGATTGAGTACAAAATTCTCTAACATGATCTTGAGGGTCAGAGTTTCCATCATACTTATCATATTTTGGCATCTCCACTCTTTTAGGGAATGGAGGCATGTACAAGTCTTTATCGAATGGAAAAGGGCATAGAGCTTCCATGGAGAACTCCTTAGGTTCCTTTTCTTTCTCAAGTTTGTTAAGTTTGACTTGCATAACATGCATCTGTTTCATCATAGCCATGATAGGAGTTTCTTCCTCATGTGTAATGATATTTTCCACATTAAAGTTAGGAGGAAGTTTAGCTCCTTGATGAGCTAATTCTAGAAAGTATGCTTCTCTATCTTCCTTCAAGAAATGTTTCATCATTCTTTTGAAGTTAGCATCATTTTGATATTGAAAAATTTCAAAAGGGGTAGGTTCTTGATCCATACCGTGTTGAGATTGGTGTCCTTGAGATCCATGTTGTGTCCCTCCATGAGACATGTTAGGAGTTTTAGGGCTCATTGGATTAGATTGAGGAGGGGTTTGTTGATTACCTCCATGAGTTGATGGAGGGGGGACGTAACTAGTTTTCAATCGAAAATTGCCAAGACCACCATCTTGGTAAAGACTAGAATTGTAGAGTTGTTCAAGAGTTGGGGCCTAGAGAGTATTCAGAGGTATTATATGGGATACCTCTCTAGATTTCTTGTGTGATGAAGCTTTGGTTTCCACCATTAACCTTGGGTGAAGCCAAAGAATAAGATGAAGACAACTGAAGAATGAATTGATTCTAGAGGATCAAATGACACAACTCTGTCAAGATTGAAGTGATTAAGGATTAGATCATATGTAAATGAATGATAATGTGCCACAATAGTGTGGGTAGACACCCAATAGATGGTGGGCACGAGCTCACAACACTTAGCCATTTAGACAAAAAGATTGAATTTGAAGATAATGTTGACAAGGTTTTTGACACCAGATGAAAAAGACTTAAATCAATAACCCAAAAGGCCAGATCAGAACCAAAGGCTCACTTTAGGAAAATGAATGGATTCATTCTAGTTTCTTCTCTATTCTTGACACAGTGATTGGTTCAATAGATTCTAGAGATAGGCTGTAAAAATTGAGTTTCTAACAATTCTAACCACTCTCTGGCAATTTTTCTCAAATGACTTTCTGTAGATTCGTACAATAGTGGGTATGCTATGAAATGATAATTGAAAAACTCATACGATAATTGAAAAACTCGCATGACAATTAATAGTAGATTTTTGAATTTGTTTCTGACCGGTGGCAAAACTCATACGACACTATACAAGCTATCATACGACAATACGGGGGTTCTGAAATGACAGTTGCCAAAACTCGTATGACTTTCTGACTTGATGGAATGAATTTTGACTCCAAAAAGGATTTTAACTTCAGATTTTGCAAAATTTTGGTTTTCAAGTTCAGATTGTTCACAAATTTCTCTGTCCAAGTTTGAAGATTATTCTGAGATCGTTCATTTTTGGTAGTCAGATAGATAAACAAGCATGCAAAACAACAAGCAAGTGACTCCAAGCACATCTGAAGACAATGAACATTGGACAAAGCAACCCTGCACATGAATAATCAAGTGACTAAATGTGCTAATCCCTAGGAGTGCTAATTGTGTATGTTCCAAAAAGTTTTTCAATAACGTACATATTCCTTAAAAAATTTGAAAATTTTGGCCTCACTAGGGTTTGTAGTAATGGTCTGACTCTACAAATTTTATCTCAAGAGGGTGAACTCCAATCCAGGTGCACCGGGGTTTTGACACAGTCCGAGAAATTAATCAATCAGGATCTACTAGGGAGATCTGATAGCCCAACAAGAGACCACACCCATGAAGATTTACTCCACAAGGACATTTATATAGAGGCTGCTGCTACCACGGTGAAAATGGCTATTACCACTTGAGGTTCTGTCCACATGGTTGACCCAATTAAGGGAATGTCCACTATAGTTAACCCTATCTAAAGGTGACTCACAAAAGATACCACATAGAGACTGGTTCCAGATTCAAGGATCTGAGTTGAAGACACATGAATCTAGTAGAATGTGAGACTCTCTCAGTACCTTCCCTACCTACAAGGGGATCCTTCATCAAGAGGAGCTTCACATGAATAAACAAGTAGAAGAAGCTCAGTCTCTCAAGATCATCCACAAATAGTGTTCATAGGGCCTATTTACTATGTGTAACAGATATGCAGAAAGAAAATCTATGTTCTTTTTATAGCCCAAAATGAAGTCTGTGATATGAAATCAAGAAAATCACACAAGCTTGACACGTGAGAGTTCATTTTAATCCAAATCAAAATGTTATCAGCTTGAGAAGAATACCTGAATTCCTCGCAATGCGCTTAGTAGATTTTTACCTATTTTAGCAATTTAATTACGCTTTTCCCAATCAGATTCAACAAGTATCAGTCAAAAACAAAAGATTTCAATTGTTAAGGTTAACTGTCAGTCCAAATCCGAAAATCAAATCTGGAAAATTGTCAAAAAAAACTAAAATGATAATTGAATTCTGGAGTGAAAACTCGTACGATGGTGCGTTACCTCCCAGACGACAATCTGGAAACTTGTACGACTATGGGTGTCTATTCATATGACAATCATGCTTCCAAATGATAATGTGTACTCTTTGATACGAGCCTCAAAATCTGAACCTGTTGTATGATAGTGGGTACCTCACGAAATGACTTTCTGACAAAATTTGTACGAAAATGTACGGACAAAAAAAATAAAATCATAGTTTTAACCCAGGAAATGATAAGAAAGTGATAGAAATTGATAGAAAGATGATGGAAACCCATTTCAGGGCCCCACAGTGGGCGCCAAAAATGTGTGTGTGAATTTTGTACCTAGCTATAGACACAACACTTCAGTAAAACATTAGAGGTTAGCCAAAAACCAAAATCATGCAGTGAAATGGAAACTAAACTAACCAGGTGATTTACTACCTTCTAGAAGGTGCGAGTATGATACTCTCAGATCAGACCGAGACCAGTGACAATGCAACACCTAAATGAAGGATTTGAATGCAAAGAATGAAAACTATATGAATGCAAATTAATCTATATTTTTGTATTTTCTATGCAATAAGATGAAAGAAACTAATATGAATCTATTCTATATGAAAAACTGATATGATATGCAATTGATCTAAGAATTGATATGCTAAATGATATGAATGCTCAAAAATAATGAAAATCTCATAATAGCTTTGATTAGCAAAGATGGATTCTTCAATCACCAATTCACCAGCGTGAGGATGCAATTTCATGGATCCTTTTAGAAGAGTTGAAGCCTTGATTTTATAGAAATCCAGGGCTTTGGAGGTGCATGAGAAAGCCATAAATCACTCTTGATAAACTCAGGTTGATTTTTGAGTTATCAGGAAATAAGAAATAATTAACTCACAAAATCATGCAAAAGCATGCAAAAATAGCTTTTTAACTCAAATCAGAAGTTTAGATCAGCTTTGAACTCAAAATAGATGTTGAGCTTCCAAAAGTTAACAACTTGCATTGATTTCCTAATTTTGAGTTTACTTGCTTTTTGAATGTGCACAATTAATTATGAATTAATTAAATAAATAAAGTGATTTATTCTCAACTTAACCGATTTTAAAATTAAAACAATTGATTTATGGGTTAATCAATTATTAAATCAAACTTTATTCAAAAACTATATTATTAAAAATTAACAATTGACAATAATTAATTAAATAAGAATTTAATCAATTAGTCATGAGATTTTAGATTTATTGTCAAAATTAAATAATACAATTTAGGAATAATTTAATTAAATTTAATTAAATAATTAAGTGGCAGTATTAAATCTAATTAATTAAATATTCAAAATATTCAATTAATCAAACTTTAGGTTAAATAAGATTTATCACCAAATAATAATTAAATTAAAGATAATTAGAATAAATAGGAATATTGCTAGGAATATTCCTTGATGCAAAATTTAGGATAATCAATTAGGATTCGATAATGTGCAGATGTGCCTTAGGTTAGGACTTTGATGTCGATTTCATTTGAATTGTAGATGTAGGAGGTTAATGAACCTATAGCCTATTTTTGGGGTATTACACCTATCAAAATTTCAACTTGGGGGCAATCAATGTCATATCCTATGGTCCTCAGTATCTTCAGACAAGTCATATCCAGTCAGGGTCCTTTCCAAGCTATGTCTGAGTCAGTTAGTCAGTCTCCTCACCAGGAAAGCATTTTGCACCTTACAAAAACACAAACAAACAATAAAAAAAATTGAAAATAATCTCTATGACATGCTTTAATCTTCTTGTATGCTAACTGATTCACATTGAGATTTTTGCATATTTTGTCCCCTCGAGCTCTTCGATGATGTCCTTTACAGGATTTAGAGAGTGATGACTGGGGGCATACTCTTTTATTTATCTTCTGCTTGTATGTGAAAATATAACAACTTTGGAAATTCTGGATTGAATTGGTGTGCACTATAAGTGCCTCCATCATGTATTGGATGGCCATGTGTACCTCAAGCATTGATACCCAGATGCTTCAAGGAAGTTTGACCTAGCTATTATCTTTTTGAATGATTTCTTAATCCTATTGTGAAACAAGCTACTACCCAAGGATGTGAATGATAAAGGGTCACTACGGGTAAGTCACATTGGAGATAGACTAATTTCTACAACTGCTTGGTGTGTTTTTTCACAAGGTGTATTCAGGTCATCACAATGTTTATGTTCTGATGCTTATATAAATTGCTATATCAAAATGGACCTGATATTCAGGTCATCCTGGCTTGTGTACCTTGATGCTTATATCCAAATCCAACATAACAAAATCAAAATCAATATTCATATGTTCATGGTTTCCTAACTTGTGAACATTGTATTGATTATCCAATGTTACCTAAGTAAAATAGTCAGTGATGATAAAAGACCGACATATGATTAGTGACTAAGTCCTAGGTCTTGCATTTCATTTGCATTTTGCACTTTTCATGGTTACATTTCTCATGATTTACATACCAATCAATGATTGAATTATCCAAATTGACACTAAACATAATGCAAGGACTGCGCATCGTATGAAGGTCCCCTTAACTAATCAGAAAGTAGTCATCATTTTGGGTTAAACATCCATTTTGACAATGACTGAGCACTTGTCTTCTTCATATACCTACAAAAACATATCATGTGTATTGCTTCATTTACATTACATTTTCATTTCATTCATCCATTACATACATACATGTGCATCCATAAAAAAACATACATCCACATTTTCTCATCTACTATCTATCATTGCATTGCATATCCATACATTTGAAAGAAAATCATTTATTACATAATTCATACATTCCATAATAAAAGAAGCATTTCATACATTTGCATCACATGATATTACATCATAAACCAAAAATGACAAGTGCATATGAACTCACAACCAAAAATCAATCTCATATATATAAAACCCATTTTTGGGATCAAAATTGAAACCTGAGATCGTTAACTTTGTCAAAATCGTGATTTAAAATTTTTGGACCCTAGACGACTGACTTCTTCAATAATCGACCTTCAGAACATCAATGAAATCTAGTATTCAACTTAACTGATTATCATACATCAAACTCTTTGAATTTCAACTTGGTCAACCATGGTCAACTCATGGTCAAACCTAGTCAAACTTGGTCTTCTGGACCTCCAAACGATGTAGAATGCATCCTCAGACGTGCATAACCACTTCTCAAATTGATTACATCACTTCTAAACCAAATCACACTGGCTTTCTTGCTAGGTTTCTATTTTCATCCCAAAGGGGGCATGGTATTACACATTCTTCATCAAATATGTGAATCAAATTTTCCTTCAGTGATCAGGACAACAACCACGTCTAGTTACCGATTCATCAAAAAGTCCTCGCCGCTTGGGGCACATCACTTGGGGCATATTAGATTCATCAAAATCCATATCAATCTGGTGTTCTCTCACAAACTTGTAAGCTGTATCAGCTTTTCATAACCATCAGTTCATTAGTGTTATTTCCTTGGTTCTTCGTAATTGAAGGGTTCAGATTTGACATCCTTTTGATTCATTTGGATAATCAGGTCTGGAGTCAGGATAGTCACTTCTTCATAATCATAAGGTTCAAAATTAGGCATTTTAACACTTCTTCATAATCACTTGTTCATTGTTGATATAGTTAGCATCATCTCGATTCTTTCATCAATCAGGACTTGAATCAACATCTTCAAAATGAATCAATCGGTTTCTACCTCGGAATCGGTTAATCTTTTAGGATCAGTTTCTCCACCACATAACTGAGTCCACATCATCATCAAAACCAGATTAATCTTTGAACCACTGTGCTTCACATAGTAATTCAAAAAGGGGCAAAATGTAATACCCCAAAAATGAGCTATAGGACCATTGACCTTCTACATCGACAAATCAATCAAAATCGACATAAAAGTCCTAACCTAAGGCACATCTGCACATCAAACTATCAAAAACCCTAATCGATCTAATCTAAATTCTACCTCAAGGAATATTCCTGATATTCCTAATTTATCCTAATTGTCTTTAATTAAATATTATTTGGTGATAAATGACATTATTTATCCTAAAGTTAATTAATTGAATATGTTGAATATTTGATTAATTAATTTAATTATGCCACTTAATCATTTAATTATATTTAATTGCATTTATTCCTAATTTATATTATTTTTATTTGACAATAAATCATTTTCCTAGAAATAATTGATTAAATTCATTTAATTGATTAAATCAAAGTGTCAAATTTAATGATATAGTTTTTGGGATAAAGTTTGATTAAATAATTGATTAACCCATAAATCAGTTATTTTTATTCAAAAATTAGTTAAGTTGATGATAAATCACTTGAATTATTAAATAAATTCATAATTATCCATGCATAATTAAAAGAACAGTTAAACTCTGAGTCAAGAAATCAATTCAATTTGTTAGCTTTTCAAACTCAACATGTGATTGTGAGTTGAAAAAGTGATTTGAACTTTGATTCGAGTTAAAAAGATGATTTTGCATGATTTTGTGAGTTAACTCTTTTTGATTTTTTGATAACTCAACAATCAATCTAAGTTGATCAGGGAGAGATTTTTGGCTTTCCATGAGCTTCCCCAGAATCTAGATTTCTATATAAACGAGGCTCAATCCTTCACAAACGATGACCCTCTTGTGAATTTGGAGAATCTGGCTTGTGCGATCTGGCAACTTGGTGAGATTGTGCTATTTTTTTTATTCTTGATTTCATTCATTTTTCATAGCAATTCCATATCATTGATAGATTAGATTTGCATTCAATCCATTTCAATTCATTTTTAGATCAATTTCATATAGTTTTCTATACATATTGCATAGAAAAATTAAAAAAATAGATTAATCTGCATCCAGTTTTCATCATTAAATCCTTCGTTTAGGTATTGCATTGTCACTAGTCTCAGTCCAATTCTAAGAATATCAAACTCATACCTGCTAGAAGGCAGTAAATCACCTGGTTAGCATTGTTGTTTCATTTGCATATTTCTTGATTTGCTAACCTCTAATGTTTTACTGAAGTGTTGTGTCCATAGCTAGGTACAAAATTCACACATACACACACACACACACACACACACACACACACAGTAATGACTTCCAAATGCTGAATGACAATGAAAGTACTGGTTATTTTCTTTATGATATGCTGAAGATTTGTTCCAGTGTGATTGATCTTGTCAACAAAAGTAATGTTTTCATATTACCTTGGATTTCTGCAAATGAGAATTACATCTTTGATAGAGGTAAATACTGACTCACAATGACAGAGTTTGATGTCCTTTGTAGATATTTGTAATTTTTGTAAAGTTTCTTTGTTTCAGTTGTTTGGTAGTTGGTTTTGGGATTCCCTTATTTCAAGAGAGAAAGTAGAGTGTCAGGTTGATCTTCTTTGGGTGGTCTGTTGCACTTGAGATTCTGGATTCCTTTCATGCCCACAAGGGGCACATGTCTCCAATCAAAGCCACTATTGGAGCTCAAAAATTCAAGCTATGTTTTGAGTCCAATTTCAAAAAATTTATCTAAGTGTTGGATCAGTGCCCTAAAAATAATTGTAAGGTGCTTAGTTTGAGTGCATAGAAAATAGGGTCATGTTTTTTTTCACGATGAGCCACTTGGGTAGGGTGTTCATTACCTATCATTTAACATATGTAGTGGGTTTCAAATTTAATTTTTTAGTTTTGGCATGTTTAGGGAATAGGCTTTTGGAGGTGTTCCCAAAAATATGCATTTTATGTCTGTCTAGAATTTCATAAAGTAGCCCACTTCAGAGGAGTGCATTTATTGCCCAGTTGAGTGTCATTACATGCAGGTTATTGCATCATGTTGTAGGCATGAAAGAGAGTCTTCTTACCCATTTTTAGCCCTCCATGTGCCAGTTTATTCACTTTTCTAGTACCATCCAGTTTGCAAATTGTTAAGTGTCACCAAGTGAGCATTTTCTAGATTTCTAAGTGACCTACTTTGAGGTCTCCTAGTTTGTACCCAGTTTAAGGTCAAGCATAATTGAAGGATGTTCCATATTGTAGACCTAGAAGTGTACTTTCCTAAAGATTTTTGGGTCTTTTCCAATCCGTCCGGTCACTTTCCTAGGCCAATTCTAAATCAGATTTCTACGTATTTCACTATTTTAATCCTGAGTATTTCTAACAAGATGACTTTGGTGTTTATTGTTTTTTCACCACTTGATCTTCTGGGCATTCTAGTTGTGGTTTCATCATCATTGTGGAGAGTTAAATCAGTGCCCAAGTTTCCGGTTCATGAAGGTCTCAATTGGAAAGTTTTTAGAGCTAGTTTTTGAGGTGATTTGTGCAATTTGATAGTGCAAACTAAATCAATGTTCCAGAAGGCCATGTTTGGTCATTCATAACTTTAAGATCAGGGATTTTGGTGAAATCTCCTTTGGAGTTTGTAAGAACATGTTGGGATTGAATGTTCATTTCCAACAACGTGCTCCAGTAAAGTCCTTTGATCAGTTTTCAAGGCCAATCCTAGAAGCTAATTGATGTTATTTGGAAATTGTGCAAAAGGTGTAAAAAGTGAATGATTTGATTAAATCTTTAGTGCACTGTGATTTTTTTTCATTGTGTAATTACATCTAGAGTGAACTGGAGGTAGGGTAAAGGTGTGAAGGATGTTGAGTTTCAATTCAAGCTCCCTAGTTGTTGTTCCCATTAAATGTGGAAATGGTAGTGTTGTACATGTTTTCTAGCTTTACATATTTTATTAAGTGATGTGTGCACTTGTATGTAGCCATGGAATGAAGGACCAATGCATTTGAAGGGAGTGCATTCCATCCATACACTAAGCACCATCACAAAAGATGACTGGCAGAGTAAATGAACAATGAAAAATGGAAGAGTGCGCGAGTGTTTTCTTGAAGCTACACACCCAACAAACAAACAAATATGGAGGTTGTACACAAGGAGTGTAAGGCTAGTAGCCAAACAAAACTAATGAAAGGAATGCATGAGTGAGACAAGGTCTGTGTTTATGCTGGCAGTGAATGGGGGCTACCAAAGTATACATCAAACAAGGTTGCATGAGACAATGTGTAAGTCCAAAATAAGGTTTCCAGCCCAAACCATATGTGCAAGTGTTGTTGAGACTACCAACTACTTGCTTGCAGTGAAAACATAGAGGCTGGAGGTATTAGTGAGTGCCAGTCCAAGGCATGCTTCCATTAGACTAGTCCAATGGATAAGCATGGAGATAGCTAGTGCACAAAAAAATAAAGGCTTGGAGGGAGTGTTGCACACCATAAGGAATAAGGAGGAGGAACCATCATTGAGGAAATGGACTAATCCAATCGGTAGCAAAGAAAGTTTAAACATAGGGGTGCATGAGATGTGTAATGGCTGGTGGCAAGGTGTGCACCATACAAAATGAGGGTGTGTAGGGTAACAAAGGACAACGTAAGCATTACATTAGTGCGTACACTGCTTGAAAAGAGGCTGCTAATAAAAAAAATATGCGCATGAAGTGGATTAACTAGTAAGCTAAATAAAGAAGAGAAAAGGATGAATGCAGGAGGAGCTGCAAGGTATCAAGTAATGAATATGAGCTTTCAGAGGCAGACATTTTATATGTTGAAGGAGTGACTCAAAGTAATTACTAGCTTGTTCGAGTACATCACACAAGGAACCAAAGTGGCTAGCGTTGGGAATGGGCTATTTCTCATTGACCAAGTTTCATTTTAAATAGGACTAACTACTTATTTTGAAGGGCCACATACGTACCATTGGTGGTGTTGTGTGTGCCTCTTCTGGGCTGCATATGCACTATTGGTGGTGATGTGTGTGCCCTTTTTAAAGGGATAGAGAAGCACCATGCCTTGGGTGCTGCACATGCACCGAGGTTGCAGACCAAATGAAGGTGGCCAAGAATGCCCTCCAGCACACAAGCAGGGAAATAAAAAGGTTTGGAATGGAAATGGTGTGCGCAGGCCAGACATTGAGGCGGCTAAAATAGTAGGTTGTGTGTTGACATTATCCCACATTCGGTGCGCCAACCATTAAGTAAATATTTAAATGAAACCATTCCCAACATAATGGTAAAGTGAAGTAAAGAGGTAGTCTATGCCTCTTGACTATTGTGGGCCCACCCAAAAGTGCTTGTCAACTAGGCACTAGACCAAGTTTTAATAAAGCCTTTAAAATACTCACAAACTTAATCCCACATTGTCTAGGATAGGGAAGTTTCAAGTGTTTATATTACCCAGTGCTCACATGTAATGGTGAAGAAAGAGCAGGAGGCTCTGCACATGTGAGCACTCTGGAGGTGCCTCGGGATGCATGTCAGTGGGCCAAAGGCTCCATAATTTTGTAGGACAGCTAGTGGGTGATTGGCCAGAATGGTGACACATGGCGCTTGGTCGCTTGTTCTCTAGATAGTCTGGCGGTTAGAGGAAGCATTCAAAGAATGGGAGACTGCTTAGTCACACATTCTCCCAATCCTGGCGGCTAAGAGGTAGATATTCAGAGATCTAGAGATAACCTAGTCATGCAATTTCCTAATCCAAGAGGTTAAGTCCCTAGCATTTGGAGAATGGGATAATGGCTCAGTTGCACATTCTCTAGATCTTGGCGGCTAGTGAAAGATGATTTAAAGATCTGGAGAATGGCTTAGTCGCCCATTCTCCAAATGTAACCATGGTCAAAGATATGATTCAGAGACCTGGAGAATGGCTTAGTCACCCATTCTCTAGATGTAACTTGGATTTGAGAAAGAATTTGGAGATTTGTTGAATGAAGGTATTTGTGTATTCTCCAAACTAGAGGTCAAGGCTAGGGTCAAGGTGAGCATGCAACCAACCGACAACAAGTGTAAAGTTCTAGTGAGGACTAGGCATAAAGTGCATAAATAATGAGAAAATGGCAGATTTAAAAGTGAAATGAAAAATCAAGACAAATGGTATAGTCTGGACATTTGGAATAAAACCCAAAAACTTTAAATGATTGGCCTGCTCACAGAAAGTGTGCCTGGTGCCTTTATTTTTATCAGAATATAGGCATATTATATATTTTTGGAAATGGTAGGACAAGAGGAATCAAATGGCAATGATTGATTTTAGATTAAACTTAGTGGGAAAGAGAAGTATGGGCTTTCATTTCAGAATCAATCAGTTGGTGAAAATGATAGCGGGCATGAAGGAGGTTATAGAGGATCATTTTGTGAATCAACTTTGATGAGAAGATAGAGATATTTCTTGGAGGATTGACACCTGTCAGTTAGTTTTGAACTGGCTCTCTTCTCTTATATCTCTCTTCTTTTTCATTTTTGTAAAAGATAGTGAATTAGAGATATGAATAGAGATAGTCTTCCCAGGGTTTCATACTGGCATTCTTCCATTGCTAATGTATTGATCTTGAAAATCTTAATGAAAACATGTCAGAATCCCATCTCATAGGAGTGTATGTCTTCTTGCATTGATCTTGGGTTTTTATATGTTAGTTTTGCAAAGCAGGTTAACATATGATTTACAAAGTAGGTTTTGAAATTGTTTTTGAGTTCTTGCCAAAGGTAGGATTAAATGTTAGAAATGATTTCAGAGAACTCAATGTTCTTGAAAGAATTTGATGTCTAAGTGTGAGAGTGAGAGGAATGATATGCAAAGCAGTTGTTCTAGGTTCTGGGTATGTTTGATTTAAGTTTCCTTGTAATGTATGTTATTGGTGACTCCATGCCCTTGAATAAGACACTGGTTTGTTCTTGATATGCAGTTTCTTTATCATCAAATCAAGTTTATAAATGATAATATCCTTCAGTCAATATGTAAAGGGCATTAATGCATAGTTTTTGGTGTTGAATGATATAAATAAAGTTTTCTAAAACCTTTCAAGAAGAGAATCAATAGGTAAACTCGCCTGTGAATTCAAGGCTCGAAGTGTAGGAGGATCATACTCTTGATCCTTGTTAATTGTCCCCTTTTTCTTGCATGATTTGGAGTGGTTTTCAAGAGTCAGTGATGATAGTTTGTCAAATGCATTGTAAATATGCAAGTGGAAAGAAAAGGAGCCAACACATGGTATAAAGGAAGGATTTTTTTCCTTGATTGATATATGATGTAGATGATGCGAAGGTGAAATAATGTGAATCAGTGATTGATATGATGTAAAGTGAGCAGATCTAGTAGTGAGATCTGGTGAAGCATTTAGTGCGGTTTTGGCATAGTTAGAGAGGAAAAGTAAGTTTTTGAGATCCATAATTCTTGGTATTATTCTATTCAAATAATACAGAGATCAGTTGGAAAGTTTGTTCAATGATATTTCCCTTGAAGCTGTTTGGACAGTGGGTCCTTCTATCTTCCTTAACTCCTAACAGGGTTAGAATCTCCTCATAGGGATTCAAAGTCTCCTAATAGAGACTGATATGTACTGAATATATTTCATAAGAATCCTAATAGAGTCCATCTAATCAAAAGGAATTTTCATATTAGTACATCTTTTGTGGGTACCATCCCGATCGGGGTTTACTCTCTAATCAAGAGGTTCCCTAATTAACAAATCTAGTCTCATTGTGTATGATTATCTTTCTATGGTTTTTTTTATGTTGATTACATGTCTCAGATATAAAAAGGTTAATAAAAGTTGGTTTTATCAGATAATTGATTCACCCCCACTCTTAGTTATCTTGGTGGACTTTACTTTCTAACACCTATCTTGTATAAGAACAATGACAACATTTGGTTTCAAGGAAGACATATACTATATAAGACAAGAGGAAACATTTAGATTCAAGAAAGATACATCTTGTATAAGATACATGATCATTGATTGATTGACTAATTGATAAAATGATTTGACAAATTTGAAAAATTTATTAATTGGTTGATTTGACTGATGATGTGAGTGTTCCAAGGTTTTCTTGCACACCTTGCTTAAGAAGAACTTCCTTGTCTTCTTATAGGAACCTAATCTCCTCTAGGTCCTGATTAGGCTTAGGTGATTAACTAAGACCTAATACTACTCTTCTCCAAGAGTCCTACACCTTGTGCTTCACCTTGAAAGACTAACACCCTTTAGTTAGTTCAATTCTTCACCTACACTTAGAAGAATCTAAGTGCCAACTTCTCTCCATTCATGAAATATATTGTAGGGATGTATAATGCTTCATTGACATTCATATATTTTCCATTTGGATCCATTTAGAAGGATCTTCAAACCTATTCTTATCGGGTTCAAGACTTGGTCTTTAGGATGCCTAATTAGGCCTATTTCCTTGTAGCCTTTTGCAGAGACCTTTTGTCACTTATTGACCAAACTTCCCAAAACACTTACCATACCAATTAGGGATTTGGATACCCTTTTGGATTTTACAAAGGATTCTACAAGTTTTTGACTCCTAGGTCATTCGTACACATGATTCCTATATTCTAGTCCTAATAGGGCTAAAAGACCTATTTCCTAGGACCTCATTGGTTTCTTGTTCTAACCTCAACCAAATGGATTGGTGGGTTCACAAAAATTCTAACATGTCACACCTAGAACTGTACTTTCCCCATACTAAACTTTCATTCCTTGCAAGAAATCTTTAATTTATCATCTTCAAACCTCTAACCGGGCATTGTCTCCTCGCCTAGGGCTTGGTACTAAAAATAGCTATCCATCTTCTTGTGACTCCTAACCCTAACTATATATAGGATAATGACTCCCCTATCATATCCAACCACCCTTAGGAAGATCCCATGGTTATTTTTCATGGGGGAGCCATGAAATGACTGACTGGTCAGGACAGGACCAAGAGAACTACTTAACCAAAAACAATTTATCCAAGACCTTAAACAACCTCAAAACAACTTGGTTATTAAATGAAAAACTCTTAGAACTATCCAAAGAACACTACTTAATCACTAAATTAGAGCATACAATCCATTACATATCATTTTCACACTAAAAAGCTCAAGTTCTTTACAAAATAGAATTGTAGAGCTATCTTCTCATTACTCAAACTTGCTACAATAATGTCTAATCTTGAGATTCAAGCCTTACCTTACATTAGATTCCATTTCCCATGTTTTTAGGGCCTTTTGGTTGATTCTCCACTTCCTATCTTCTAGGGAATCCTATGTAACTGAGTTGCATGCAACATTTTCCATTATTGCAAATGTTGTCATGACAACTTCTAACAACTTTTGGCATCTTTGTCACTATGCCATCTTCCTAACTCTTAGGACCTCTACCTCATATATCTTGAGGAACTAACATCATGAAAGGCCTCAAGGAATCTTCCTAACATCATTCATGTGTTTAAGACACATTGAAGACTCTAATCCAAACTTTAAGCTTCTAAGACTAAGAATTTAAAAACTATTAACAATGACTATTTTGGTGATATTATTCCTAATGACTAACTCACCTAGTCCACAATGCAATGAGCTTATAAGCTCCAAATCAAACTCACCCTATTTTGACTTGGCTAATGTCAGATACAAGCCAAAACATCTTAACTATGGAGGTTAGCCTAGGTGTGCTCTTGCACCATCCTCCTAAAAACAAAAAGTTCAATCCACCCTTGGATTGAGTAATGTAGGATCAATCCACATCTTCTTAAACTCTAATTCCTTAACCCATACTGTATCAACATCAGCTTGACCATGGCTCTTTATCAGGTGTTCTTTTTACTCCTTGGTTCTAGTCTTCTTATAGACTCTAGTATCCAGTATACTGTCAGCTCCTTTGACTGTAGCAGTAGGTAGGTTGAGATCTTCCACATCTCTGATTACTTCATTAAGGCTTTGATCCATGTCTGCTAGTGGTCCTTTGTAATGAACCAAGTCTACAATATTAAAGATAGGGGATAGTCCACTATCTTCTGATAGCTCCACTCAAAATGCATTGTTACCATACTTCGCCAAGATAGGACAGGGACCTATCCTCCTCATTTGTAGCTTGTGAGGGACTCCCTTTTGAAGCCTAGACTTGTTTAGGTGTATCATTACCAAGTCTCCCACATTAAACTAAACTTCCCTTCTACTCTTATCCACCTTGGTCTTATGCTTCATGGTGTTCTCTGTCAAAGTCTTCCTAACTATATCATGTATCTCCTGCATTGCATAAGAAAAGTCATCAGCATATCCACTTCCCTTCACTCCATCCTTCAGGTCTCTTAACTCATAGAATCCTCTAGGATGTAGACCATACACTATCTCAAAGGGACTCTTCCTTGTGGATCTGTTTTTAGTATCATTATATGTATATTCAGCTTGGCCAATCAACTGATCCCATTGTTGACCATACTCCTTGGTCAAGCACCTTAATAGATTTCCAAGGCTTCTATTGACAACCTCAGCCTAAACCATTAGTTTGAGGATGGTATGCAGATCTAAAGGATAAATTAGTGCCTAGCCTTTTTCAAAGAGTCTTCCAAAAATGACTCATAAAATTGGTGTCTCTATCTGACACAATGCTGATAGGTAACCCATGGATTCTTACTATCTCTTTGAAGAAGAGAGAGGCTATTTGACTAGCATCATTAGTTGTCTTACATCACACAAAGTGAGCCATCTTTCTGAATTTGTCCACAACTACATAAACACTATCCATCCCTTGTCTTGTCTTGGGTAACCCAACTACAAAATCCATACTCAAGTATTCCCATGGCCTAGTAGGAATAGGTAGTGGTTGATATATGCCCACATTTGAAGAAGTGCCCTTGGCTTTTTGGTACACTATACAACTTTCCACATACCTCCTAACATCAAGATTCATCCTTGGCCAATAATAGAACCTTTGAACAAGTTCTTGAGTCTTAGTGATCCCAAAGTGACCACTCAAAGAACCATTATGCTTTTATTGAATCAAATTATCCCTAATAGAGCCTCTAGGAACACATAATTGATTCCCCTTGAACAAGAGATCACTTTGAAAAGTATATTTAGCATACCTACTATGAAAATTATTCTTGTATTTAGCACATACCTTATAAATGTCTACCAAATCTTCATCATCAGCATATAGATCCTTGAAGTGATCTATCCCCATGCTCTTCAACTAAATCTCTTGGATAGTGAGATCTCTTCTAGACAAAACATCTACTACCTTGTTGAGTACTCCTTTCTTGTTCTTGATATTAAAGGTATAAGCTTGTAGGTATTCAACCCACTTCATGTGCTTGTGACTCAACTTCTCTTGTGAATTTAGGAAACTTAGTGCTTGGTTGTCTGAATACACTATGAATTCCTTGGGAAGCAAGTAGTGCCTCCATTTCCTTAAAGCCTAAACCAATGCATACATCTCAAGGTCATAATAAGAGTACTTCTTCTTGGCTTCACTTAACTTTTTTGAATGAAAAGCCACCAGTCTACCCTCTTGGCTTAAAACAACTCCAATAGCTACATTTCTAGCATCACACTCAATAGTGAAAAGCTTCTCAAAGCTTGGAAAGACTAAAAAAGGTTGGGTAGCTATCTTTCCCTTCAACAACTCAAAGCTTTTGTTAGCATTCTCATTCCATACAAACTTAGTCTCCATGCCTCCTTTAATGGTGTCCAGCATAGGAGCACAAATTGCACTCAATTGGCTTATGAATTTCCTATAGTATTAAGCAAGGCCATGAAAAATTCTTACCTCTGTTGCTATCCTTGGAGTAGGCCAATTTATGATGGCTTCTACCTTACTCACATCCATTTTCAGATTTCCATGTGATAGAACAAATCCAAGGTACACTAGCTTTGTCTTTATGAACTCACACTTCTCCAAGTTGATCATTAACTTCTCATCATGCAGCTTCTTGAAAATAATCTCAAGATTTTCTAGGTGCTCACCTCTTGTTTGTAATGCCCAAAAATCCATTGGGCACTACACAGTTTACTCTCTTCAAAAATAATTTATAATGTTCAGATTTGTAATACTTTCAATCAATTTGAATGAAACATATAGTTCTAAAAGTACAAAAGACACAAGTTTCTGTTATTGAACTAATTTACTGTCATAAATTTAGATGTTAGCTTAGCATCGTGCTCTATAACCATTCTTTTCTTTATCAGCTAACTCTTAGGAATTAGTTTGATAGTTCTAAATGTAAATCAGATTTGGATTAAGTATAGATTTAGTTCTTATTCAACCTATAATAAACATGTTAGCTTTACACACTTGAGTTTCAATTTGGCATAACTCATACATAATATAAATTGATAATTAGATCTTTAGATTTAATATTAAATACTATCTATTGCATACAGTTTTGGCATTTGAACTAGTTTTCTTTATTTCAACTTTGATAGAAGGATATGAACATACAGTATCAACATAAAATCCAATCTGCATATATATTTTGTTATGTTGAAAAGAAAATATATAACGATTCCTTTTTCTACTTTCTTATGTGACTTTTAACAGCATCTAGTTACTTAAAAAAGATACAGAAAATACTAACTTTTTAAAAGGTTAATATTATCACAGAACTAATTTAAACTTTTCTGTACATAAAAATTTAATTATACAACATACTGGAAATACTAATTTAATAACTAATTCTTTGCTACAGGAACTTAAAGACCAATTCTCTGCTACAGGAACTTAAAGACTAATTATCTGCTACAGGAACTTAATAAAAAATACTTTGCTAGAGGAACTTCTTTATTTTCTAGATAAATAATTAAATTAACACTTCCAATTTGTAACTAATCCACTTAACTATACAACAGAGAATTGAATTTAAACTTCTAATAATAGATACAGAATTAGGACTATTTTAAAAGAACAATAATCTATCCCAATACAGGAAATCCATCAACCAAATAATCTAAAGTTTAGCTTAAATAATATTACAGGATCTTTAAGCAGTAACTAAATAGTTAAAAAGAACATGTTCTCTCAACCAGAGACATTTTAAAACCATCTTTAGGGACTTCCAACTTAATCTTTAACCTTCAGTTCTGGTCTGCTCCTTTAAGCCATGAACCAAGACCTGCAAACATAAGACTTTCTTCACATGGCCATGGAGGCTCACCTACCAGCCTAGGCCATTACATGGCCACCCCTGAGCTTGGGGAAACAAGGATAGGATAGGATACACTCAAGAAACACAAAACATACGCATTTGGTATAAATTAGGAACACAAATTTTCACAATAAACTCCCTTCCCAAGTCTGCACAAAGGATTCTTACATAGAATCCATACAATGGGTGAAGGTGGAATCTTCCTCATGGAGTCACCTAACTTATAATAAACAACATACATAGCATGTATCATTAGCCTTCACAAGGCCCTTCCAACCCAAACAACTCAAATCCATGAGCAACAACAACAACAAATCAAAACCATGAGCAACAACAATAACCCTTGTGGCCCCCAAACACCCTTATGACCCCCAAATAGCATAAGAAGGTTCTCATGGTTGTCCATACAACCATGCACTCAAACAAAAAGGAAATCCCAACTTAGGCCCTTCACCCCAAGTTCTCCTACTTTCCTCCCAAGGATGAGGACTGAACTTGCACGCCCACAACATGAACAATTACAAGTAAACAACAAGGTTGAAACAAAAACTCAAAGGAAAAACAACAATAAGAAGGTTCACACATAGTAAAATAGATTACAATTTTTATTCACATAATCACATTCTTTTCAAGCATGTTCAAATAAACAACAAGATTTTGAAAACCACCAACCTCCTTCAAAGACAAGGCTGAATTGAGAGTTGAAGATGAGCTTCCCTTGGCACCCAGCTTGCTATTTACAAATCTGCTAGACAAAGACTCTCATGAACTCCTCTCACTTCTTCTCCCCACCAGCATGGACAAGAATGAACTAGTGTATATCCTTTCTAAGTCTTTCTCCCTAAAAACATTCTTCTCTCCACACCCTTCCCAAAACTATTAGGTTTCTAGATCTAAAACAAAAATGACACTTGCCCCTCTCTAAGGTTTAGGATGAATTTCCACATATGAAAATAAGAGATAACTTAGAGAACATTTCCATTTTCGTGCATATAAAAAATGGCACAATTGGAGAGACAAATAAGTGGCCTAGGAAGATGAAAATAGAATAATTGAGCCCCCCAACCCAAGTACTAACCTTGGGGCACTAAAATTCAGCCTAAACCTCATCCTAGGACTCCACAAAACCTCTCAAAAAACCCAATTAATCATGCATCCGAAAATGGAGTTTTGGTTCCAACAATTCTTGGTCCTTTAACCCACCTACCTAGCTTGGGAAAGCTCAAGACTAACAAGGAGAAGGTGGGGTCCAAAATCCACTCAACATGCCACTTCATCACTAAGGTGTCAAGTAACACATCACAATAATACACATCACAAACACATGTGGCATGCCTTGTGTGCAAAAACATTTAAACATTTTCCCAAAGATAAAAATTTACTTACAAACATATATAACAAACATTGTCAACCATATACACACAGTCATCACATTTATGAAAGAAATCATGATACAACAAGGTCGTACTCTTCTAGAGTTGACCTTGGCTTTTGACCAATTGCACTTGGATCGTATCTTGTTTCCTCGACTTATAACCATGACCATGTTCCTGCACACTCGAGTTTGATGTCGGTACATTATAAAATTTTGCATTAAATATCATTTCAAAAATAAAGTAATAACATCTAAACTTTGACATTAATGAATAACTACATTCCATGAACCTTTACTTATCCACACTATAACCTAATTCTTCAAGCATCAAATATCAATTCAATTTCCACATAAGCATGTAATCTTAAGCTAAACATAGAACCATGATTCCATCAAAGATCATTATACTGAAAGATAACATAACAATATAGAATGCAAAATTCAATATTAACCTTTACTTTTCTATCACACGAGGCACATCCTTTTAGTCTCTATAATCCCTCATCATAATTTTAATCATCAATTTAATCATTATTTCAAATGAACAATGTAAATTGAATCAGGAGAACATGATCTCATTAACTCAAATGTCACAAAAATCATTCCAGATCTATATAAATCATGATGTAGTTTTAGCCAATTTACATAAGCATTAATTTTGTCAATTTGAAATCATTTATATGGCATAAAATCAAGTAACTAGATCATCAAGCAATCCTAAAAATTCATCAATATATTTTATCACCTAACCTTTAACCTTCACAAAATTTCACATCGCAACAATAATTCAAATAGTGATTAATCATTTTTCTAAACGACTCATCAACATATTTGTACCCAAATTGTATCATCTCAGTATTTATCTAAATCATTATCTTACCATCAATTATAATGTTTCATAAGGCCAACAATCAACATCTTGTGTAAGGAAAGCATCTGACAAAAATTTAGTCTCATCACCTACTGTAATCAAATTCCTATCAAAAGATAAAATCATATTAATTCATTAAAAACCTTAGGACAATTACTAGGTCTATCATACTGATAATGCAAAAAGGCTTTGATGGGTTTAGGGTGAGGCCTCACATTGTTTTTCTATAAATCAATGTATCATCTAGATATACTACTACAAACTTGCCAATGTAGTCTTTGAAGACTTCATTCATGAGCCTCATGAATGTGGAGGGGGCATTAGATAGTCCAAAGGGCATGACAAGCCATTCATACAAACCTTCATTGGTATTGAAGGCTGTTTTCCACTCATCTCCTTCATGTATCCTAATTTGGTGATAGCCACTCTTCAAGTCTATATTTCTATAGTACTTAGCTCCACCTAAACAATCCATTAGGTCTTCAATCCTAGGGATAGGGAACCTATAACTTATGATTATCCTATTAATTTCC
The DNA here is from genome assembly GCA_027943335.1 of Chamaecyparis obtusa. Classification (NCBI taxonomy): domain Eukaryota; kingdom Viridiplantae; phylum Streptophyta; class Pinopsida; order Cupressales; family Cupressaceae; genus Chamaecyparis; species Chamaecyparis obtusa. Next base: position 371,625 of record BSBK01002244.1, read on the forward strand.
CTTGAATTAGTATAAAGCCTCCAAGTTCCTCCTTTCTTAGGTGCAAGGACAGTGGGTACGGCACATGGACTAATGCTCTTTCTAATGAGACCTTGGTTTACGAGTTCTTGTATTTGTCTAGCAATTTCCTCATTTTGTTGAGGGGTCATCTTGTAGGCTGCTTTATTGGGAAGGGTAGCTCCTGGGATAAGGTCTATCCTATGACTTATGGCTCTTTTAGGGGGTAATGTTGATATTTTTCCATCACTTACTATACCTTCATAAGTCTACAACATGTTTTGTAACTCCTTAGGTAACTCTTGCTTCTTAGTCACCTTACCTTCATCTACCTCCCTTGGTCTTAGCACCAATGCAAAGCCAACTCCTTCACTCTCTTCCATGGCCTCAATGAACTCTTTTTCACCAACCATGAGCACATTAGGACTTGTTGTCTTCACCTCTGTATCCTCTAACAGTGACTGAATTTTAAAAGTCACATTGTCTTTCTTAAAAGTATAGGAATTCTTTCCTCCATCATGCATAGATTGGCAGTCAAATTTCCATGGTCTACCTAGGAGAAAATGACATGCATTCATAGGTAACACATCACACAAAAATTTATCCTTATACCTTCCAATTGAGAAATCCACCCATGCTTGTTCATTTACCAACACATGTTGGCCTTTATTGAGCCATGTGACCTTGTAAGGATTAGTGTTGGATATCCTTGTCAACTTTAGCTTGCTAACTACTTCCTCTAACATAATATTGTTAGTAGACCCTGAGTCAATGATGACTCTACATACTTTCCCCATCATCTTGCACTTTATCCTAAACAAAAACCTCCTTTGACTTGGCTCTTCCTTCACCGGCTCCTTGATCAAAGTTCTCCTCATCATGAGGTTCTCACCTTCCTCTAAATTCAATGGTACTTCAACATGTTTCTCTATTGCATTTGTCTCATCATGAACTAGATTATTTCTCTTATCACCTCCTTGAGAAGAACTACCCTTCTCTGGACACCTATAGGTAGGGTGTCACATTTGATTGCAATAGTAGCACTTCATATTGGCAAAGTAGTTGCCTCTACCTCCTTGTCCACTACTTATTCCTCTAAAACTAGAGCTTCTTCCTCTACCACCTCTACTAGAGCTTCCTTCTTGTTGCTCACTAAATTTTATTTCTCCTTGAGTCCTTGATTTAGAACTCCTTCCACCATAGCCACCTCTTTGTCCTCTACTATCTTTTCCCATACCTCTACCTTTGGAGGTTTTCTCTTGTTTCCTCTTGCCTTTCTCCTCAATCTTGAAGGCCATTTGATAACATTGGTGGATGGTTTTGAAGTTCACTAGACTCATTTATTCTTGAATGGACCATTTGAGACCATTCAAGTACCTTGCAAGCTTGATGCTTTCATCTTCAACCACCTTTGATCTTAAGCAAAACTTTTGGAACTCCTTAGTGTATGCTTGGACATCCAAATCATTTTGTCTAAGATTGTGTCTTCTCCTATGTAGTTGAACTTCATAATCATCAGGAAGGTAGGTCTGCTTCACTTTAGTTACCATGCCCTTCCATGTAACTATAGGACCTTTTCCATCCTTTTCCCTCTCAATTTTCACAAACTTCCACCATGTGAGAGCTGAACCTCTCAACTTTGACTTAGCCACCACAACCTTTTGGGCATCTGAGATACCATCACATTCAAAGTGATTCTCTATGCTATCTATCCAATCCACAACTGAATCTAGATCCATTTGTCCATTGAATAGTGGCACACTCTCCAAAGCTTTTCCACTCAAGGCCTTCAATGCCTTCAAGAAGGGTTCTTCTGAAAGAACATGGTCAGGTGTTGGAGCTTCCTCCTCCAATTATAATTCCTTTTCCCTCACTTCTTTCTCTTCCTTTTGATCAATTTTATCTTTGACCTTATCAGCTTTATCTTGGACTTCACCCAAGAGCTGCTCCATTTGGGATAATCTTTCCCTTAGCAACTGATTATCCTCTTCTTGTTCTTCTACCTTCTTGGCTAACTCAGCATTAGTCACCATGGTTTTATCTTCTACTGATCTCACTAATGTATTCTCTCCTATTGATTTAGTAGGTTGAAACATCAACCACAAGCCTGATCAATTCAAGCTCTGATATCAATATGATGTGAGTGTTCCAAGGTTTTCTTGCACACCTTTCTTAAGAAGAACTTCCTTGTCTTCTTCTAGGAACCTAATCTCCTATAGGTCTTGATTAGGCTTAGGTGATTAACTAAGACCTAATACAACTCTTCTCCAAGAGTCCTACACCTTGCGCTTCACCTTGAAAGACTAACACCCCTTAGTTAGTTCAATTCTTCACCTACACTTAGAAGAATCTAAGTGCCAACTTCTCTCCATTCATGAAATTCATTGCGGGGATGTATAATGCTTCATTTAAATTCATATCTTTTCCATTTGGATCCATTCAAAAGGATCTTCAAGCCTATCCTTATCGGGTTCAAGACTTGGTCTTTAGGAGGCCTAATTAGGCCTATTTCCTTGTAGCCTTTTGCAAAAACCTTTTGTCACTTATTGACAAAACTTCCCAAAAATCTTACCAAACCGATTAAGGATTTGGATATCCTTTTGGATTTTACAAAGGATTTTGCAAGTTTTTGACTCCTAGGTCATCCGTACACAAGGTTCCTATATTCTAGGCCTAATAGGGCTAAAAGACCTATTTCCTAGGACCTCACTGGTTTCTTGTTCCAACCTCAACCAAATGGATTGGTGGGATCAAAAATATTATAACATAACATGATTCTAATATGTCACACCTAGAACTGTACTTTCCCCATATTGTACTTTCATTCCCTGCAAGAAATCTTCAATTTATCATCTTCAAACCTCTAACCAGGCACTGTCTGCTTGCCTAGGGCTTGGTACTAAAAATAGCTATCCATATGCTCATGAATCCTAACTATATATAGGCTAATGAATCCTCTATCATATCCAACCACCCTTAGGAAGATCCCATGGTTAGTTTTCACGGGGGAGCCATGAAATGACTGACTGGTCAGGATAGGACCAAGAGAACTACTTAACCAAAAACAATTTATGCAAGACCTTAAAAAACCTCAAAAAAACTTGGTTACTGAATGAAAAACTCTTAGAACTATCCAAAGAACACTATTCAATCACTAAATTAGAGCATGCAATCCATTACATATCATTGTCACACTAAAAAGCTTGGGTTCTTTACAAAACATAATTGTAGAGCTATCTTCTCATTACTCAAACTTGCTACAATAATGTCTAATCTTGAGATTCAAGCCTTCCCTTACATTAGATGCCATTTCCCATGTTTTTAGGGCCTGTTGGTTGATTCCCCACTTCCTATCTTCTAGGGAATCCTATGTAACCGAGTTTCATTCAACATTTGCCATTATTGCAAATGTTGTCATGACAACTTCTAACAACTTTTGGCATCTTTGTCACTATGCCATCTTCCTAACTCTTAGGACCTCTACCTCCTATATCTTGAGGAAACAACATAATTAAAGGCCTCAAGGCATCTTCCTAACATCATTCATGTGTTTAAGACACATTGAAGACTCTAATCCAAACTTTAAGCTTCTAAGACTAAGAATTTAAAAACTACTAAAAATGACTATTTTGGTGACCTTAGTCCTAATGACTAACTCACCTAGTCCACAATGCAATGACCTTCTAAGGTCCAAATAAAACTCACCCTATTTTGACTTGGCTAATGTCAGATACAAGACAAAACATCTTAACTATGGAGGTTAGCCTAGGTGTGCTCCTGCACCAACTGATAGAAGAAACGTTAGTGAGAAGCATGAATTAGCTAGACGAATGAAGACTTAATTAGTTGCAATCAAGATACATGATCATTTTGAGTCACTATTGAATATTTTCAATGATATCATAATTGCACCTAATTAAAAGAAAGAGATATGAATGCACCCAAATATTGACCATTTGGATACCACTACGATCTTTGTTTGAACAAGTAGATAGAAAACAAGGAAAATTTTAACTCCATTCTAAGATTCATGTGCTTGGGATCGAGATATGTGTGGCATATCACAATCTTGTATAATTTATTATACTTAGAAATTGAAAATTTTCAGATATGTTAAGGCTCTTATCCCAGACACCCCAGGCACACGTACCATAGAACTTCATCAAAATATGAGCCACAAACATAAACAAATAAAAGAATATCGTGATCCATCATGGATAGTCTCACCACTTAGTGGTATCCTTGAGGAGCATATGAACACAATAAAAATAAAAAAATAGATTGACACGACTGAATTTGTCAACAACCTTACTGATCATTAATTGGATTGTCTGGTTTTAGGAATGGACTACCTGTATAAGACTGATCTATTTGGTTTTGAGTGTATCCACCACTGTATAAGACAATTGATTTGTTTGATTGATTGATCGATAGATGACACATTGGATTTTTTATAAAGATAGGTCTCATGAGTCCATTGTCAATTTATGAAGCTCATCATTTTGATTTAATATTGATGCTTGATTGTCACTTTCTACTTGTCATTATGAAGATGATTTTATTGCAAAGATTTTGATATGTTTTGATTTTTTTGATTGATTTCTTTATGATATTTTATGATGTTTTTGTTCCATCAAAGGTTCATATGTTTGGAGTCAAAGTATGTGTGGTCTATCACATAGGTGAAGGATCTTATCACACACACCCCTAACATCAATCCCCTTGATGAATGTTTTAATGTTTTTTGATTTTTTAGGATTATTCCATGATCTTATGTGATAATTTTGATCATTTTTTCAAGAATTTTTATGATTTTTTTGGATTAGGACAATTTGAGAAGTATTTAAATTTTTTTTAGAATATTTAACAATTTTTTAAAATTTTTTTTAGCATATTTTGAAATGTTTTTGGGATTTTTAAGGACTTATTTTTCCTCCAGTGTCTAGAAAGGAAATGAAAATATGGATTTCTAGATGAATTGGTAGATGGATGGATTCGTAGATGGATGCATTAGTATATGGATGAAGGCAAGAGGTATCTTAGTATGTCTTGAATATGTTTGAGTGCCAAGGACTATCCAGAAAATGAGATAACATGTTTTTTCAAGCTAAGGGAATGATAGGATATGGTGCATTAATTGACTTGTGGTTTACATGAATGAACATGCCAAGAGGATGTTGAAAAAATGTTTGACATTTTATGAACTTATTTTCTATCAAGACAAAGAGAGAGATTTGGATAGGAAAATGATAGGACAAGAAAGATCAAGAATGGACAAGGGGAAGAGATATGGATTGAAGATTGTGATAAGATAAGAAATATGGACCAAAGGGATGTGGATATGATAGGGGATATGGACCAAAGTGATGTGGAAAACATGAAGAAGATAGGACATGTGATTCTTCTAGGGAGATTCTTAGCCTTGTCAAGATCAAATTTGGGAAAAAGGGAATATGGATGTTGATAAGATAGGGGATAATGGAGGAAATGAAATGGATATGATATGATAAGAAGATATGGATGAAAATTGCCCCCAAGTATGGAATGCAAGAAGTTCATAAATTACACATGATGTCTATTTGCCAGGTTTTCATCATGGTACTTTCCCAAAGCACCTATTTGCTAGGTTTTCACAAGTGGACAAAATTATTTCTCTTTTTAATTTTTTTTCTTGTTTTTTTTTAAATTTTTTTTTTTTTAGGAAGATAATGGATGCATGATATGACTTGGATTAAGGACTCAAGAATCTTTCTCTTTGTATGGTTCTCTTGAAGGACACATAATTATTAATAATGGATCACAAATTTTTATAGTATGCTCAAATATGTTGGTTGGGTAATGACAAAGGGAGATGCAATGGTTGGTTGGGTGAAGTAGGATAAGGGTTTATGCAAAGGATTGTATAGGATGCATGGAAGGTTGAAAAATATGTGTTGGATAATGGAGGGATTTTAAGAATATTGGTGTAGGATTAGATGGAAAGGGTGACAAGGTCAATGTTGGTACACATCTTAAAGGGTGGTGGAGTAATAGAGGAAAATGGGGGGAATTTTGAGAAGAATATATTTTTAGTGGATGGAAATGTGGGAAAGATCAATATTGGAACACACCTTGAGGGGTGGTGGAGTGACAAAGATAAAAGAGATTTCACATTTGATGGAGAAAAGGATATAAATTTTGGATATGATGGAAGAAAATGAGATTTTGGATTTGATGAAGGAATGGTTATGAATTTTGGGACATAGGAACCCAAAATGGATTTGGAAGGTGGAAAAAATTAGATGGATAGATAGAAAATTTGGATACCAACTTGGATTTTTCTTTAGGACACTATGCTTCAAGAAGCCACTTGTAAATCCACATGGATTTTGATTTTTAATTCTTTTGTGGGTCCTTGGAATTCATTATTCTACAAGAGATTTATGAAACCATATAGCTTTTGACTTCATTTTTTCTCTCAAGGGGCCATTTTGGCCTTTTGGACATTTCTTTTCTTTTTGGATCATACTTTACTTTTTTTTTCATGTCGATTAGATTGGACATGTTGATCCTTGACTGCATGTGGATTTCTTGACTTATAGACCTTATTCTTGACATCTAAATTGCTTGAAAGGGGAATGGGATTTGTGGATGGATAGGAATTGTATGGAGTCCTTTTGGATGGGTGGAAGGTTCTCCATGTGTGCCTTTTTTGACTTGCATGTGGGAAAGGGTAAGTGGATTGTGAGCTAGTGGATGAAGGAATATATGGACCTAAGATGGATGGAAGGGATGAAGGGGAAGGTATACACTTGAGTCTGGATTTGGAAGGAATACCAACATCTTGAGGTATGGAATCGAGTCCATGACCATTTGAATATTATTTGATATTAAGGGGTTTTGATATATTTTTTCCATTGAGGTTTAACCCTTTGAATTGATATTTATTTTGACTATTATGATACTTTCTACAAGATGTGAGTCAATTTTGAGGTGGATATGATATGGAAGAAACAATAGGATTGTGAACTGGACCAGACTGGATGGAAGTAGAGGAACCCATTTGACATGTATGGGGTTTACGAACAACTTGAGTAAATATATTGGGATCATGAGGGGGATAAGGAAGAATAATGGGATATTTTGATGGAATAGGAGGAATGACAAGATAATATGGTAGGATAGGATCTTGTTGAGAACATGGAGGATTAGGACATAGAGATGAAGGAATGGTAGGCTCATGAAGAGGATTTGGAGGGATGATGGGATTTTGTGGTGGACATGAAGATGGAAGGATACTTTGATCTTGACTTAGAAGAGGACCCTTTGACTCTATTTTAGGGGTTGTTTTCTCTTGACTATGAATGGAATCATTTGGAATAATGGGAAGGATGTCATGATCTTTCTTAGGAATAGGAAGTGGAAGGTCAATAAGACTTGGAAGGACACCTTTTTCTTGGGATAGGTGGTAATCCTTGTTGATAGAATATACATAGATGGTATGCTCATCATTAGATTCTAGAAAGATAAGATATTGGTAAAAAATTGGATAGATTTGGTCATCATTGGGATCTTGATCTTGATTTATTTTAGGACTCATTTCTTCATACTTTTCATTACCCTCTTGACATGGGGTATGAATTGAAATATGTACAAGAGATTTGGGGAAGGAATAAATGTTTTGACATGGGGAAGAAGGACTTCGAATGGGACTCTCTGGAGTAGGTTTGTTTGGGAATGGAGCATATCGTGGCATTAGATCCAGGACTATTGAATTATGTAAGGAAATTATATTAGGAAAATGATTATATTGGAAATCAATTATAGATAGCCCTTAGGAGGTCTCATCACTAGATATATCATTTGATAGAAATGGGAAAAAATTCTCTTGTGATACTTCAGGAGATGAAGGACTGGTGGGAAATATGGAGGTTTCTTGAGGGACAACTTCTTTTTGGGAGGAAAATGTATCATTAGTGTGATTGTTTTAGAATGTGCAATTTATAGACATGGATAGATGTTTTTGATTCTATTCAACAATAAGATAATGTATGTGAGCCATTTTTTGAAGAAAATGATTGAAAGGTTTAGATTGGATTTTTTGTTCCTTGGGTGATCTTGGTGGTGATACCACATTAAAGTTTGAATGTTGTAAGTTATTTGTTGATTGAAAATGTGGTAAAAAAGGTTTCTTATTGATTATTCTTTATTGATGTCCAAAAGATGACAAATTTTCAATTGTGTTTATTTTAGAAATCCTTGGTGGTGGATTTGAGGAAGTAAGATGATGTTTATTGAGATGTGATTTGATCAGAGGCCTATAAATTGATTGATCAAAAGGGTAGGGATATAAGTCCTCTATGGTATAATACTTTGGTTGTCTTTGAAATTTAAGATCATCTAACTATGTTTTCATGTCTTTCATTTTTTGTATGAGGATATCAGTTTGCAATTGTTCATGTTCCATTGAAGGGAAAATTTTTGAATAGAAAAAAGGGTCTATACCAACATGGTAGTTGGGTTCTTGTTCTTCTTTGTATAGAGGAAATGAATTGAAGTACATATCATTTGGGTTGTTCCTTGTTTGAGATATGATGAGTGGTATCCAATCAAAAGGGTCTGGAAGAGACACATGTCTATTGGTTGAAAGTGTTTGGACTGTGACTCAAGTTGATATGATGAGGTTTCCAAAATAAAACTATCTTTATGTTGAAGTCTGATAGAGAAATGTCTATTTCTATGATTAAGACTTAGAATGTTGATTTTGAATTCTTAGTTAAATAAGGACCTATAGGAATTGATGGAAGAATTTTGAAATATTATATATAGACTATTGATGACACAAATAAATGGAATTCGGATTCAAGAAAGATAACAAATCATCAAACACAAAAAAAACTTCAAACAATAGTCCTAAGATTTACACAATGAGTGTATGTTCTCGATTATTTTCATAGATATTGTACAAAGAAATATTCTAGACAATCTACCTAAGGTTAGTTTGGTTCAACATGGCTAAAAATGTGGCTTACTACTTAACCGAGTTCTAGTAAGGATTTCCTTCAAAGAGATTTCTTTTACCTCTCTTTTGAGAGCTTCCCACCACATGTCAAGAAGGTTTTGTGCAATCCGTGAGGACTACTAGAGGAAGGATATTACATGCTCTTTATCCTTCACCTCATTAAAGATGAAGACATTTCAATTTATGGTGGGTTTTAATACCATGGCTAAAGTAGTTGTATCCCACTTTGAGCTTTTCATCTCACTTGCACCTTGCTAAGGAAAATCTCTAGAGGTATGCCCCTAAGTCTCAAATTAATCTACCTAATGAAATTAATGAAATGAAACTAAGAGAAGCTTTAGGAGCCTGATCACCCTAAGAAGGATGAGAGAATATCCCTACTACTTTTAATTTCCAAGAACAATATACATGGTGTTAATTATCCAAACCTTTAAACTAGAGGAACTCCACCAAGTTTGGCATTTTGATCACCTAGAAGGTGAGAGAATAGGCCTACTAGTTTTTTTAATAGGTACATGAGGTCTTCCATAATTAGTCTATGTGATTTTAAAACTGAAACTTGCCACAGTAACACTGGAAATGCCTAAAACAAAATATTTTTGGAGTGCACCTTATTCGATGTTTATGGACATTTTTAATATACTTTTACCTGGGAAAAAGCTCTAGCTCCCAAGCATCCAAAGAAGCTTTCAAACACGTTAGTCCAACACAAGAAACCCAAGGTGAAGGAAAATTGACATGGTTAGAAAATCCAAAATTTACCAAGGATGAGCATACAAATCAATTAAAATTGGAAGAAGTGCACCTTGATTTTTTTGTGTGCTTTTGACCTAGTCATAAAGATCCAAGTTTTTGATATATTGTTGGACCACAAAAATAAAAATGGAAGTAAGTAAACCCTATTAAAAATAAGTGAGATTTCCAAAAAATGTAATAATTTTAAAAAAAATTCTTCATTTGTGCCTAAGGGACCCGATTTGTCAAAAAAAACCAGTTTTTAAAGATCTATTTATTTTTGTCTTTATTTGTCATAAAAAATAAAAACAAAAAGAACATACCCCATTTATATTTGTAAGAGATTTCTAGAATTATAAAATTTTTAGAGAAATTCTCTGATTTGCGTCCAAAATTAAAATTTAATGAAAAATCATTAAAAAATTATAATTCCTACAAAATTAATCAGAAAAATTTGATTTTTGGGATGTAGGTTCCTAATACCATCCCTAAACTGTAGTAAAAAGCTAATAAAAATAATTACTAGTTGTTTAGGAGATATGACCAAATCTTTAAAAACTTGCATGCAACAACAAATTAGCAAAAAAAACTTGCATGCAAATATAGAAGACAAATTTATGAGATTCTAAGCATGTTCACATCAAATTCACCAAAATGTATGTAGGGTAAAGTATCTCCATGAGCTTAAATAGAAGAATAATAGCTCTGAACTAATCAAAGAATGAACTAATAATCAACATAAATCCCTACAAACAACATAAATATAAGCATGAATAATTATAAATAAAAATGAAACTAAATTCAATGCAAACTGATTAATGCTTAATGGCTTTCGTTGCTTCTTTGCACTCTTGTTGAAGTGATGCTCAGATTTGATTTCGAAAGCACTTGGATTCAGGAGATTCAAGAAAACTAAATAATGATAATAGATTACTTGATTGCATGAATTAAACTTGCATAAGATAATTTCTATTCAGAAATTAAGCTTCTTCATATGGGTTTGAAGGGGGTTTATAGAGATTTTCTGAAATCAAAGAAAGATTGAGATTGATTTGAGATAACTAGATTGAATGGATGAGATAATTAGAGAATGGAAGGATCTGGATAATTTTCCAAAAAATGCAGATATATTTCCAATTCGAACTCATACTTGTAGAGAGTTCTTTTAGAAAATAAAAGATGAGACAAAGATTGCAGAGATTTTTTATTTTAAGAAGATATTAGTTTCCAAAATGCAAATTTGGAAAAAGAAATGATTTTTAATTTAAAGATGATTTTTGCAATTTGAGAAGAGTTTAGAATTTTAAAAAAGGATTATTTCTAAATTTGAAGATATTATGCATTTTGGATTTGTGCATATTTTTTATTTTTCAAAATTTAGTAATTTGGAGATATTTTTGATTTTGTGATTTATAGAAAATTTATATCAATTTAAAGAAAGATGAAATTAGAATGAAATGAATTAGAAATTAAGTGAAATTAAAATTAAAATAAAATTAAATTAATTTGAGAAATTAATTTAATTGGGAGGAATTAATTAGTTAATTTAAATAACTAAAGGAAATTATTTAAATTAAGAGAATTTAGAAATTGAATTTAATTAACCGATAGAGACTAATTAATTAAATATTATTAATTATTTTATTAATATCGAGGGCATGATTAAGTGATCAAAAGATTAGGTTATAGAAGAAATAAGATGATTAATTAAATAATTAATTAATAGCGGAATAGTTAGTAATTACAAGAGTGGTCAATTTTGGGTGTTTGTAAGAAGATCATGAATGCCTTCACAAATGCTTAGATAAAAAAATTACTCTTTATATTCCATGCCTTGAATGCTTGATGTCTTGAATTGGACATGATGCTTACTTGATTGTTTTCTTTGTGTTGAAAGCTCTTATTACTTGAGAGAAATTCACACATTATTGAATTCTTGAGAGAGAGCTACCAAAATGAGTGTGGTAGCCTTGATTATATACCTCATCTAGTCATTATGGGGTGAAAATTTTTAAGGAGGTCAACATAGAATTAGGAATAGTGGTAAAATCAAACAACCAAAACCCAATTCAAATTTGGGGCCAATTATTGGGGACAATGGCAAATTTTAGGACATGGTCAACCCAAAAATTCCCTTGTCCACCCAAAGTGGACCAAAATTTGGACCAAAGGTCCTATTTGGTGTGGGTATCCCAAAAATATGTGCAAAATTGAGGGTAGATCAAGAAAAATAGGCACAAAAGCCTTGGAACACCAAAATGAGGCTTAATTAAGCAAGAAATAGTATTGGGATACAATTTGCAACAATACACTTTTTTTGCTATTTGTGGAATGTCATCATGAAGTCTTGAGACAAAAAATTGTTTTAGGTGTCTTTATTGGTATGTTAACTTTAGAAATATATGGTATGCAAAATTATGGCCATGGATAAAAATGCTTGTGACTATATCACATACCTTGACCTTTAACACATGAATCCTAATATGGATGGAAATATTCCTTGTCTACTATGTGTCTATTAGCACAAAGGGAAAAATTAACACATTTATCTTTGATATCTTGGCGCGAACCACCCCATTTTCTATATAAATAAGGCTCAAAGATAAAAAAATATTATACACTAGTGAAAGCACAATATAAGATGAAAAGACTATGGTATCTATATAATTAACATTTCTCTTTTCAGTCTATACACTCAACTCAATCAATCAAATCAATCTATTAATAAATAATTGAATTTCATGTCCCACTATCTATTCTATTTGATCAATCAAGCATATCTATAAATGAGATTGAATAACCCTTATCTACCATCCATCTAATGTCTTTCCTTCTTACTAATTTCTCTTCTATGTGATCTCTTCATCTTGTTGATAGATTGAAGCTCGCATCACAATTTTTAGGTTAATTTATTCAGGGGGAACCATATTATTTCATCAATACCTCATCCCTACAAGGGAAAAATTGTTATGATTATTCTTTGAAAAAAATCTCAAAATTGATTGTCTCGAAAAAGGGAAATATATAGCCACATAAAATTTTCCAATGCCTAAGCAACATTTATACTATCTTTCTTCTTAATTAATTAAATAATGTTTAATTATATAATTAATTTAGAGTCATTCTTCTAATTCAAATTTGAAAATTAACATTTCCCTCCCGTCCCACAATTAAATAATTTTTAATTATTTAATTATGTAATTTTTTCCTAATATTAATTCAATAATTTTATAATTTAATTAAATAAATTTTTCTATTTTCTTTGACATAATTAAATAATTATTTAATTAATTAACTATGTCTTGTACAATTCAATAGATTCTTTTATTTATTTAATTATTCCATTTTTTGAGAAATGTATTTCTTCTTAAAATAAATAAAGTATTTATTTTATTTATTTATCTCTCATGCACAATTAAAACATTTTTTAATGATAATTAAGTCTTCTACTTCCACTTCCCTAACTATTAATCACTCTTAGTCTAACTGATCAATCAATTCTGTCAATCTTCTTAATGTCGTTAGTCATCTCCCAATCAATCTACTTATCTCTTTAGTTCATTTAGTTGATCTAAGGCATGTAGCCTATTTTGCATTATTATTATCTCAACCAACCCAAATTTTTTAAACTAAGTAACTAATTCTACCTTATTATCATGACCATTATCTTGTCATCAAATTTTAAAAATCAAATATCTATCAACATCTTTCAATTTAAATCATTCTAGTTGAAGTCTTGAAAACTATATAATTGGCTTGGATGTGTTAGGCCCAAAAGAAGGAACGCACAATTGAGAGGGGAGGGGGGTGAATCAGTTTTGTGTACCTATTACTTTTAATTCCACTTTAATCACTTAGATCTAAAAGATAAAAAGTAATGCAAGATCCACAACACATAACATAGAACACTAAGATTTATTCTTGAGGAAACCTAGTTAAGGGAAAACCCTGGTGGGAGTCAAACCCAAAAGATGAATGTACTCTATTAGAAGTATTGTCCAGTTAAGAGAAAATGGAGAACAAAGGATGCACTTGCAACCAAAGTCTTACAATTGAAGCAGTAGGCACATTGCCCATAGCTCACTGCTCACAATACAATCTCAAATCTGGCTCTGAGTTAGGTTCACCAATCTATCTACAATTAAAATAGGGTGGACATACATTCCTTTACAACCAAACTAACAAATATAATCTCCTATGCCAAAATAGTTCCAATGAAGTACAAAATCTTCCTTAAATGAAGAATACAAACACCTGCATCTCTCTCACACTCTCACTTCCTTCCACAATTAAAAAATGATCTCTCATTTATACCAATTACAAAAAAATTATCAACCAGTAGGCCAATTAAGACCCAATACAATAAAATATATAAATATTACGATCAATCTCCAATGCGATCCAAATCAAGTCAGCCAAGACTTAGATTGGACCCAAATATTCATCCATGAAAATGCATGTGTCATCAAGGTAACACCAAGAATCACAACACGTTACTCCATCAAGTCATTAGGACCTAAATGAAGAAACACTAACAAACTACAAAAATAATAAAACTAATCACCTCAACCAATGCAAACCAGAAACATGATCATCATACGATTTGAGAATACCAACAATAAATGTGAATACCATCCAAAACCTTTGTATCATATCCAATACAAAATCAAAACTCATCTTTATCTTTGATCAATAGGAATAGTAAAATACCAAACTCAGTCATAATAAAAGATATCTTTCTATAATCTAAATCATGAACAACACTAGATGTGAATACAATGATATGGAAACATGCAACCAACAATTTCACAATCTCTGAAACATCAAATCTAAGTCATACCAAACCAAATACTCATCCACTATTCATAGAAACATTGTGACACCAACAAAAAGAAACTTGATCATTCCTCACTCATACTGTCATACCAAATTCTGTGAACCTCTATAAATGGTCTTTATACACCTATACACAATAATTTACAATCACAAATTAAGATCTCAAACATATCATTTGATCAACTTAAATCATCTCCACCGAACATCCTGACACACTGTCTAAAACATCAATCAGTATATTGACATCAATGAAAAAAAAATGTTAGCACACCCAAATCCAAAACTCTAACATGCTAAATGATTTTCCAACAATCTCCCCCTTTGGCATTGATGGCATCATGTGTAGTGAAAAATTGATCTATGCACAGAGACATCACTATATCCACCTGATCACTCTGAAAGTATAGTTGTAATATATCTGTAATACTCCAAAAATGGGCTTCAGTACCATTAACTACATATATCAATAAATCAATTGAAATCAACCCTAAAGTCCTAACCCAAGGCACATCTACACATCAAGTTATCAAAACCCTAATTGATTTTATCATAAATCTACATCATGGAATATTCCTAAATATTCCTAATTTATTGTAATTATCTCTAATTAAATATTATTTGGTGAGAAATGATATTATGTTATTTATCCTAAAGTGTGATTAATTGAATATGTCAAATATTTAATTAATTAAACTCCATTTAGCCACTTAATCACTTTAATTAGATTTAATTAAATAATTTTTAATTAATATTATTTATTTGACAATTAATCAAAAATTCTAAAATAATTGATTGAATATTTATTTAATTTATTAATTTGAATTGTCAAGATAATAATACGGTTTTGAATAAAATTTGATTTAATAATTAATTAACCCACAAATCAATTTGTTTAATTAAATCAAATGGGTTGAGAGTAAAACACATAAATCAAAATTCAATATTTATCTACACAAAAATTAGAAGGTTAGTTAACTCAAAATCAACTTTTTGATTCATTATGTTAAGTATCTAAACTGAAGATGTGATTTTGAGTCATAAAGTTGATTTGCATGATCTCAACATCTAATTGTGAGTCATAAAGACGATTTGCATGATTTTTGAAAGTTAACTACTTCTAATTCCCCGATGACTTTCCAATCAATCTGAGTCAATCAGGGAGTGATTTTTGGCTTTTCCATGAGTTCTCAAGTCTGGAATTTTGTATATAAACGACCCTTGGTCCTTCACAAATCATATGTGCAATCTTGAGAGAAACAATGTTATACTATCAAGTTCTTGAGAGATTGTGCATCCTCTTGAGATCAATTTCTGTTTTCATTATTCTTAGCTTTGCATTCATAGATTTCATTTCCATTGTTATCAAGTTTTAGATCAATTTCATATAGCTTAAATCATTCTTATTGCATTGAAAACTACAAAAACATAGATTAAATCTTGCATTCATTTCAATTTTTTAAAATTTAAATCCTTTTTCTAGACATTGCATTGTCACTGATCTCGGTCATAATCTGAGAATACCATACTCACGTCTCTTAGAAGGCAGTAGATCATCTGGTTGATGATATATTTGTTGATTGCTTATTTGTTTATCATTAATCTGTAATGTTCTACTGAAGTGTTGTGTCTTCCTAGTAGGTACAATTTTCACACACATTTCTAGCACTCACTGTGGGGCCCAATATCGAGTTTCCATTTCATTTTTGATCACATTTATAATAATTTTACATCTAGTTTTTGGATTTTGGGAATTTTCTGTACAATTGCACAGGAAATATCTTACAACACTTTGGATTGCCATTTCTAAACATACTGTTTGTCATAGGACATACAATATTATTACATTATCATGCTGGGGTATACCCATTACCATTTCAAAACTACTTTTTCGTGTAGGAAGGTATATATTGTCATACGATACTCAACACCAATTTTTCAATTATTGTATGGGTTTTTGTGATCAGTTTTCAAGGTTTTGACATGAAATTTGATTAATGTTAATCCTAACCTCTGATGTTTGTTGATGCATGATAATTTTTAGATAGTGTAACATTTTTACCTGACATATGAGGAAGACTTGAGCATTAAAACTTGTGAAATCCAATTGGCCTATTCTTGTCTTGTCTTCTAAGCCCTTATTTGCTAGAAACCTGATAGAAATCGCTTGTCAAAGAAAGCTCAATCAAAAATTTATAAATCGTGGTTTTTAAGGTTGCCAAATCTTCATCGAGAAAATATTCTATTTGATTAGAATCTCTTTTTCATAGACACATAGTTAATTAATTATGTGTGTCATATTGACATTGTGGTAGATATTGAGGGGATTATGCTCTTCTCTTTTCAGAGAATCAGAAACCTAGAATGTATCTAGCCCCTGACAATGTGTGTACTATCTCTGGATTAAATATTTTTGGCATGTCTTAGATAGGGAAAAGGACAAGGTTAGGAGATTATGCTCTTCTCTTTTTAAGATAATCATAAACCTAGATTCTATGGTCCCCAACTTCACTTTTCAATTAAACCTTTAGAGGGCCTGCCGGTTGAGGTAAAAAGCTCCTGAGAAAAACCTAAGTGGGGACAAGTTTTAAGCCAAATCTTCCACCCCACTATAAAATTTGACGCTTCTTTGAGGTGAAAGCCTTAGAAGACATAATTGCACTTGTTCATGGAACCTTGAGTTAATCTTTTCCATGAACATGCTTGGATCTTGTGTAGAGTAGAGCCGCTTGAATCTTGCTTGCGAGACTACATAGGTTTGAGTACTCATAGGGCTATATGCCTCAATCCTACTTGTGGGACTATGGGAGACAGTTGTGAATGGATGCCTTGATCAAAAGCCTAAGCTAGTTTGTCACCGATCTACCTCCGAAGGATTTGTAGTGCTTGTGTGAGGTGAATAGTAATCATCCCAAGAAACTCATCATATCAAGATGCTTCCAATGTTAGCACCCAGACATATATGGGCATCAATATCAATTAGGTTTTATTGGCCTCCCATATGGTGGGGAGTTGGGGGATGTGTTCCTAAGTCAATGAGAAAGTAATGCATCTCTTCTCCTAGTTAGGTTAAGCTAGGTGTGATTGATTCATTGAGTCAATTTCCAAAGTGTTTTATGTGATTGTAAAGCTATTTCTATGTTAAACATCCTCAGATAATAAAAAACACACTGATCCTAAAAATTGGAATGAAAACTAAAGACCAAAAACATTAAAATTCCAAAATTTGAAGCAAAAATCATTTTCTGGTGTCAGTTGTCATTTTACCCTGACAAATGTCATACGACAATTGTCTAGAGTCATGAAGTGTTGTAAAAGAACCCCTAAATATTTGTATGAGAAGTACCTTATTGTCATACATGTATTGTCACAAGTGCAAGCAAATTTTTTTTTCTGGTGTTAACTATCGTATGAGTTTTCAAATTGTCGTGCCAGGGTCTATTCTGTGTCGTACGAGCCTGCATATTGTCGTATGGAAATTTTTCATACACTACTAGAAAATTCATGATATTAACAAAAAACTAGTCAACCCTCTATTTTGGTCAAAATTCTATCAGAAAAACTCACTATGTTAGGTATAGAGTAGAAAATAGCAAACCAATTTCATTTTCCTAAAGTGGTCTACATTGCTCGATTTGTCATCTTAGTGGTCAATCTGAAACATGTATTTACCTTATGTCAAAAACCTTGTCAAAACAACCTCAATTTTTCAACATTCTCAAAGAAAAAGTGTTGTGTATTAGTGTCCACTATCTTTTGGGCATCTACCAATACATCTTGGATATTGTATCCTTCGGTTATGTCAAAGTTCATCTTCTCATCAGGAAAATCAAATTTACCTTGACAAGGTTACATCACTTGGTCCCTTTAAATAATATTGTCATCTTAGTTGTCTTATCTTTCTCCATGATTCACCTAAAGGTTAATGGTGGAAACTAGAGCTTCATCACACTGAAAACAAAGAGAAGATCTAAAGACATCATCCTCATCTTCTCTCATTGCTCAGTCTTTTCATCAACCATACGATCATGATCTTTACAAGGAAGACAAGCTAGGTAATATACACCTTAAGAGAGGTCACACACCTAGGTAAAAGCATAATCAGGTGTCACCTTTTAGCCTAACTTATTAGCACAACTGAATTTTAGTATTTCTACCTAAAAATTAATTTTGGTCAAACATATGGTCTAGCTAGATTCATTCTAGCTAAGTTAGATATGTGATTTAACTTTTCCAATTGAAAATGTTTATTAAATGCATGTTTTATACCACTTTGGGTCCAATTACCATAATAATAAAATTATTTCTAAAAAGTGGCATTTCAATCTCTTAATCTTTTTAATGATATTTAAAAAAAATAAAAAGCAACCTTTCGTAGAGATCAGAGTAAATCATATTAAATAGATTTGAAAAACATAGTAAATCATATTAAATAAATTCAAAAAACATATGGTGCACTAGAGGAGAGAGTCATCTTCAAGAATATATATTTCTTTTTTTTATTGGGATAGATTTGTTATGAAAAATATGTTACGAGATGAAAACTGTCAATTTCAGTGAGTTGGACTTTAAATTGTTATAAAAGAGAAAATGTAGGTCACACACCAATTTTTATTTCTTCATGCACTAGCTATATATGTCATTTATGACATATTTTAAAATTAGGGTAAAAAATGTTTATTTACATATAATTGTTTGGTGGGAACTAGACCCCTAATTTTTAGTATTTTTCAGCAACTGAAAAATTGTCTTTAAAAATTAAAACAATATATAAATTCTTATTCAAAAAAATTATTAAAAATATTAATCATAAAATTCATCCATTTTATCACATTTAATTAGTTTACACCATCTTCAAATTCCAAACATAAATTTCATTTTTATACCATTGAAGTTGAACAACTTTGATTTTGTCAGTCTTTTCCTTTGTAAAAGGGTGACATCTTATTGTGCTTTTACCCACCTCCTCTTGAATCAACTCAATAAAAAAATCAACATGAAACTATGTCTCAAAGAGCAGCTAGTCACAGTTCACAAGGCCATGACTATGATGAAGGAAGGGCTCAAGAGCCCACACCTTCATAAATTGCACAATACATGGATGATGGTCTTTTTAAGAAACTCATGAAACATTTCCTTCAAGAGGACAAAGAAGCATACTTCCTACAACTATCCCAACAAGGGGCTAAAATTTCTCAAGATTTTAATGTTGAGGACATTGTAACGCAAGAGGAAGAAAACTCTATCACACTCATGATGCAATAGATGCATGCTATGAAAGTCAAAATTAACAAAATGGAAAAGGAGAAAGAACCTAAAGAATTCTCAATGGATTCCTTATGTCCATTTCCATTCGATCAAAGCTTGTATATGCCACCATTCCCTAAAGGGGTGGAACTACCAAAATATGACAAGTATGATAGTAATTCAGATCCACAAGATCATGTCAAGGATTTTTTCACCCTATCAATGGAGTTCATGCATGAACCAACCTACTTAATACATCTTTTCCCATGATCTTTGAGAGGGGCACCCATCAATTGGTTCTCCAAAATACCTCAAACAATCAAGAATTTTGAGGAGTTGATCAAATTGTTCTATCAGTAATATTCCCACAATATTCAACATACAATCATAATGATAGACATATGCAACTTGAAACAAAAAATTGGAGAACCATTCCTGACTTTCCTCAAACGTTGGAGGAAGAAGTTCTTGCTATATTCTTGAAAAAATCCAGAAAATGAGAAACTGGAAATCTTTATCAATAATCTAATTTGAGAAGTCAACTACCACCTTCAGATGCAAAATCACACCTCATTTGATAAAATGGTAGATACTTCCATGAAAATAGAGGACATACTTATTCGCAAGGGATATATCACACTTTAAAAATAAAATAAGTACGATTTAGGTTCTAATTCACACAACAAAGATAAAGTCAAATTTTGGAACAAGAATAAAAATGGTGTCATGAATACATTCGTGCTCCACCCAAAGCACCAGCATTCAACCTCACGATTGACACTCAAGCTATAAATGCCTCAGAAAAATAGACAACTGAGCCTCCTAAAAAGTCAAATGAATACAAAGTGTGGGTTACAAAACCAAAGTGCAAGTTCACTCCTTTGGGCGAGTCCTTGGAATCTGCCATGAAAACCTTGTTGGCAAATAACATCATCACATTACCTAAGATAAAACCTTATGACCTAGAAGTCAAACCTAAGTGGTGGAAGGAGACCAATTTTTGTGATTTTCACTGAAACAAGGGTCATAAAACCAAATATTTTCATGCGCTTGAAACATCTTATTCAAGATAAAATTGATGCTGGAGAAATTTTTATTGACAACCATAAATCCAATAATGATCATACAACATTCACAGAACCTTTTCTGAAACATACTTAGGAAGAATCATCTTCTTCCAAACCAAATATGGGTGCTAAGGTCAATTACACATATTCTGGTAACAATGAACTAATCAACATGGTAGAGCCATGCACATCTCAACATTGCAATGCCATTACCATTGTCAAGAAGGACAAGGAAAATAGATCGGCTAATGCAGTCACTAGATCTCAAGCTCAGGTAACTCTTCCAAGACTAAAATCAGGTTCATAAAATGCCTCGAAAGTACCATTCAATCTTGCATTAGCAACTAAACAAAGGACTGCATCTAAATCCTCCAATTCTAAAGAGTTCAAAAAAACATCTTTAGGATACAACATTATACAATAGCTTCAACACACTAATGCGAAGATCTCCATATTCAACTTGCTTCAAATTTCTCCTGCTCGTCGAGCAGTTCTAGACAAAGCTCTAATCAATTATAATGTTCCATAAAATATTGATGTTGATTGGTTCCATACCATGGTGGGTCATTTAACATCTCCTTAATACATATCCTTTTTAGAGGAAGATGGCAATTCACTGAGTCACCCACATAACTAGCCATTACATATTGAGGTCATGATTGAAAACTTTTGTGTTAAGCATGTTTTGATAGATGGAGGGGTTGGTCTAAACATTTGTTCATATAAACTAGAGATATCACTTGTCAAGTAATAGGCCTATAAAATCCTTTTAGGAAGGCCTTGGATTCATGAAATGCAAGCAATTCCATCAATGTAACATCAATGTGTTGAATTACCATATGATGGAGTAGAGGTCACAATACTAGAAGACATGTCAGTATCTTGCAATACTTTGAAAGAAAGCTTTGACAAACTTGTTCCGAACAACATAGAGGCTTATACAAAATAGGGTGATATAGCCTCCACATCCAAACTGAAAGACATAGAAAAAGAGATTGAAATAAAAGATATAGGTATGAGAGAATACACAATGAAACCATTTCTATCTCTTACATCTCTCCCACTCTCACTGAAATATTATGGGAAACCTTCAGAGAAAATTAAACCTACAACTAAAGAACCACATGTCATCTACAATGGGAGTTTCATCATAGAAAAGGACATCCAAACAAGAATCAGATGATGAAGAGGCTATACTATCTTGGTTATATAAAGATGAATCTCAATCACAATTGGTTCAAAAATTTGAATGTAAATCACTTAAAATTCCTTCAAAATCCTATGGACCAGGGCATAAGCTAATTTCCAAAATGGGATACACTAGAATAGGACCTCTAGGAACAAGAGGAAAAGGTATCATAAAACCCATTAAACACTATGGATGAACAAACAAAGATACAAGAGGCATAGGGTATCAAAGAAAACCTTTCCATCTTAGTGGGAATTCTACCCATGTCATAGAGAAAATAGAACCAGGAACAACTACTCAAGAAGAGGAGGAAACATATCATGAAGAAAGTGATGATTCAAAAAAAAAAACTATTTTTCCTTATGAACGTATACCTCAACACATCTTGGATCTTCTTAATGATGACAAGAAACCTAAGGAAAGAGTCAATGTGGTAGACACACAAGAACCTACTACTACATAAGGACAAATTGGTACACAAGAAATAGTCACAACATAAGAACCGACTAATCCAGAAAATAAACAAGACAAAGAATAATTTGAAGACAACCCTACTTGGGGAATTCATCCTAATTTCACACATGTTCTTTACTTTCCCAACAATTATGATGAAATAGATTCACATGAATATGAATTCTGTTCAGAATCTAAAGGCAACCTTGCTTGTGGAATTTGTCTTGATTTCATACATGTCCTTGACTCTCCTAGAGATCCTGATGAAGAATCTAATGACTTTGTGATGCATGGCAGGGATGGGGAATCCAATATGGGATAGTCCAAACCTACACCAACACTTACAAAAACAACATGCACAGCAGAATGTAATAAAATAATGCTTCAAAATAGAATTTCATTCAACATGCCAGGTTGTGAGGCCTTCTAGGTTTTCACCTTATACAACGAAATTACAAAGTATCTCAACAATCTCTTAGCTAGTCCAATTATGAAACACATCAGCAACTGATGGAAACACTAAGGCAGATCTAAACTTGAGCTCACAAGCCTCCAAGAAATCTCCTTGTCTCCAAGCATGCAAACCACTAGCTCTACTATTACAATATCAGATAAACAATCTGATCTTCAAGATCTCACAAGATCCAATTATGATTCTACTCTACTCTTATCTACTAGTCTCCTTGATGAAGGGTGCTCCCCTTAATACCACAAATACATAACAGAAATAGAGAAACAACAACAATTTGCAAGAACAGAAAATGGGCTTCTTATTATCTCCACAAATGTGGAATTACAAATTTTAGAATTAAAATATGAAAAGCCACATGGGAATTTTCCCTTACAATATCCTATAGGACAGCCTCAAATTATTACCCAGACCTACCCAGAACTGCTCCCAACTGCCCTAGACAACACTACGGGCCTTCCTTATATAGGCAATTTTCCACCACTTGGGAAGGTTCCATAAATTTAGCCTCTAAGGCTGACCAAACTTAGAATTATTTTATTTTTCATTTTATTACATCATAGTCAGCTCAAAACAACTTTTGAAACCCAAACAAAAATTTTGAAGGAAATTTATTTTCTGCCATTTCAGGTGGCCCAACTTTCGAAGACCGTAAGTCATCACCCGTTGACCCGATTGACTATTATGACCCCATTTCAGAAAGGGTGTGAAGTTCTCTACAATGCCTAAATCAAGAAAGATTCATTTAGCCTAAGTTTCAACCTCATTCGGGGCCTCTGAAGCCTTCAAAACTGAGTTTGAAGTTTCTATACCTTGCTGCCAATACCAAAAATTTTCAATATCTTCAAAACTAGACTTGATCTGGAAATGAAACTTTACTGGTAGGCTAATACGACCAAAATGAACCTCCAGGGAAGAAAATAGACCATTTTGACCTCTAACGAAAAACTTACTAAAAATAGTAAATTTCCATAAATAGCAACTATGCATAAGATAGCCCTTATTGAAAAGAAATCAGAAATATTTTTGGGTGATGCAAGATTGCTCTTACACCCAGGATGCTCTTGCATCACTCCTATCATACTACTTCCTCCTACATCAAACAAGGCTCTCAATATATAGCTAGCAAGACACAAGTCAGTCAGTCAGGCATTTAATTACATTATAAGTCCAGCCTAAGGAGAGATACCAAAACTAAAGATAGAAAGAAAAAAACATGCTACGAAGATAGATTTAGGTCCACACATGATCCAAGAAAAGATCCCCAACTGCATGAGATTTAATTTCCCTGTACAAAACTATGCAAGGTGAAATACCACATGTTTCATGAGCGAAACTGGTGGAAAATTGATGCCTGAGGAGAATTGCAATAACTCCCAGATCCAAATGAATTAGGATGTGCCCCCTTAGGAGAATGCTCACAATTAGGTCCACAAAAATGCATTAAATTGGTAAAGCTTGAAACTAACGATAGCAATGACTACAAAACAAACACCAGACAGGTACAGGAAATAGGAAATATTTTTGGTGATGCAAGATTGCTCAAGAGCCAAGATGCTCCTGCATCAGACACCCCAAGTAAATAAAAAGAATTTTCTCATGAAAATTTTAAGGGAATCAAGAAAGGTATACCGTATCTATTCTTAACCCATATCTCCTCTTGTCCTTCATTCCATGCTGTATTCACTTTATCCATTGTCATACTTAGCAAAGTATCTTGTCCTACACTTTTCTCACCTCTCCTTTCTGCTACTGATAGAAACTGATTCTGACAATCTTTTCCATTTTTTATTACACTAGTACTTTGATGAATCACATCTTATCTAGACTTACTAATCAACTCAGCACCATCTGCACCTCTTTGTGTCACTAGTGTCATCATTTGCTGCACTATCTTTGTCAGAAAGAGAATCTACCTCTTAATCTCTATAAATTCCTTAGCTATATCATTCCCTAAACTTAGCTTCCTTTCATCCACAGGAATAGGTTCATCAACTCTTTGCTCCTAATGTTTGTCATTGTTATAAGGACAAGACTTGATAACTCCACATCCAGTAGCCCCAACTTCTTGCAAAAATAAAAACTTATGCCTAGATCCACCATGCATTACCACATATGTATTTGCATGACCATCAAACATAACATGTATACCAAATTGTCAAGGTCTCCCAATCAACAAATGACAAGAATCCATAGGCAATGCATGACATAATATTTCATCATGATAAGATCCAATCTGAAAACTAACCAAGCATTTCTCTTCAATCCTAACCTTAGACACATCTTGTATCCAACTAATTTGATAATGGTTAGGGTGTTTCTTTCTTTCCAAATTCAACTTATTGACCATCTCTTTTGAAACAATGTTTTCAGAACTACCACCATCAAC
Organism: Chamaecyparis obtusa; assembly: GCA_027943335.1. Classification (NCBI taxonomy): domain Eukaryota; kingdom Viridiplantae; phylum Streptophyta; class Pinopsida; order Cupressales; family Cupressaceae; genus Chamaecyparis; species Chamaecyparis obtusa. The sequence continues at coordinate 397,005 of BSBK01002244.1, forward strand.
TATAACATTACATACCTTATTCTTTCACTTACATCTAGTTCTGAACAAATTTTTTCTTTGTACCAGTTCCTTAGCACATGTAGCCAACCACCTATTGATAAGAAATTCACCTTTTTCTACAACATTCTCTATGTCTTCTTCAGCAGTTAGTGCAACTCTTTTTCTAGGACATTGAAAACTTCTATGACCCTCTTCACCACACTGAAAACAAGTACCAGTGAACTCATTTCTCCTTCTCCCTCTCTGTCCATTATTGTAGTTCCTAGTGACTTGACCACTGCCAGATCCTTCATCAGTCTTCTTAGGATTCTCTACCACGTTACCTCCAGTAATTTTTCACCAGTCTTACCACCTCGGTTCCTATTATTTTGTCTTCCTTCAAACCTCTTGTTTAGCTTCTCCTCAATCTTTAACACCATCTGATAAGCATCTCCTATAGTTGTCATCCAAATAGTACGTAACTCTTCCTGAATACTAGGTCTCAAGCCATAAACATACCTAGAAACCTTCTCTTTATCAACTTCAGAATGACCAGTCCTAATCAGGATTATGTAAAACTTCCTAGTATACTCCTACACTGATTTGTTGTTCTACTTCAAGGCTTGCATCTTCTTAAACATCTCTAACTCATAATCCACTGGAATGAATTTATTTTTCAACTTGTCAACCATTTTGTTCCCTCTAGTGATCTTTTCTTTTCCTCTCCTACTTCTTTCCAATTGAACTTCTCTCCACCAAATATTTGCATGACCCTTCAACTTAGTCTTTGCAAATCAAACTCTATTAGGACCTTCTATTTCTTCATACTCAAAATACTCATCTATCTCATTAATCCAATCAATCAACTCTTCTAGCCTAAGGCTTCCAGCAAATGTAGAAACTTCAATCTTAGGTCTTTTCCTGATTTTAGACATAGCCTTCAAGATTCTAGTCTCTTCTAGATCCCTGGCTTCTTCTATAACTTCTTCAAAATGATCTTCTTCCTCAAACTCATCATCACTGTCATCCTTCAATGTAGTCTTCTTTCTCAATTCCTCTTGTAGATCTTGCACTTATTTCTTCAAAGCCCTAAAATCATCAAGATTGAATTCTCTAGCAGGTTCTTCCTTTGATATCTCATGAGCTTTCCTTAAAGGCATCTTCAATCCAAGGTCCTGGTACAAACCGCTTCACCCTTAATGATCTATCCACACACTCAGGATATTCAAGCTCTGATACCACTTGACATAGGGCAGGGATGGGGAATTCAATATGGGATATTCCAAACCTACACCAACACTTACAAAAACAACATGCACAATGGAATACAACAAAATAATGCTTCAAAACATAACTTCATTCAACATGCCCGACTATGAGGTGTTCTAAGTTTTGACCTTATACAATGAAATTACAAAGTATCTCAGCAATCTCCTAGCTAGTCTAGCTTTGAAACACATCAACAACTAATGGAAACACTAAGGTAGATCTAAACTTGAGCTCATAAGCCTCCAAGCATGAAAATCACTAGCTCTTCTATTACAATATTAGATAAACAATCTGATCTTCAAGATCTCATAGGATCCAATTATGATTCTACTCTACTCTTATCTACTACTCTCCTATCATACTACTTCCTACTACATCAACCAAGGCTCTCAATATATAGCCAGCAAGCCACAAGTCGGCCAGCTAGACATTTAATTACATTATAGGTACATCCTAAGGAGAGATACCAAAACTAAAGACAAAAAAAAAAAAACATACTGCGAATATAGATTTAGGTCCACACATGATCTAAGAATAGATCCCCAACCGTGTAAGATCCAATTTCCCTGTACAGAACCACACAAGGAAAAATACCACATGTTTCATGAGTGAAATTGGTGTAAAATTGATGCCTAAGGAGAATTGTGATAACTCCCAAATCCAAATGAATTAGGACATGATCCCTTAGGAGAATGCTCAAAAATAGGTCCACAACACTGCATTAACTTCAAAAAACATGAAACTAATGATAGAAATGGATACAAAACAAACACCAGATAGGTACAACAAAAAAGAAATATTTTTGGTGATGAAAGATTGCTTAAGACTCGAGATGCTCCTACATCACTTTGAATGGGGAGTTATTCCAGAACCAGAAGAAGAGGAGCTCATAATAGACAAACACATCAATGTTATGCACCAGTACACACCTACAACTAATGTGAGTCTAGAAATACATGATAGACCTTGTGATTCTGATTCACTTATTACCAATGTGAGATCCAATGATGACATTGAGACACTTACCGAGCTAAACATCTTAAGTAGTAATATCACCTTAGAATTTGAGAGTTGGATCAGAACCAATGATGACCAAAATGTATGTGTAAACACTATCAAACAATCCTTCCCTTAGCTTACTATCAAACATCCAGAACTTATTGACCAAATGTCTACCAACCCAAGCCAAGATATCCATACTTTCCAAATGGACTATGCCTTAACATGCTACCTGAATAAGGGAACCTATGAAAACTTCCATAACTCAACCTAGCATCAGCATGATAGAGGCGGATATCAAGTATCTCAGTCAGAAGAATAAAAACAAAAAGAAAAAGAGCTCTAAGGGTGAAAATGATGCAGTGGCATCCTGGCTTCTTGCTCGGTGCTTGAAGATTTTGCCAGTCTTGGTAACTATTTGGTGGAGTTTGGTTACTTGGCTGGTAATCTCGGTAGAAGACTGGCATTTCTTAGTCTTTGAAGGTGATTCTTGGTCAAAATTTTTTAGGCGTTACCGATGGAGCTTGGTGGTCATGGTGGTGATTCTTAGTTGGAAGTTCTGGTAGATCTTAGTTGATGTTGGTCACTCGGTGACTTGGTGTTTTGTTGCTCGATGCTCGGTTACCGATGAGGTCTTGTTGTTTATGCCTGTTGCTCAATTGTTGAAGTGGCTTAGTCATTGTAGGACTCGGTCAATGAAGGGAGCTTGGTCATTAAAGGAGACTTGGCACTTATGGTGCTCATCAATGTTTTTGGTGCTTGGTCGACATTGTTGGTGCTTGATAATTGTTGGAGAGCTTGGTTGGTGTGGATGCTCGGTGTATTCCCTGACGCTCGGTAGTTTGACTTACCGACAGTTGTTCTTGGAGATTCGGCTTGGCTGACTAGTGCATTTAATCTGGGTCACGTTCCTTGAGTTATGGATTGACCATTGGATGTGTGGGGACCTAGATCTAGCATGTTGCATGATCCTATGTGGATCTTGAGGCTGACTTGGTGAATTAGTTTTTTGTGAAGTTATTTGTGAGCTGACTGATGTTTGGCATTTAATATTTGTATATTTGGGAGCCCACTGGATTTTTGGATTTAATTGTTTGTAAAGCTGACTTTTGGTTGGGGTTTAGTATTTAAGGGGATGTTTGGGTAGTTGTTTAGGGCAGTAGTAGATGTGTGGATCTGTGAAAGTAGAGTTATTAGCTTGCAAGCTTAGGTAGAAGAAAGATTTCTTGGAAGTTTGAGTACAGGTTCAAATCTTTCTTGGAGTTCCTACCAGTGTCTTGTTGTGTTGAAAACCTAGGCTAGTTGAGGAGAAGTGTGTTGGATCTTGCGTGATCTTGTAGAACTATTTTCTTGCATTGTAATTGGTCGTAACTGGGAAGGCCTTACAACTCGACACATTTCATGTAATCTATTATTTTATGAGATAAAGACATCTGTTTTCCTATAGATCTGACTTTGTTGTTGTGTAATTCCATTGTGCTAGTGTTGGATACAAGTTTGGTCAGTCCTTAATTAGATCCACCGAGCTTGACTACATTAAGTGGTATCAGAGTGAGAGTTTGATCTTGTTGGAGTAGAAGGTTGACCTAGCAAGGCTGATCTTGCGAAGTTGATCTTGTTGGCGAAGAGATTGTGTGCAATCTGAGTTATAGATCCATGACATTGAACTTGTGAAATCATGCCCTGGTTGTCCATGCAAGGTGGAAGGTTGCAATATGACTTGCATACAACTTGGAGGTTATCACAAGGTGGTTAGTGTTAGGGTTTGTTGTAGAAGGTTTTCAAAGATCTTTGGAGATGTCTATGAGAGGATTGGACCTTGGTGATGTGATTTCTAAGAGGTTTGCTCGATTGGAAGCAGATTTTCTAAACTGTGTGGAGAATCAAGTTAAGAACCTTGTGAGGGAAGGTGTTGTTGAGATTTGTAGAGCTTACCAAAGTTGGAGAATTTTGATCTGGAGGAAATGTTTTTGGCCGGTTCGTAGACTGGTTCGTGAGAGAAGATATCTTGGCAAGAATTCTTATGACAGTTCGAAGGTTAAAGAGGTATGCAAAATTGGTTTTGATGTTCAGTTAGTGGAGTCTAACATCAAACCTACAGAGAAACTTGTGCTTGTTGTTGAGTTACCTATGATTACCGATGATGTTATTGTGTGAGGCCCACCTTCGGCCCACATAGTGATCCTGTGTTATGCATATCAGCCTATCTTTTTTATTATGTTTCTTTCAGAGATACTTGGACTCTGTCGACTACTGTTATATTATGTTTGACTCGTTGGACTGTTCTTTTGATGATTCTGCATATGGGATCCATGATGTGTAGATTTGGTTTATGTTTTTATATGATGTTTTGTGAACCTGATGATCTTGATGATATTTAAATTACGTTATGGAATTTCATTTGAATTATGCAATCAAATCATGAATATTACATGCAATTGAAGTATGAGTTGAATTATGCAATTGAATGATTAATTTTCGCTATATCATATATGGTTATTTTAATGGTTTTCTTTCTTGAATTACTGATGCTGCATTTAGGTATTGCAGGTGGAAGGACCATGGAAACACATTCGGGGAAATCACATTGAACGCAGGGTAACCAGTTAAACCAAGGCCTCGTCTATTAAGAGACCTGAGGCCTCATTGTTAAGTATTTATATTCGTAACAGTAATTTGAATGATTGTGTGTTTTAATGTTGTGACATTGGACGTACCTTTCGTGAAATGTTATTTTGTAAAGTGTCGCTTGACACTAATGTTAAATGTTATCAAGGTACGTCGTGTGTTGTGTGAGAGCACTTGCTAGGAGTTTTAGGGAAATCTTAGCACACCTTTTTGCCATAGGAACCATAATGCAGTTTCCATTCCCCATTTCCGATCTTTTTCCTCGACATGAGTTTAGAGGGTTAATAGTGGCCTTAGGAGATAGTTTTATGCTAAATTTGTTAACCCATTCAATGTACCCATGGGTTAGGGGTATTTTCACCTTTTTAGAAGCCTAAAATTGACTTTATGACCCTTTTTAAATTTCATATTCTATCTTGAGCGAATATTGCAACTTGCTTGATTGAACCTTATTTATGAGGTTAGGTGTGGAAGCCCTATTTAGAGGAATTTTTGGCTAAGGATGATTCATTCACCCATTCTCTATTTTTAGAGAGCTTCCAGAAAGTTAGAGAGAAAAAGGCTTGAAGCTTGGATTAGGGCTCAACAAAATTCTTCCATAGCTTTGGACTTGAGGTAGGAAATCATGTGCTCTCTTTGTTTTTATGAGATGTTTGTAATTGTGATCTTGTTCTTGGCTTCCCATGGTTGGTCATGGTGGTAGCTTGTATTGTTTTGTGTTGTGTTTTAGCTCCCCATGGTTGGTCATGGTGAGAGCAAGATTGCAAATGTGTTTCTTCATGTAATTGGATTTTGGGTTGTTTACTCTTAGATTCACTCACCCTTGGGAGGGAAGAGAAATCAAGAGGGGGTGTGGGAATGGAGGCAACTCCATGTGTAGAGTCTCCTCCATGTGTGGGGAAAGATGAACTTGGGTGAGTGATTTTCCCCAAGAAACCTTGCATTTAGCCTTTGTGGCAATGGGGGTATAAGGAGGGAAAATTGGCCATGTGTGCCTTGTATGTATTTGAGAAATATGGGTCCATGTGTGGCCTTGTTTTATTATGCAATGGTTATCTCCATGGTTTTGTCTACCCACACCCTACAAAGGAAATTTATGAAATTCCTTAGTTATCTTCTTGAGGGAATTTGGGAATTTGTCAATGTTTGTTAATCTTGTTGTGATTGTGTGTGTGATTGTAACCTGTTCAATGTGTTCTCCCCAAGCTCGGGGGTGGTCTCATGAGAGACCTTGGATGGGAGGTGAGCTCCCATGGTCTTTTCCTTGCCTTGTTTTTACTTGCAGAAATTGAAGTCAGGATGTATGAAGATGAAGATGTTAGAAATTCTTGCCTTGATGTTTTTGAATGAGGAAATCACTCCATGATTTGGATGCATTGTTGTAAATTTTATATGATGTAATTCTTCTTTCTTTGGAGCACTTGTAAATTTGTAAATTTAGAAAGGAAAATGAGAAAGATAAGCATGTTGCTATAATGAACTTTCATTGTCAAATTGATGTTTTTAAAAGATGTATTCATTATGAAATTCTTGTAAAGAAAATCAAGCTTCATCTTGAACATTGCAATGTTAATTTGAAACCTAGGATGAAGTAAATTTCAATGGAAATAGGGATAATGAAAAGTTTATGAAATTCATATTATGGAAAGATGAATACTTGCTTGTCTCTTAAAAGACCTTAAATCTCCCTTTACCATTGAAATTACTCTCTTAATTATTGCAATAAGTTCTTCAAGTTGATAGAATCTATATTGATATGTTATCATCACTTATTTGGATGAAATGAGAAGATTGTAGTCTCCATTAGATGATTTAAATTGGCTAAAAACAACACAAATAAACTCTGATTATATGATTTAAATCACTCCTTAGTTCTATGATATTGTCATGAAACAACTATGAAACTATGAACAAATTTGTCATTATGAAGTGATCTAAATTGGATTACAATTTTGACTATGTTATTCATGATTGAACACTATCCTATTAAATCTCATAAACTCCTAATTCCACTTAAGAAACCATCTAATTTTCATTGCTATGCTCTAATAAGTTTTCAGAAAAAAAAAAATGAACTAGAAGTGCTTAAAAAAAATAGCACTTCCCAGAAAATTAAAGAGAGCAAAATGCTCTCTGGATTTTGTATGGGAAAGAATTCCCATACAAAAATCCAACCACAGTCATATTATAATATAAAACATGCCACCTTTTGCCAAAGCAATTAATAAAATAAACTTTAAACAAAATATCAACTCTTACCTTTTTGAAAATCTTCCCCCCTAGGCGCAGGTGGTTGTATGCTAAGTCTTTGTCTTTAATCCCAAACTTTTTCATGGATGGGATGGTGTCCTTGGTGACACCTCAGCAAGCAAATTGGTTATCTTTTTAAAAACCTTGCCTTCTTATCCACGCAGCTTTGGAGGGAGATAAAACATGTTATAAACTTCCTTTATTGTTTGAATCTTGCTATGGCCATTTATTGACACCTTCTCCCAAAACATCTCATCTTCCTTGTTTTGCGCCCCCCTTAGCCTTTTTGGGATTTAAATTCCTCATGGCATGTGGGTGAGGAGAGTTTGGGATAAAGAGATGGTAGTTAATATGGAGGATAGGGTAGTTGTAGAATGTAGGATATTTAGAAGTTTAAAAGATTGATTTGATAGATTGTTCAGTAGGATGATTAGGTAGGATAGTTAGTATAGTTAGTAGTTAATTTAGATGTTTAGATAGTTATTAAGTTAGTTTAGTGAGTAATAAAGTTATGTATTATTTTATGTTATTTTGTCATTTTTGCTTTTGGATTTAATATTAGTGTAGAAAGATAATATGTTATGCAAGGTAATTTTATAGTAATTGGTGATTCCATTTTGTTCTATATTGTTATTTTAAGCATGTATTAATTATTAGTTAATATATTATAATAATTATTAATTAAGTAATATATAATAATTAAATATTATTATTGATTCAGATCTATAGTTTATATTTCCCAATTTATTAATTCATTTAATAAGTAAATTCATGTATATCCTATAATTTCGGAAAACGGACAGTTTAAACTCCTTTATCAAATTGGACTTAACTTAATTATTTTGAAAGTTGATTGACCTATTAATGGAATGACGTAAACATTAATCAACCATGTCCTCTTAGTCAACCTTTGAGATCTTTAGTTGACAAATGATAATTTTGATCGTCATGAAGATGGACGTATTTAACCATAATTAATATTCCTCTAGCATCCTTTATAGACAACATTGTTGAGGATAGTCACCCGATTCTTTGAAACCTCGTCATCGACATTCCTAACCCACATCTTGTGTGTTGCAAATTATCACCTTTTAAAAAATTTTGTTGGTTGTGTTTTGTCCCAACTTTTGGGCATCACATATTGATCTTGTTGGATCTAGTGAGAAGATTGGTTTTTATGTTTAGACGATTGTACCTGACATGGAAATTGTAGAGCATATGGTTGTGCTTGATCAGATTGCTGTTGGTGTAGAGTTTCCTATTTTTGAACACCTCGGTGATGTTGGTGTTACTAAGTTTCTTTTATTTAGTGTTGTGGTGTAGATGTTATTTTCTAGTTGTGGACTTGAGTTGTTGGTTGATAGTGATAAGTCTGGTGATGAGATTCTAAGATGGGATTCTTCCTTGATCCTTAGTGATGAATTGATGGCTAAGTTTGTTAAGGATGTTGGACATGTTGATTGGTTGGGTTGTAGATTTGTTCTCTTTCCTATGATGGAGTGGAAACCTTTGGTGAAGATGAAGTGGAGTTGGTGTTTTTCAGATGTTCTCTTTGGTGAGAAAGTGTGGGACACACTTTTCTTTGTACCCTGGGAGTCTGATGTAGTGGAATCCTGGCTTCTTTCTCAGTGCTTGAAGATTCTAGTAGTCTCGATAACTATTTGGTGGAGTTCAGTTACTTGGATGGTAATCTCGGTAGAAGACTGGCATTTCTTAGTCTTTGATGGTGATTCTTGGTCGAAGTTTTTTAGGCTTTATCGATGGAGCTCGGTGGTCTTGGTGGTGATTCTCAGTTGGAAGTTCTGGTGGATCTCAATTGATGTTAGTCACTTGGTGATTTGGTGTTTTGTTTCTTGGTGCTTGGTTATCGATGAGGTCTTGGTGTTTATGCCTGTTGCTCAGTTGTTGAAGTGGCTCGGTCACTGAAGGGAGATCGGTCATTGAAGGAGACTTGGCAATTCTTGTGCTCAGTAATGTCTATGGTTCTTGGTCGACATTGTTGGTGCTCGGTAATGCTTGGAGAGCTTAGTTGGTGTGGACGCTTGGTGTATTCCCTGACGCTCAGTAGTTTGGCTTACCGATAGTTGTTCTTGGAGATTCGGGTTGGTCAACTATTGCATTTAATCTGGGTCACATTCCTTGAGTTATAGATTGACCGTTGGACATGTGGGGACCTAGATCTAGCATGTTGCATGATCCTATGTGGATCTAGAGGCTGACTTGGTGAATTAGTTATTTGTGAGCTGACTGATGTTTGGCATTTAATATTTGTATATTTGGGAGTTGACTGGCTTTTTGGATTTAATTGTTTGTAAAGCTGACTTGTGGTTGGGGTTTAGTATTTAAGGGGATGTTTGGGTAGTTGTTTAGGGAAATAGTAGATGTATGGATCTATGAAAGAAGAGTTAGTAGCTTGTGAGCTTAGGTAGCATAAAGATTGCTTGGAAGTTTGAGTATAGGTTCAAATCTTTCTTGGAGTGCCTACCTATGTTTTGTTGTGTTGTAGACCTGGGCTAGCTAAGGAGAAGTGTGTTGGATCCTACGTGATCTTGTAGAACTATTTTCTTGCATTGTAATTGGCCGTAACCGGGAAGGCCTTACAGCTTGACACATTGCATGTAATTAGTTATTTGATGAGATAAAGAGATCTATTTTCCTACAGATCTGACTTTGTTGTTGTGTAATTATGTTGTGCTAGTGTTGGCTGCAAGTTTAGTTAGTCCTTAATTGGATCCACTGAGCTTGACTGCATTAGAAAAACACTATGTAGCAATCTTAGAGCCAAAAATAGTAAAAACAAAAGATGTATCCAAGGGTGAAAACCTCTCTTAGGCACCCAAAGATGAGATATTTGATGTCCTTCCGAGTCATTTATAGGACATATCCCCTATTTTTATAGAACCAACTCAATCTATCAATTTAGGCACAAAGGAGGAATCTCAATTGATTCATGTTGCACAATCCCTATCAGAAGAAGAGAAACACACATTTTCCAAATTCTTAATAGAGAAAAATATAAACTTTTGATGGAAGTATTTAGACATTCTGGGATTAGATTCCAATCTAATTATGCATCATCTTTCTATAGCTCTAGGAGTTAAACCAATCAAGTAGAATTTGTGAAAAATGTACCCTCATGTTGCACTTCTTGTCAAATTTGAACTAGAGAAATTACTCAAGGAAAGATTCATCTAAGTCATAGACTATGTTGAATGGATATTAGACATTGTTCTAGTGTCCAAACTAGATAAGTCTATTCAAGTATGCATAGATTTTAGAGATGTAAACAAAGCATGCCCAAAGGATGACTTTCCACTACCAAACATCGATATGATAGTGGATATGACTGCCGGATTTGAAATGTACTCCTTAATGGATGGCTTTTCTAGATATAACCAAATAAAGATAGCTCTAGAGGATTAAGAGAAGACAACTTTCACCTATGTATGGGGTACTTTCTGCTAGAATGTAATGCCATTTGGTCTGAAAATGCTGGTGCTACTTATCAAAGGGCCATGACATCTATCTTTCACGGTATGATGCACAAAAACATGGAAGACTATGTGGATGACACATTGCCAAATTAATTTAGAGATTAGAACACATATCTAAATTGGGTACAATACTAGATAGAATGGAAAAATTTATTCTTTGACTAAATCCTAAGAAATGTGCCTTTGGTGTCACTTCAAGAAAGCTCCTAGGATACATTATTTCTAAGAAATGTATAGAAGTGGATCTAACAAAGGTCAAAGAAATCATACAGATGCAAAATCCAAAGAATATTTGTCAAATGTGTACTTTGCAATGAAGAATACAATCTATCAGATGCTTCATCTCTCAGTTAGCTGACATATCACAACCTTTCACTAAAACATTGCATAAAGGTGTGACTTACAAATGGAGTGGAGAATGTAAAAAAAATTCAACCACATTAAAAAATACTTAGAAATACACCAATTCTCATGCCTCCTATTTAGGGAAAGCCATTGATATTATATGTTTCAACAACTACTACCTCACTAGGGGCATTATTGGAACAACATGATGATAATAAATGAGAAAGAGCTATCTATTACATCAGTAGAACTTTGGTAGCATATGAAAAGAATTATTATATGATAGAGAAGGCATGTCTAGTGACTCTAGCAGTGACCTTTGCATCATATAAACTGAGGCACTACATGTTGGCTCATACCATACACCTAGTAGAAAAGATCGATCTATTGAAATACTTATTAAGAAAATCTTCTCTCACAGGTAGATTAGCAAAATGGGTAATGCTACTAAGTGAATTTGACATTGAGTATGTTGAAAGAAAATCCATCAAAGCACAAGTCATCATAGATCAACTAGCTGAAGCTCCAATGTTTGATGGCCAACCAATGCAAGTGGAATTCCCTGATGCTTCTATCATGCACCTATCCTCTAGAATATGACAATTATTCTTTGATGGATCTTACACACAAAATAGATCTAGAGTTGGTATCTTGTTCATCACTCCACAAGGATACTCCATTCCAAATGCATTTAGAATCAATTTTCCTTGCACTAATAATATAGAAAAATATGAAGCTTTGTTAAATGGAATGAAATTGGAAATCAAGTGGAGAGTAATAGAATCATACATTCATGGAGACTCCCAGCTGGTCATTCACCAAGTTAATGATGTGTATCAAACAAAGGATGAGAAGCTGATTCCATACAAATGGATGGTAGATGATCCACATAAATACTTTATTTCTATCACATTTGAACATATACCAAGAATGCAGAACAAGGCATCCAATGCCATGGCTACACTGTTAGCTTTACTACACCAACTAGAACATGAGCTATGCTATGAGTTCCTTGTGAAAGCATTGTCATTCCATGCCTATGATTTCCCATAAACCTGCATGATTTGTATTGTTGTTGGTCATGATTCCTCATGTTATAAAACTTCCTATTCTTTTCTTTGTGACTAGGTCATTCTCGATGGCCTTAACCATAATGAAAAATATCACCTTATCTGAAACGTGTCCAGGTATGTCATCATTGGTAATGATCTATACAAATGAAGTCTGGATGGTACACTCCTAAGATGTTTAGAGAAAGAAGAGTTGAAACACGCATTAGAGGAAGTCCATGATGGTATTTGTGGGTCACATTCCAACGGTCTAATGTTAGCTTGAAAACTCATTAGGATGTGGTACTATTGGCTGGATATGGAGAAAGAGGTCATGAAATATGCCAAGAATTGTAAGAAATACCAGGTCCATGGTAACTTAATTCATGCACCAGATAGAGATTTGATCCCATTTACAATACAATGGTCCTTTTAGCAATGGGCATTTAATCTCATAGGAGCCATATATTCACATTCGTCAAATGGTCACACCCATATCATCACAGTAATAGATTACTTCACCAAATGGGTTGAAGTAGTTCCATTGATAGAAGCAACCAGCAAATAGATTTCTATGTTAATCCTGAATTATATAATTTGTCGGTATGGTATCCCACACTCCATCATCACTGAAAATGGAGGCCAGTTCAAAAACAAGGACCCAGATTCCTTATGGTCCAAATTTAAGATAACTCAACATAGGTAATTTGTCTACTATCTGTAGTACCCCACCCGTAGTTCACTTTTAGGTTTCTTTATGTTTTAGTGTTTGACCAAATTCTTTTAGGTCACTTTTGATGTGATCGATTATTATGATTAATAAATGATGATTATGGATTTCTGTTCATTGAATGTGTATCAGGTTATTGCCTAGATTAGATGATGATATCATTTGATGTTATGTTTATGTTTTATATTGATTCATGATACTAATCCCATACTAGCATGTGTATGGTTGTCATGTGTTTGCATCTATTTGACATGTTTGTTTGGTAGAGGATGGAGGCATAGTTACTCACATAGTCGAGATCCACATGACTGACCATACCCTATCATTGTTTGATATATATTATTGTATGTACATGCTTCATCTTGTGGTGATAGGTTAACAGTTATAGGGCATCATCTTCCCTAAATTGGTAGGAGTGAGCGTGCCCACAAACATTCATCTCAATGGTAAAGAGGGGATATAATACATAGACCCAAACCCTAACCTAAGCCTAATTGTCCTAGGATTGGACAAGTGTCGATTTGACTTCCCTACCCAAATTCATCTAGTTGGCATGAGTTTGTGGATCCCTTCTCCTATGTTTGTTTGGTTTTATGTCATTTGGTTTCAGTTGATTTGTGGTTATGTGGGTGACTATTAATTTATTGATTATAGTTGAATTATGTTTATATAGATTATTTTATGTGATTATCAATGTTAGGTGCATAGTTGAATTTAATGATTAAATATGTTCCTAGGATTTAATTGAGGAAATTAAATTAAAGTTAATTATTTGAGTATTTGGAAATTAAATATTGTAATTAGAAAATAATGTTAAATTTATATCCTATGTTTTGTATGTTTATTAATTAATTAAAAATCAAATATTAGGATATTTGGTTTTAATTAATTAATTATGTGAAAATAGGATTAGTAATGGTTATTAGATATTCAATTATTAAATTGCATGATTTAATGGTGTTTGAAATATTAAATTAATTAATGAGAATTTATAATATTAACATGTGCTTTATAAAATTTGAATATGTCATGTTTCAAAAAGGAGTCAACTTGTCTTTGAGACTAAGTTGAGTTGTGCATAATTAAATATATTTTAAGTATTAATTATTTTCTCTCAACTAAAGAGGGAGAGTTTGATTAGGAGTTGAATTGTGAGTCATCTAGGGTTTGCATGAATGGCGGAGTTGAATCCCTAATAGGGGGAATTAGCATTCATTTGTTTTCAATCAGGTTGTTGGGGATTTGTGGAGTGAGTTCTTAGAGAATTTTGGTATTTTTTGGATTTCTTGAGCTTTGTGTTTATGCTTGAGCTTTTGGTGAGGATTGCTTTGGATTTGGAATTGGCTTGGCTTGCATTGTTGATCCAGATTTGTAGGGCTGAGTTTTCATCTGACATAATTGGGTGTTTCAGAATTCTACAGGCATTCTTTACAGTTCTAGCATTGGAATTGAGGTAGGGTTTGAAGAAACCTCCCTGTAAATTTATTTGTAGAATTTTCAATGTTTTCATATGTGTGTTCTAATTTATTGCTATAAATCTGTATTCAGTAATGCTTTCAATTTGGGTGTTAATAAACCCTTAGATTCATAGCTTTTGGATTATTTTATTACTTGGCATAGTAGGGTTATGTTGTCCAAATTTGGAGAGAAAATACATCCTAGAACTCCTAGAAAATGAAAAAATCAATCTAGCTATAGTTTATACTATAGAGAACATAAATTAAATTATTGGGTCTTTGTCAAAAAATCAATTTGAGTGAAAAAACATCATTCTGGGTAAAAAAACCCAATCCTTGTTAAAAAATGACAATCAAAATAAATTAATCACAGTAAATAATTAGTTTCCTTGCAGATGATAGAAAATTACATTAGTTAATGGAAATTTTTATTTGCAAACAGTAGAGTAAAGACAGAATAAAGAAAAAGACAAAATTTGCCATGTAAATTATGTTAAAGTTGCTCTTTTTCCTTTTCTGGAAAAAAATAAACAGGCATATAATATTCCATTTTCAAAAATTTCTTAATTACAAAAAAAAAAAAAAATAGAAAAAAAAGAGTCCTTTTAAATAAATTAAATTATACTATGTGTTAAAATCTATTTTGGTGGGCAAGTGTATGTAACACGAAATAAAATAAATATAATTTTTTTTTTTTAAAAAAATGGGTTTTTGGAAGGGCACCCCATGCCCCCCCCCTTTCCGCAGGAGGGCCACCTGCCGGCGGTACCACAACGTACCGTCGACAGAGAAGAGCTCAGCTGATGGCACCTGTGGGTGCCGTGTGGCAGGCTCTGTCCCTACCGGCGGCGCCGTGTGCACCGTCTAGGGAGTGGGCACCGTGGAGGGAGCAGACCATCGTGGGCATGGGTACCCATAGTGGCCCCCCCCACGTATACTTTTGCAATTTGATTTTTAGTTTATTTTATTGTTAATTAATTTATGTTATGTGAATTGTTAATTTATATTTAATTTGTTAATAATTTAATTTATAATATATTTAATATATATGTTATTTAATTTATATTAAATATATTTTATTATTTGATTAAATGGTAGATTATTTAATTTATACTTTTGGTTTTTTTGCAATCTAATTGGTTTCGAAATCTATTCTGATTTGTATTTTTAAAAAAAATTAGATAATTTTGGGATTTTATCTAAATTAAATACTAGTTTATTTGGTTAGATGGAATACATAAAATTAATCAAGATTAGATTAAATTTTAATCATTGATTTAATTAGTTAGTATTGTGATTTGATACTTTAGTAACAGGTGAATTTTTATGAGGAAAATTTGTAAATGATCCATTATTGAGATTGTACACCTTATAGTGAAATTGGGCTTTTATTCTGCTAAATCTATAGATCATCTTGTCTAGGGTATATTTCTTATTTATGATATTATTATAGTGATTATGTTCAGATTCTCTTGTAGGGATTAATCATCTTAATGTATAGAATCAATTATGATCATTATGGATTCTGTGCAATTATGGTTCAGTTTCAATTATGTACCATAATGAAATTTAAATGCTTATGGATCTATTACAAGTTCGTTATGGCGTGAGTATTGTATTCTTCGTGTCTTCTTTTACATTATGTGTTGTCGGGTATTAGAAAACCTAGAAGGATACAGAGGCTGGGGTATGAGTCAGATGTTTTTGTTTTCAACTATGATCTGTTGTGTACGTACTTTTCTGATTATTATCCCTGACTTGACCTTTTGGGCTCATGAAGTTTTGTAATATGTGTATGGTATCTTTGTAATCATTTCTAGTTTCTTTTGTGTGAGTTTGGATTTGGGATTACCTATTTGTGTACCTTATTAGAACTAGGAGAGATCTATGAGCCTAGGGTAGTTTACCTTGACATGTAGTAGGAGGTGGCTTGCAATAAGCGTCGGGGCCCACAAGTGGCTGCCAGGATCACTTATTGTAAGTATCAGTAATCAAGTGATAACCTAATATAATTAAGGGTATTTAAATGAACCTAAAAAGATAAAAGTCCTCACCCATGCTTGAGTGCTAGTACAGACTAAGATGGTGTTGAGAAGATGACTAGCCCCCTTTTCAGGGATGAGTTGGCATAGTTGATGACTTCATCTGTACAAGAGGTCATTGATGTCGTGTATGGTCACTTAGGTGCCAGGATCTAGAGAGATTACTAGGAAAAAACTCAAGGGTTAGACGTACATGATGACATCTTCCTATGCATAGTTTGGTTATTCTACATGTGTTAGTTGCCTCTGGATTAGTGAGTTGTACCTATTACTTTATTATGCTTCCCTTGAGTTAGGATGCTTTCAGGATCCTTTGCTTAGAGTATATCCTTGTTTTGTATTGTTTATCTGATTGGCATTTGTGGTTATCTCTTTAGCACGGTGGGGTAGGCCTTTGTGGTTCTACATGGACAGGTGGTAGTGATTCTTTACAATTTGAGATTTGATGTCCTGGTGCCGATGCTTGATGGTGATTTCATAGATGGATTCCTTCTGATGCTTCATTGATGTATCTTTTCATATCTTCATTATTTGTGATGCTGTATTAGTGTATCGCCTGTGATACCTAATCTGGACTTTGTACTTTTATAGTTAGATTTATTACTACATACCCTGTGACATGTGCAGTGGATGTCAGTTTATTTGGATATCATGGAAGTCCATGAGAATTGTATTTTTTTTGTTATCATGTAATTGTAATTTTTATGTTATGGAATCTTTTGTTATCATTCTTTAGTTGTGTTTTGTTCTTAAGTAATTCTACGTCATGGAACCCTTGAGTCTTGTAATCTGTGTTGGATATTGTATCAATGTGAGTAAATGGTAATTGCTTCCGCACTGTGGTTTATCTTGTATGTTAACTTTAGAAAAAAAATTATTCACCAATCTTAGTAGCATGTTTAGGCTAAATTCTCTTGGGTTCCCTGGCAGGGCGTTACATCTAGTATCAGAGCGGAGTTTCTACACTGGGAACTCTAGGTATGTACTCCTATTAGATTTTGTGTAGTTTAAACTTGAAACTAAACATAGACATATAACATTTTGCTTTCAGACCATTGCTTTATGATTATGTTTTCTTTTGTTTTTGTTTAAGAGTTTTTTTGAGAGTTGTTGGATCTCTGTATGTTGCAGGAATTATGGCTATGACTAGATCCGTTAGAGGTCATGCTGGTAACCGTGGAAGGGGTAGACACCCTAGCCCTTCTACAAGTGTCAGTTAGGAGAGTCAGCATCAGTAGTCTAGGGGTCAGTAGAGAGAGGATCATCAGGATGGTCCTGATATGAGACAACTCTTGTAGGTGATTCTCAATCATCTTGGTCCTGAGCAGGACAAATCAGAGTGGGCTAGAGAGAGGTCTAGGAGTCCTCCTAGGAGGGACTTCACAGTTGACCCTACAGTGGTGGCAGCTAACCACATGAGGGATTTGATGAGAGGGTGACCCATTCCTTTTAATGGGAAAGGCACTGGTTTAGAGGCAAAGACTTGGTTGATAGCATTAGAGCGGAGTTTTGTGATGCATCCCTTTAGTAGTAATACTAAAGCTAGGTATGTGATTATGCAACTTATAGATTTTGTAGCTATATGGTGGAGGTTAGAGGAGGAGAAGTTAGGATTCCAGATAGATACTATCACTTGGGAGTTGTTTTTGGAGCACTTTCGAGAGCGCTTCCTATCAGATCAGTGGAGGTGACAGAGAGCAGATGAGTTCCACAATCTGAGACAGTTGACCTTGTCATTGGGAGAGTATGAGCACCAGTTTTTCAAACTCAAATAGTATGCTGGCTTTAGACAGGATATAAATCTCCTAGTTCAACACTTTGTGAGGTGACTTAATGCACGTATTATTGGGGAGGTCTTACTCTTCGAGCCTAAGACCCTCCAGAAAGCAGTTATTAAGGCCACCCTTACAAAGATGAATCTTGCTTTAGGTCATGGTAGTCAGAGAGGTGTTTAGCCTAGTGGTTCCAAGGGGAATCGGTCTTAGAGGAATGGGAATCTTTAGAATCCTTCTACCTTTTCAAAAGGTAATCAGAATTAGTAGGATAAGAAATTCTTCAATGGTAATGGTGGTGGTTCTCGATCAGAGAACTATCAAAATTGGCAGCATAGTGTGCACAATCAGAAGGATCCACCAGTTCAGAGTTCTCATCAGGATTTTGGTGGAGGTAGTTTTCAATAGCCCAGTACTCTCGCAGCAAGGAGAGTCTTCAAGGGAAATTGTTTCACATGTGGCCAACCTGATCATAAATCATACAATTGTCCCCAATTTCCAGCTCATTTTTCAGGAAAAAGGTCGTTGGTTTCTAAGCCTACTATCAGTGATGTAGGTAGATCTCATAGGGCCTTTGCAATAGGGAATGATCCTCAGGGTTTGAACCCTAAGGTAGAAAAGGGTCTGATGGGACCTACTCAATGATCTTTTCTTTAGTTTTCTTTTTAGTGTAGTGAGGTGTATGGGACTTACATCCCTACTTGCTCCAGGCTTCCAGGAGTAAGCCTAATCCTAGGGGGGGTGGATGTAGTACCCCGCCCATAGTTAGCTTTAAGGTTTCTTTATGTTTCAGTGTTTGACCAAATTCTTTTAGGTCACTTTTGATGTGATCGATTATTATGATTAATAAATGATGATTATGGTTTTTTGTTCATTGAATGTGTATCAGGTTATTGCCTAGATTAGATGATGATATCATTTGATGTTATGTTTATATTTTGTATTGATTCATGGTACTAATCCCATACCGGCATGTGTATGGTTGTCATGTGTTTGCATCTATTTGACATGCTTGTTTGGTAGAGGATGGAGGCGTAGTTACTCACATAGTCAAGATCCACACGACCGAGCGTACCCTATCATTGTTTGATATATATTATTGTATGTACATGCTTCATCTTGTGGTGACAGGTTCTCAGGTATAGGGCATCATCTTCCCTGAATTGGCAGGAGTGAGCATGCCCACAAACATTCATCTCAATGGTAAAGAGGGGAGATAATACACATACCCAAACCCTAACCTAAGCCTAATTGTCCTAGGATTGGACAAGTGTCGATTTGACTTCCCTACCCGAATTCATCTGGTTGGCATGAGTTCGTGGATCCCTTCTCCTGTGTTTGTTTGGTTTTATGTCATTTGGTTTCAGTTGATTTGTGGTTATGTGGGTGACTATTAATTTATTGATTATAGTTGAATTATGTTTATATAGATTATTTTATGTGATTATCAATGTTAGGTGCATAGTTGAATTTAATGATTAAATATGTTCCTAGGATTTAATTGAGGAAATTAAATTAAAGTTAATTATTTGAGTATTTTGGAAATTAAATATTGGAATTAGAAAATAATGTTAAATTTATATCCTATGTTTTGTATGTTTATTAATTAATTAAAAATCAAATATTAGGATATTTGGTTTTAATTAATTAATTATGTGAAAATAGGATTAGTAATGGTTATTCGATATTAAATTATTAAATTGCATGATTTAATGGTGTTTGAAATATTAAATTAATTAATGAGAATTTATAATATTAACATGTGCTTTATAAAATTTGAATATGTCATGTTTCAAAAAGGAGTCAACTTGTCTTTAGGAGACTAAGTTGAGTTGTGCACAATTAATTATATTTTAATTATTAATTAGTATTTTCTCTCAACTAAAGAGGGAGAGTTTGATTAGGAGTTGAATTGTGAGTCATCTAGGGTTTGCATGAATGGCGGAGTTGAATCCCTAATAGGGGGAATTAACATTCATTTGTTTTCAATCAGGTTGTTGGGGATTTGTGGAGAGAGTTCTTGGAGAATTTTGGCATTGTTTGGATTTTTTGAGCTTTTGGTGAGGATTGCTTTGGATTTGGTATTGGCTTGGCTTACATTGTTGATCCAGATCTACAGGGTTGAGTTTTCATCTGACATAATTGGGTGTTTCAGAATTCTACAGGCATTCTTTACAGTTCTAGCATTGGAATTGAGGTAGGGTTTGAAGAAACCTCCCTGTAAATTTATTTGTAGAATTTTCAATGTTTTCATATGCTTGTTCTGATTTATTGCTATAAATTTGTATTCAGTAATGCTTTCAATTTGGGTGTTAATAAACCCTTAGATTCATAGCTTTTGGATTATTTTATTACTTGGCATAGTAGGGTTATGTTGTCCAAATTTGGAGAGAAAATACATCCTAGAACTCCTAGAAAATGAAAAAATCAATCTAGCTATAGTTTATACTATAGAGAACATAAATTAAATTATTGGGTCTTTGTCAAAAAATCAATTTGAGTGAAAAAACATCATTCTCGGTAAAAAACCCAATCCCTGTTAAAAAATGACAGTCAAAATAAATTAATCACAGTAAATAATTAGTTGCCTTGCAGATGATAGAAAATTACATTAGCCAATGGAAATTTTTATTTGCAAACAATAGAGTAAAGACAGAATAAAGAAAAAGACAAAATTTGCCATGTAAATTATGTTAAAGTTGCTCTTTTTCCTTTTCTGGAAAAAAATAAACAGGCATATAATATTCCATTTTCAGAAATTTCTTAATTACAAAAAAAAAATATAAAATAGAAAAAAAAAGTCCTTTTAAATAAATTAAATTATATTATGTGTTAAAATCTATTTTGGTGGGAAAGTGTATGTAACACGAAATAAAATAAATATAAAAAAAAATTCAAAAAAAATGGGTTTCAGGAAGGGCACCCTGTACCCCCCCCCTTTTCGCAGGTGGGCCACCTACCAACAGTACCACGGTGTATCATCGACAGAGCAAAGCTCTGCCAATGGCACCCATGGGTGTCGTGCGGCAAGCTCTGTCCCTGGGCACCGTGCAAGGAGCAGACCACCGTGGGCGCGGGTACTCATAGTGGGCCCTCCCACGTATATTTTTGCAATTTGATTTTTAGTTTATTTTATTGTTAATTAATTTATGTTATGTTAATTGTTAATTTATATTTAATTTGTTAATAATTTAATTTATAATATATTTAATTTATATTAAATGTAATTTATTATTTGATTAAATGGTAGATTATTTAATTTATTCTTTTGGTTACTTTGTAATCTAATTTGTTTCGAAATCTATTCTGATTTGTATTTTTTTTTAAATTAGATAATTTTGGGATTTTATCTAAATTAAATACTAGTTTATTTGGTTAGATGGAATACATAAAATTAATCAAGATTAGATTAAATTTTAATCATTGATTTAATTAGTTAGTATTGTGATTTGATACTTTAGTAATAGGTGAATTTTTATGAGGAAAATTTGTAAATAATCCATTATTGAGATTGTACACCTTATAGTGAAATTGGGCTTTTATTCTGCTAAATATATAGATCATCTTGTCTAGGGTATATTTATTATTTATGATATTGTTATAGTGATTATGTTCAGATTCTCCTATAGGGACTAATCGTCTTAATGTATAGAATCAATTATGATCATTATGGATTTTGTGCAATTATGGTTCAGTTTCAATTATGTACCGTAATGAAATTTAAATGCTTATGGATCTATTACAAGCTCGTTATGGCGAGAGTGTTGTATACTTCGTGTCTTCTTTTACATTATGGGTTGTTGGGTATTAGAAAACCTAGAAGGATACAGAGGCTGGGGTATGAGTCAGATGTTTCTATTTTCAACTATGATTTATTGTGTACATACTTTTCTAATTATCATCCCTGACTTGACCTTTTGGGCTCATGAAGTTTTGTAATATGTGTATGGTATCTTTGTAATCATTTCTAGTTTCTTTTGTATGAATCTGGATTTGGGATTACCTATTTGTGTACTTGATTAGATCTAGGAGAGATCTGTGAGCCTAGGGTAGTTTACCTTGACATGTAGTAGGAGGTGGCTTGCAATAAGCGTCGGGGCCCACAAGTGGCTGCCAGGATCACTTATTGTAAGTATCAGTAATCAAGTGATAACCTAATATAATTAAGGGGTATTTAAATGAACCTAAAAAGACAAAAGTCCTCACCCATGCTTGAGTGCTAATACAAGCTAAGATGGTGTTGAGAAGATGACTAGCCCCCTTTTAAGGGTTGAGTTGGCATAGTTGATGACTTCATCTGTACAAGAGGTCATTGATGCTGTGTATGGTCACTTGGGTGCCGAGATCCAGAGAGATTACTAGGACAAAACTCAAGGGTTAGACATACATGATGACACCTTCCTATGCATAGTCTGGTTATGCTACATGTGTCGGTTGCCTCTGGATTAGTGAGTTGTAGCTATTACTTTATTATGCTTCCCTTGAGTTAGGATGCTTTCAAGATCCTTTTTCTTAGAGTATATCCTTGTTTTGTATTGGTTATCCGATTGGGGTTTGTGGTTATCTCCTCAACACGGTGGGGTAGGCCTTTGTGGTTCTACACGGACGGGTGTTAGTGATTCTTTACCATTTGAGATTCGATGTCCTGTTGCCTATGCTTGATGGCGATTTTACAAATGGATTCCTTATGATGCTTCATTGATGTATCTTTTCATATCTTCATTATTTGTGATCCTATATTAGTGTATCGCCTGTGATACCTAATCTGGACTTTGTACTTTTATAGTTAGATTTATTACTACATACCTTGCGACATGTGTAGTGGATGTCAGTTTATTTGGATATCATGGAAGTCCATGAGAATTGTATTTTTTTTGTTATCATGTAATTATAATTTTTATGTTATGGAATATTTTGTTATCATTCTTTAGCTGTGTTTTGTTCTTAAGTAATTATATGTCATGGAACCCTTGAGTCTTGTAATCTATGTTGGATATTGTATCAATGTGAGTAAATGGTAATTGCTTTTGCACTGTGGTTTATCTTGTATGTTAAATTTAGAAAAAAAAATTATTGACCAAACTTAGTAGCATGTTTAGGCTAAATTCTCTTGGGTTCCCTGGCAGGGCATTACACTAGCCGTAGGGAAATAGATAAAATGAAGTGTATAACAAGAAATTAATAAAAATATTTCATCACATGGTCAAAAAAATAGGGGGAGATTGGCATCTGATTATAAATCCCTCTCTCTGGACCTATATGACATGTATAAGAATGCCCACTAGGGCTACTCCGTTCACTTTAGTATATGGGGTTGAAGCAGTACTACCTATAGAGGTTGAGATCCCATCACTAAGAATCATAATGCATGGTTTGGTAACTGATAATGATTATAGAGTGTCCAAGTTGCAAGAACTCGAATTACTAAATGAGCATAGGCAAGTTGTGTATGATCATCTCAAAATATATCAGAAATAAATGTCTAGAGGATACAACAAGAAAGTCATACATAGATAATTTTAGGTCAGTGATCTAGTCTTGAGAGAGAACACTAAAAATCAATCCCATCAAGAATGCAAAGGGAAGTTTGAACCCAACTAGTTGGGTCCCTTTGTTGTCACTACTGCTTTTGGCTCTGGAGCCTACCAACTGTCAACGACAAAAGGAGAACAACTTTGGGAATTGATCAATGTTCTTCATCTGAATAAATTCTATGCCTAGACATTCAGTATGTGGAAAATGTCTTGAAAAAAGAAACTAAAAATCAGAAAAAGTCCTGAAAAAATGATCATCCCGGTGAAAACCTAGCAATAGGCACCTTGATACAAAAAAATAAAAAATGGAAAAATACAAAAAAAAGAGAAAAAAGAAAAAATGTCTTGGTGAAAACTTGGTAAATAGGCACCTTGGTAGAAAAAAGAGAATCTCTTCCAAGATGGTGAAAACCTAGTAAACAAGCACCACTTGTATGAAACACCCTATCTATCAATGTGATCTTGGCAATTTCCCAGCTTTCTATCCTGTTTTAGTTTGTACATATCTCTTGATACTTTCACATCTTGCAATTCAATAAGCCAGTATGTGCACACCACAACAAGAGTCTGAATCTGATCAATGTTTACAACTTGGGGGTATTCCTAGTCATGTCCTATGGTCCTCAATACCTCAGATGAGTCATATCCAGTCAGTGTCTGATGCTTTATGTGAGTCAGTTCTTCTATCTCCCTACCAGCAAGGATTTTTGCAACTGACATCAACACAAACAAACACACTACTACAAAAAATCAACCTCTGAGATATGATGAAATCTTTTTGTATGCTGACTGTTTCACATTAGATTTTTTCATATTGTATCCCTTGAGCTAATTAATGATGTCCTTCATAGGATTTAAAGAGGAAAGGATAGGGACGTAATCTTTTATTTGTTTTTTGTGTTTGAGTAAAATCTAATAGCTCTAAAAAAAAAACCCTGGATTGAATTGGTGTCCACTATAAGTGCTTCCATGATGATTGGATCGCCATGTGTACCTCAACCTTTGATACCCAGATGATTTAGAGAGATGGGATCTAACTTCATGTATTTTGAGTGCTTTCTTACTCCTACTGTAAAATGAGACATTACCCAAGGATGTGAATGATAAAGGGTCACTGTGAGTAATTCACACTAGAGCAAGGATGCACTCCCCATTTCTTGGTGTATTTGTATGCAAGGAGTATTTGGGTCATCACAACATCTATTCTCTGATGCTTATACAAATTGATAAATCAAAATGGACATGATATTTAGGTCATCCTGGCTCTAGTACCTTGGTACTTATATCTAATCTGACAAATTTGACTAAATGTCAATATTCATATGTTCATGGTTTCCTAACTAGTGAATGTTGTATCGACATCCGATGTTATCAAAATATTCAGTGATGAAAAAGACTGACAAAAGATCAGTGACTAGGTCCTAGGTTGCATTTCATTTTTGTCCTGCATTGTGTCTAGTTGCATATCATTCATGATTTGAATTCAGCATATCAATTAATGTTCTCAAGTTTGCACTAAAAACATCAAAACACCAAGGGTAATGTGAAGGTCTCTTCAACTAAAAAGAAAGTAGTCATCATCTCAAGTTAAACTCCTTTTTGACAAAGATAGAGCACTTGAATTCTTCATGTACCTACAAAAATATCATGTGAATCACTGTGTTTACATTTTCATAGTCATTTCATCCATCCATTGCATACATACATTTGCATAAATAAACATAACAAAGAAATGCATTTTTCATAATCCATACAACATCATATCATCCATAAATGCATAATCATACATACATTGAAAAAGATAATTAAACATTGCATACATTTGCATCACATAATGAACAATATCATAAATCAAAATTACAAGTGCAATGAAGTCCAATCAATAAATCTCATATATATATAATTGAAAAGTCAACAATACAAATGATTTTGAAAATGACCTTGTCGACCTTATATAGGTTTTGACCTAATTTTCAAAAGTGCTCTGATTAACATGAAAATAGAACCCCTAGCTAATTTCGATGTCCTCAAACCATTTTCAGGATCAAAATCAAAATTGAAAATCATTTAGTTTGGCAAAATCATGATTTAACATTTGGACCCAAGACGACTGACTGCTTGCATAATCAACCTTCATGACATCAAACGAACCTAGATCTCAACCTATTTGATCATCTAAAATCAGTTTTTTTGAATTTCAACTTGGTCAACCATGGTCAAATCTGGTCAAACTTGGCCAACAGGACCTCAAAATGATGCATAATGCATCCCTAGATGTATACAACCAATTCCGAAGTTGATCACTAAGCTTTTCATCAATTCACACAGGCTTTTTCACCTGATTTTGATTTTAATCCCAAAGGGGGCATGGTATTATACATCATTAATCATGATCAAATATGTTACTTTTTCAAATCTTCTTCAGCAATCAAGACAACAACCAAGTATAATTGTCGACTCAATCAAAGTCCTCATCATTTGGGGCATATCTGTTGGGGTATATCTGATTCATCAAAATCCATATCAATCTGGTATTCATTTAATCTTGTAAACTGTATCAGCTCTTCATAACCATCGGTTCAAATGTTTTATTTCCTTGATTCTTCGTAACTAAAGGGTTTGGAGTTGGTATCCTTTTGATTCCTTTGGACAATTAGGTTTGAAGTTAGTATATTCAATTCCTCATAATCATAGGTTCAGAATCAAGTGTTTTATCACTTCTTTGTAATCATAGGTTCAGAGTTGATATTATTGACATCATCTTTGATTCTTTGGTCAATTAGGACTTGAATCAACATCTTCAAATCTTTCAATCGATTTCTGTCTTGAAATTGAATAATCAAATCAGGATCATTTTCTCCATCACATAACTAAGTCTAGGTCTCAACAAATAGATTTATCTTTGAACCACTGCACTTCGCACAATAATTCAAAGAGGGGCAAAATGTAATACCCCAAAAATTGGCTTTAGTACCATTAGCTACCTATATCAACAAATTGATTGAAATTGACACTAAAGTCCTAACCTAAGGCACATTTTCACATCAAGTTATTAAAACCCTAATTGATTTTATCACAAATCTTATTAACCCATAAATAAGTTATTTAATTAAATCAAAGGGGTTGAGAATAAAATACATAAATCAAAATTCAATATTTATCTACACAAAAATCAGAAGGTCAGTTAACTCAAAAAATCAACTTTTTGATTCATTCTATTAGGTTTCTAAACTGAACATGTGATTGTGAGTCATAAAGCTGATTTGCATGATCTCAACATCTGATTGTGAGTCATAAAGCTGATTTGCATGATTTTCAAAAGTTAACTATTTCTAATTCCCTGATGACTTGCCAATCAATCTGAGTCAATCAGGGAGTGATTTTTGGCTTTTCCATGAGTTCTCAAATCTAGGATTTTCTATATAAATGACACTTGGTCCTTCACAAATCATATGTGCAATCTTGAGAATGACAGTGTTATACTGTCAAGTTCTTGAGAGATTGTGCATCCTTTTGAGATCAATTGTTGTTTTCATTATTCTTAGCTTTGCATTCATAGATTTCATTTCCATTGTTATCAAGTTTTAGATCAATTTCATAGAGCTTAAATTATTCTTATTGCATTGAAAACTATAAAAACATAGATTAAATCTTCCATTCATTTCAATTTTCTAGCATTTAAATCCTTCATCTAGACATTGCATTGTCACTGATCTCATTCATAATCTAAGAATACCATACTTACATCTCTTAGAAGGAAGTAGATCATCTAGTTGATGATATATTCATTGATTTCTTATTTTTTTATCATTAATCTATAATGTTCTACTAAAGTGTTGTGTCTTCCTAGAAGGTACAATTTTCACACACACAATATCCACTTGATCACTCTGAATATCCAGCTTCAACACAATATATCTCAAACATAATTACCTCTACTCCCCCTTTGACATCAATGGAAAAGAACCAATGATATAAAAAAATACCAAACCAAGAAATAACCACAAGATTGCTCCCCCTAAGGAGTAGTCCCCAAGCTCATCAATCCAACTAATGATGATCTGATAGATTCTCTGGACTGATTCTATCAACAACATCTTTAGTTTTGATCAAGAGGGGCTATCACCCCAAGCTTCTCTTTGAGATGTTCAAATTTATCCTTCAGAAAAGGCTTAGTAAATATGTCAAAAATTTATTCTTTTAGTAGGTAATAATTCCTGATTCACTTCCTTTTTATTAACTTTATTCTTCAAGAGAAATATGCTTGTCTTTGAATTTGATACTAGATTCTTTGAGATATTTATAGCACTAGAGTTATCATAGTGAATAACAATAGGTTCATCAATGTTTATCCTTATATCCTTCAACATTTACTTCATCCAAACAGCTTGATTAAAATTTATTGCAGCCACAACATACTCCACCTCAGCAATAGATTGAGATGTACAACCTTGCTTTTTAATTATCCAAGAAACTAGTCTCTTACCCAAAATGAATTCATCACCACTAGTACTTTTTCTATCATCTAGATTACCTTCCCAATTAGCATCAATGTAAGAATATAGAGTGAAATAATCATCTTTACCATACCATAATCCATATTCAACTATTCCCTTCAAGTATCTAAAATTATCTATACAACAATCATGTGAGATTCCTTTGATTCAACTTGGAATCTTGCAACAATTCCAACAACATTTGATATCCAGTCTAGAATGAGTTAGATATTACAATCCACCAATCATTGATCTATATAATGTTTGATTAGCACAAGGGGAATCATAATCCTTAATTAATGTGTAACCACTAATAATAGGATTTCCTATTGGTTTTGAATCTTCCATACCAAATTTCTTCAACAATTCATTGATATACTTGGACTATGAAATAAAGATTCCTTTCTTTAACTTTGTAACTTGCAATCCAAGAAAGAATTTCATTTCACCTATCATATAAATCTCAAATTATTTTTGTATTTTATCAGAAAAATCTCTACTCATCTCATCATTACTAGCAAAAATGATATCATCAACAAAAACTTTAGCTATCAAGATATTATCATTAATTATTCTAAAATATAAGTTACTGTATACCCTTTTTGAAACCAATCTTTGTTAAATACATGTCCAATATAGCATACAAGGATCTAGGATATTTTTTTAATCCATATACATCTTTCAAAAACTTACAAACCATATCTCCTTCCTCATTTAGAGTAAAACCATCAAGCTACTCAATATAAACACCTTCCTCTACTTCACCATTGGGAAAAGAAAACTTAATATCCACCCAATAGAATTTAAATTTTCTATAAGTTGCATATGAGGGAAGTAATATAACAGCTTCAAGTCTAGATATATAGGAAAAGGTCTCTCTAAAGTCAATACCTTCGATTCATGAATATCCTTTTCACACCAATGTTACTTTGTTTCGAACCACTTTGCAATATTCATTTAGCTTGTTTTTGAATACCCATTTAGTGTCGATCCCATTTTTATAAATAGGTCTGGGAACAAGAATCCAAGTCTTTTTCTTCTGAATATGATCAAGTTCCTCTCTCATTCCTTTCATCCAAATCTCATCGTTACATTCTTCTTTAACATCTTTAGGCTCAAATTTAGATAGCAAACATGTCTCATCTCTAGCAATTCTACCTCTATTCTTATCTCCAATAATGACATCTTCAAAATGATTAGTCTTTACATACCATTTAGTTTTAAGTGTAGGCTATGTATCAGACCCTTCATTGTTAATATCCACTTCATTTTCCTTAGGTTCTTTCTTCTCTTTTGGTCCATCCTAATTGTGATTTTGCACTTCCATAATTTGATTCTTTTCTTTAGTCATGTCATACCTGAAAGGTTTTTATGATCTTTCCATATTCTCATCAACTCTAACATTTTCACTTTCAACAATCTTACTTAGTGTATAGTCATAACATTTATACTATTTTCTCTTTTTGGAATACCCAAGAAATACTCCTTCATCACTTATAGGATAAAACTTTCCAGTATCCTCATCTCTCTTAATGTAGCTTTTACTTCCAAATATTCTATAATATTTCACTGTAGAAATATGACATTACCATAGATCATATGGAGTCTTATCAATTCCTATTTTGAGTTGAACTTGGTTCAGAGTATATACTATGGTGCACACTATTTCTCTCGAGTAGATCTACAAAATGTTTTCTTCAATCATCGTAGTCCTAGCTTTGTCTAGGATATTCCTATTCCTTCACCCAACAACACCATTAAGCTATGGGTTTCATGGAGAATCCTGTCTCTTTCTCCCATGTGCTTCAAAAAATGTATAAAACTTATTACATGTAAATTATCCACCTCCTACAAAAATATCATGCGAATCACTGCATTTACATTTTCATAGTCATTTCATCCATCCATTGCATACATACATTTTCATAAATAAACATAACAAAGAAATGCATTTTTCATAATCCATACAACATCATATCATCCATAAATGCATAATCATATATACATTGAAAAAGACAATTAAACATTGCATACGTTTGCATCACATGATGAACAATATCATAAATCAAAATTACAAGTGCAATGAAGTCCAATCAATAAATCTCATATATATATAATTGAAAAGTCAATGATACAAATGATTTTGAATATGACCTTGTCGACCTTATATAGGTTTTGACCTGATTTTCAAAAGTTCTCTGATTAACATGAAAATAGAACCCCTAGCTAATTTTGATGTCCTCAAACCATTTTCAGGATCAAAATCAAAATCGAAAATCATTTAGTTTGGAAAAATCATGATTTAACATTTGGACCCAAGATAACAGACTGCTTGCATAATCGACCTTCATGACATCAAATGAACCCAGATCTCAACCTGTTTGATAATCTAAAATCAATTTTTTTGAATTTCAACTTGGTCAACCATTGTCAACCCATTGTCCAATCTGGTCAAACTTGGTCAACAAGACCTCAAAATGATGCATAATGCATCCCTAGATGTATACAACCAATTCTGAAGTCGATCACTAAGCTTTTCATCAATTCACACTGGCTTTTTTGCCTAATTTTGATTTTAATCCCAAAGGGGGCATGGTATTACACATCATTAATCATGATCAAATATGTTACTTTTTCAAATCTTCTTTAGCAATCAAGACAACCAAGAATAATTGCCGACTCAATCAAAGTCCTCATCATTTGGGGCATATCAGATTCATCAAAATCCATATCAATCTGGTATTCTTTTAATCTTGTAAACTATATTAGCTCTTCATAACCATCGGTTCAAATGTGTTATTTCCTTGATTCTTCATAACTGAAGGGTTTGGAGTTGGTATCCTTTTGATTCCTTTGGACAAGTAGGTCTGAAGTCAGTATATTCAATTCCTCATAATCATAGGTTCAAAATCAAGTGTTTTATCACTTCTTTGTAATCACAGGTTTAGAGTTGATATTGTTGACATCATCTTTGATTCTTTGGTCAATTAGGACTTGAATCAACATCTTCAAATCTTTCAATTGATTTCTATCTCGAAATTGAATAATCAAATCAGGATCATTTTCTCCATCACATAACTGAGTCTAGGTCTCAACAAACAAATTTATCTTTGAACCACTACACTTCACACAATAATTCAAAGAGGGACAAAATGTAATACCCCAAAAATTGGCTTTTGTACCATTAGCTACCTATATCAACAAATTAATTGAAATTGACCCTAAAGTCCTAACCCAAGGCACATTTGCACATCAAGTTATTAAAACCCTAATTGATTTTATCACAAATCTTATTAACCCATAAATAAGTTATTTAATTAAATCAAATGGGTTGAGAATAAAATACATAAATCAAAATTCAATATTTATCTACAAAAAAATCAAAAGGTCAATTAACTCAAAAATCAACTTTTTGATTCATTCTGTTAAGTTTCCAAACTCAACATGTGATTGTGAGTCATAAAGCTGATTTGCATGATATCAACATCTGATTGTGAGTCATAAAGATGATTTGCATGATTTTCAAAAGTTAACTATTTCTAATTCCTTGATGACTTGCCAATCAATCTGAGTCAATCAAGGAGTGATTTTTGGCTTCTCCATGAGTTCTCAAATCTAGGATTTTCTATATAAATGACCCTTGGTCCTTCACAAATCATATGTGAAATCTTGAGAACAACAGTGTTATACTATCGAGTTCTTGAGAGATTGTGCATCCTCTTGAGATCAATTGTTGTTTTCACTATTCTTCGCTTTGCATTCATAGATTTCATTTCCATTTTTATCAAGTTTTAGATCAATTTCATATAGCTTAAATAATTATTATTGCATTGAAAACTACAAAAACATAGATTAAATCTTCCATTCATTTCAATTTTCTAGCATTTAAATCTTTCATCTAGACATTGCATTGTCACTGATCTCGGTCATAATCTGAGAATACCATACTCACGTCTCTTAGAAGGAAGTAGATCATCTGGTTGATGATATATTCATTGATTTCTTATTTTTTTTACATTAATCCATAACGTTCTACTAAAGTGTTGTCTCTTCCTAGAAGGTACAATTTTCACACACACAATATCCACTTGATCACTCTGAATATCCAACTTCAACATAATATATCTCAAACATAATTACCTCTATTTTTCACACATTCTCTGCCCCTTTGACATCAATGGAAAAGGACCAATGATATAAAAAAATACCAAATCAAGAAATAACCACAAGATTGCTCCCCCTAAGGAGTAGTCCCCAAGCTCATCAATCCAAAAAATGATGTTCTGATAGATTCTCTAGACTGATTCTATCAACAACATCTTTAGTTTTGATCAGGAGGGGCTATCACCCCAAGCTTCTCTTTGAGATGTTCAAATTTATCCTTCAGAAAAGGCTTAGTAAATATATCAAAAATCTATTCTTTAGTAGGTAATAATTCCTGATTCACTTCCTTTTTATTAACTCTATTCTTCAAGAGAAATATGCTTGTCTTTGAATTTGATACTAGATTCTTTGAGATATTTATAGCACTAGAGTTATGATAGTGAATAAAAATAGGTTCATCAATGTTTATCCTTATACCCGTCAAAATTTAATTCATCCAAAAAGCTTGATTAAAATTTATTGCAGCCACAACATACTCCACCTTAGCAATAGATTGAGAAGTACAACCTTGCTTTTTAATTATCCAAGAAACTACTCTCTTACCCAAAATGAATTCATCACCACTAGTACTTTTTCTATCATCCAGATTACCTTCCCAATCAGCATCAGTGTAAGAATATAGAACTAAATAATCATCTTTACCATAGCATAATCCATATTCAACTATTCCCTTCAAGTATCTAAAATTATCTTTACAACAATCATGTGAGATTCCTTCGATTCAACTTGGAATCTTGCAACAATTCCATCAACATTTGATATATCCAATCTAGAATGAGTTAGATATTACAATCCACCAATCATTGATCTATATAATGTTTGATTAGCACAAGGGGAATCATAATCCTTAATTAATTTGTAACCACTAACCATAGGAGTGTTAGAAATAGAAAATACTGAGAGGGGGGGGTGAATCAGTATTTCACAAACTTTTTCTTTTGCCCACTTATGGATATAACAAATTACTTTAGTTCATACAAAGATTATCAAGTTGATTAACAAACATAGTAGTAAATAGAAAGAACTCATAACACATCATATGTTCTCGAGGAAACCCTGGCCAAGGGAAAACCCCAGTGGGGATGGTACCCACAAAGATCACTAATCAAAAGTATCTTGTTAGGGATATTGGACCCTGTTAGGAGTCAATTTACCATATATAGTAGATTTGTCCTGGTTAAAGGACTTTAGGCCTTATTAGAAGCCTTAACCCTGTTAGGAGTTAGATTACAAAACCTGATCACCAGCTGAGCTCACTGCCCAAAAAGGTAATACAAAATGTTTCTGACTATAATATGGTATTTCTTACAACTTCACATCAATAGCCTTTGTTTCTATCACAATATAAAACTATCACAAGTTATCTTTTCTTTCTTTTTTACATCTTACTTGTATATCATTACATTTCAAGTATGCCTAATATATGAGTTATTAAAGCTAATAAATTTACATGGTCGGCTTCCAAAATATTTATCCAAGAGTAAACATCTAGGATGTCATCCCTTCATAATTTTAAGTCATTATTTTGACAAGAAAAATAATCCCTTAACTCTTTCGCAAATACTGTCTCCAAAACTATTCTGTCTGCAAAAACTGTCTTCGGTAAACTTTGAATAACTTTGTTCGTACTGCTCCAAACTTTATGTGCACTAAGATGGGGTATCCTCATACTCTATAGAAGCTTTAGTTAACTACGTAAACAAAAATATTGCTCGAGTGGACGTCGCCAACTAAATCTTCATCGAGTGCTCTGTCAGGATCACTGTATCCATACTTAGACAATTTCTTCCTTCAACTTGCCATACTTGCATTCCAGATTCTGCACTCTCAATAGAGATCATATGTTTCCATAATGACAACATCTATACATCCACATTAGCCAAACTGCCAACAATCTCCCCCTTTGTCATTGGTGGCAACATATGGGAAAATTGGCTAAGTGTGCAAACAAAACTTCAAAAACACTTATACAAAATTTCTTTATACAATATGTATACAATATCATACTCCATAGAATAGCTCCCCCTATGAGTATCCTTCCTCAACATATATTCAATTTTCTGCTATCTCTCCCCCTTTGACAACAATGACAAAGATAGGGTGTACAAAAATTTCAAAAACTTTATACCTTATTATCAGTTATTGCAAAGCCGGTAGGCTTGCAACAAAATCACCAAACTCTAACTTCCAAGATTCAAAATCTTTCTCCCATACCTTCCTAATGGATTCAAAAACATTGAGTAGAGTACTCAATCCGTATGCTACTATCTGACAAGCTTGCAAAAAATTGAAGCTAAACTTCTGAAATGATGTCTTTGCTAAAAGACACTGCTCAATTTGATCTTCAACAATTGATATCTTGATTGAGACATGCTCTCTCAAGATGTTAACCCTGATCATCTTTTTGTTCTTCTCCTCTGCTAATATTCTAATTTAATCGTTCAATTTCCTTATGTTCTTCTCTACAGAACTTATCTTGACATTAGGGCTTGTCAAGGTGTTTGTCTCAGCTGTAATAGCATCTAACTTCTCTCTGATCTTCTTATCCTCTTCAACTGTTAGGATTTTTGATTTAGTGCATTGTATGTACAAATTCTTTCCTATCTCAAAATGTCTCCTCAAATTCTTTATGCATACATCTAAACTACCAATATCATTTCAAATATTTACACTTAAATTTTGTTGCATTTCTGCTTCAAAGTCTTCCTGAACTTTTATTCTAGCAATATCCTTCAAGTTAGAAAATTCAAAGTCAAAAGAATTCATTACTGATTGAGCTTTCTCAAGTGGATCTAATTCAGATACCTCAGTGCTGATCACACTCTCAAGTTTCTCTATCAAAACTCTAACTTTTCCTTCAAGGTCTTTCACCTTCTTATTCTTTCCAATAATTTTATTCAGAGATGTGATGAACTCAAGCTAATCATCATATTCAACTTCTTTTCCAAGGTCTTCAAACATTGAACCAATATGCCTCTTCTTACTGTCAGGTGCACTAGGGGTAGTGACCTCTGTCAAAATTTGTTTTCCTTTGAATGTCTGTTCTACTGGAACTGATTCTGATATAGTTGGTGCTTCCTCTGCCTCTGTATTCTTCTCTGATTCTGTGACCTTTTCTTTCTCTCCCAAAGCCAAATTGTCAACAATGTTTCCTAGATCATGAAATACTACATCATCTGATTCTAGAGTCACTTTGGTGCCTTCAATATCCATTGATTCTTTGCCAATATTGATATGTGAAGAAGATGGAACTTATTCAATACCAACTTCCTCTGCATGTGGTTCCTCTGATTGCTTCTGCTAAGGGTTTGATTCAACATGCTTTTCTACAACTATATCTGCAAGAACTTGCATTACTACTTGCTCTATCTCTTTCTGTACTTCCTCCTTTTTGCCTCCCATTATAAGGATTATTCTTCCCTTAGTTCTCAATAAAGTTCCAAGAGACTTCAAGAATCTCTTCAAATGATCTTCATCCTTAACTTCATAGAACTATCTGATTACATGTTCTCTCATCTTTATGTCCTCTTCTTGTGCTCTCTGTTTTCTATTCACAAGTTTTTTATACAAATCTTCTGGGATCTTACCATGAATAGTGCTAAGTTTCTTATCTACCACAATCATGTGTGTAACCATTGCATTTTCAAAGTTCAATATGTCAAATGATCCATATAGATCATAGAATTTATTCAACTTAGTGAAGTCTCCATGCTTCAATATATCTTCATTAACTCTTTCAATTCTTGGTTTCCAAGTTTTCCTCTTGACTGAAACTACATCATCATCTTTAATTACTGCTACATTTCTAGGTATAGGTGGTACAACCACTTTCTGTCTCTTGCCAGGTCCTGTTGCACTCACTTTTACTCTTTTGCTAGGAATAGGAGAAAAAGATTTATCTCCTTCATCTTTTTCAGGTACTTCAACTTTTACCTTTACTACAATAGGATCAACAGGATCTGCACTTGATGTCTCAGGTGGAATTACAAGATTTTCACTTTTCTTCAAGGCTTCTGTAGTCTTCTTAGCTATGTCAAACTCATGACTTGACATACTAGATTCTTTCAATATTTTCTTCATAGTAGATTCAACTCTCTTACTAGATTGCTTCTTTTCTCTCAAACTTATTGCAGAGTTGAAATTCTCTTCATAGGTTCCAAACCTATTTGCATGACCATCCAACTCACACTTTAACAATCTATTCACATATCCTACTATTTTTGCTTCAGATATTTCATAGCCAAGAGGGTCTATGAATTCCATTCTAGGCTCAACTGCTTCAATGTAGGTGAAATCAGTGTCAACCATAAAAAAAATGTCATCTCTATGCTTTTCAACTAAGGATTGAGGAATCCTTGATTTGTTCTTGACAATATTCTAAAAAGTCTTCAATACAAGCTTCACACTATCATTAACTTTATAAAAAAGGTGCTTCATGTAGACTGATTTTATTCTTTCCATTGTGTTCACATTGTCACTCCAATCAACTGTGTAAGGAAATCTTCTCAAAATATGGAAAAACATATAGGTTATCAGAGATGAAAACCTAAACTATGTGTACTTAGCCTTCTTAATCTTTTCTAAGTTCTCAAATAACTGAATTTTCAAAATTTCACATAGGTCTACTGGTTTCTTCTCAATACACATAAGATAAGCTACATGAATCATTCCTGCAGCCATGTCATCTTCCCTTGAACTACCATAGAATTTAGTTGTTAGGATCTTGCAAAGGTACCTAACATCATCTTGCTTAATCTTACTTATCACAATTCCTCTACCATTATAACTAGATCCAGTGTTATCTAAAACAATCTTTCTCATGTTCTTTTCATTCAGTGGAATCTCTCCAACTATTGATAATCCAGTAACTTCATGAATTAGGTCGGCAGTTATATCAATAACTCTATCTTCCATCCAGAATTTCCCATTGTGGATTCTACTTAAAATGATCTTGGTACATTCCTCATCATTGAATTCATACTTCATGGAATATTTGATAATTTCATTGTTCTCTAGGTGCCCATAAGCTAGTTTAACTGACATGTTTTGATTGTACAATTTCTTGTAATAATCACTAAAATCTGCATCTCCCAAAGTTTCAAACTTGTAACCTAAATATCCTTTAACATTCTCAATGTGCAATACTCTGTCTGGTACGGATGATAATGCTAGACTGTCATCAATTTCAATTGGTTCTACTGGTTCTTTCTTAATCTTTGGTCTATTCTTATCCTTAACATTATGAACCATAAAAATATCCATCTTATCAACTGATTAAAGATCAAGAAATACCTCAACTTTGTAAATCTAGGGTTTCGGTATGATCGTCGCTGCAAACTGCTTCCAAACTTCTTCAAATCATCCTCAACTCGCTTTTCTTCTTTCAAATCACTTTTCAATCACTTTTTAATTGTAATAACTTTGATTTTGATGTTATAACACTTCACATTAACTTGATCTGACATCACATTCATTCATTTTGCCACTAAAACCTCAAAAAGCTGATTCTGCAAACCTGCAACCATAAAACTTTCCGCGACCTCGCAAAACAAAATATATTTTCTTTTGCACACTTAACCATAGCATTAGTACAATGTAATAAACCTATATCTAACTGTGCAAAACTTAACTCATTCAAATTCCTAATCTACACTAATCCTAAGTCCTAAACTACAAAAACTTACATAATTTAAGTACTTAAAGAAGGGTCAGGTAAAGATTCATCCTTACCATTAGTTACATTACCTTCCTGACTACTTTTAGTGCTAACTATACCTCCTTGATCTGTGCCTTTGTCAAATTTTACTTCATCTTTATTGCTACAACAACCTTTCTCTTTGTTTCCTGCATTTTTATTCCTTCTTGCATTGTTCCTAGGGTTAGGGTTATGATGATAACCTCCATTGTTCATTCTGCAAAATCTCGCTGAGTGTCCAAACTTGTTGCATATCTGACAAATGATTCCATTGTTTCCAAATCTCTATCCTTGCTAGTTAATTTGTGACTTGCAATTTCTAGCAATGTGTCCTACTATGTTGCATCTAAAACATACTACCACTTTTCTTTGATTCATTTCTTCAATAGATTTCTTATCTGCATTGTTCGTATTCCCAATCATTCTATCATAATTATTCAAAATTACTTTAAGTCTTCTACATTCATTAGCTCTATGTCCAAAACTATGACAATTATAACAATGTCCATTAAAAGGTTTAAATTGCTTACCTGTGCAATCTCTCTTCATGTGCCCAATAATATTACAAGCAAAACATCTACCTTTGAATTCTCTTTGCATACCTTTAGATGATTCTTCCTGTTTTGATTCTTCTTGCTTTGATTCTTCTTTCTCTCTAGGTGGTTCTTCTTTAGATGGATCTTCCAATGTGTTCTCATCTAGCTTTATTTCCTCCACACTTTCAGATGTCTTCAGATCTAGCTTCTTACTTTCATGGTTTGTTCTAAACATACTATATCCAAATCTAGTCCTATCAAAGAATGGTTCTTCAAAAGAAATTTGTTTTTCAGTCTTACTAATAACTTTACATGGTTGGCTTCCAAAATATTTATCCAAGAGTAAACATCTAGGATGTCATCCCTTCATAATGTAAAGTCATTATTTTGACAAGCAAAAATAATCCCTTAACTCTTTCGCAAATTCTGTCTCCAAAACTGTTCTATCTGCAAAAACTGTCTTCGGTAAACTTTGAATAACTTTGTCCGTACTACTCCAAACTTTATGCGCACTGAGATGGGGTATCCTCATACTCTATAGAAGCTTTATTTAACTGTGCAAACAAAAATATTCCTCCAGTGGACGTTGCCAACTAAATCTTCATCGGGTGCTCTGTTAGGATCACTGTATCCATACTTAGACAATTTCTTCCTTCAACTTGCCATACTTGCATTCCAGATTCTGTGCTCTCAATAGAGATCATATGTTGCCATAATGACAACATCTATGCATCCACATTAGCCAAATTTCCAACAAGGAGTTCCTATTGGTTTTGAATCTTCCATACCAAATTTCTTCAACAATTCTTTGATATACTTGGATTGTGAAATAAAGATTCCTTTCTTCAGCTTTGTAACTTGCAATCCAAGAAAGAATTTCATTTCACCTATCATATAAATCTCAAATTATTTTTGTATTTCATCATAAAAATCTCTACTCATCTCATCATTACCACAAAAAATTATATCATCAACAAAAACTTTAGCTATCAAGATATTATCATTAATTATTCTAAAATATAAGTTAATGTAGTTCCCTTTTTGAGACCAATCTCTTTTAAATACAAGTCCAATATAGCATACAAGGATCTAGGAGATTTTTTTAATCCATATATATCTTTCTAAAATTTACAAACCATATCTCCTTCCTTAGTTAGAGTACAACCATCAAGCTACTCAATATAAACACCTTCCTCTACTTCACCATTTGGAAAAGCAAATTTAATATCCACCCAATAGACCTTTAAATTTTCTATAAGTTGCATATGAGGGAAGTAATATAACAGCTTCAAGTCTAGATATATAGGAAAAGGTCTCTCTAAAGTCAATACCTTCGATTCATGAATATCCTTTTCACACCAATGTTACTTTGTTTGGAACCACTTTGCAATATTTAGTTAGCTTGTTTCCGAATACCCATTTAGTGTCGATCCCATTTTTATCAATAGGTCTGGGAACAAGAATCCAAGTCTTAACAAGAATCCAAGTCTTTTTCTTCTGAATATGATCAAGTTCCTCTCTCATTCCTTTCATCCAAATCTCATCGTTACATTCTTCTTTAACATCTTTAGGCTCAAATTCAGATAGCAAACATGTCTCATCTCTAGCAATTCTACCTCTATTCTTATCTCCAATAATGACATCTTCAAAATGATTAGTCCTTACATACCATGGAGTTTTAAGTGTAGGCTATGTATCAGACCCTTCACTGTTAATATCCACTTCATTTTCCTTAGGTTCTTTCTTCTCTTCTGGTCCATCCTAATTGTGATTTTTCACTTCCATAATTTGATTCTTTTCTTTAGTCATGTCATACCTGAAAGGTTTTTATGATCTTTCCATATTCTCATCAACTCTAACATTTTCACTTTCAACAA
The DNA here is from genome assembly GCA_027943335.1 of Chamaecyparis obtusa. NCBI lineage: Eukaryota > Viridiplantae > Streptophyta > Pinopsida > Cupressales > Cupressaceae > Chamaecyparis > Chamaecyparis obtusa. Next base: position 437,321 of record BSBK01002244.1, read on the forward strand.
TCTTCCTTAGTCTATAGTTGTAACATTTATACTCTTTTCTCTTTTTAGAATACCCAAGAAATACTCCTTCATCACTTATAGGATAAAACTTTCCAGTATCCTCATCTATCTTAATGTTGCTTTTACTTCCAAATATTCTATAATATTTCACTATAGGAATATGACCATACCATAGTTCATATGGAGTCTTATCAATTCCTATCTTGATGTGAACTTGGTTCAGAGTATATACTACGATGCACACTACTTCTCTCCAGTAGATCTACAAAAAAATTTCTTCAATCATCATAGTCCTAGCTTTGTCTAGGATATTCCTATTCCTCCACCCAACAACACCATTAAGCTATGGGTTTCATGGAGAAGCCTCTCTCTTTCTCCCATGTGCTTCAAAAAATGCATAAAAATTATTAGATGTAAATTATCCATCTCTTTTTTCTCTTAGACACTTCATATTTCTTCCAAATTTTGTTTCCACCATTATCCTGAATATCCAAAATTTCTAAAAAGCTTCTGATTTCTCTTTCAAAAATGTAAACCACAAAATCCTTGTATAGTCATAAAAAATAAGCATCAAATATCTATCATCATAATAGCTTCTAGTCTTAGTAGGACCACATAGATCTATATATACCAAATATAATAATCCATTTGGAGTGTATGTCTTATTCTTGAAAGTATATCTATTCAGCTTACCCAATTGCATTCTTTGCACATGTTGTTAGGATTCATAAATTTTGAAAAACATCTTACAACATGAGTACTAATAATATTCACCATGTTATCAAAACTCACATGAAAAAATATTCTATGCCATAACCAACTGTCATCAATCCTAGAAATCAAACATTTATTCTAAACAATTTTTAAATGAAATAGATTTCCAACAGTTTTTGTACTTGATGCAATAAGCTTTCCTGTACTTCCAATGATCTTTTATATTCCATTCATGAATTCCAATTTATAACCTTTAACCAATATCTATCCAACGCTCAACACATTATGGCTTAAACCTTCAACATACAGAACATCATCAATATTGTTTTTACCATCAAGAGTAATATATATTTTTTCCTTTAATCAAACAAGAAGCATTGTTACCAAATCTAAAAACACCACCATCATAGTCCTCAATCTTCACAAAATTATTCTTATCACTAGTCATATTATGTGAATAACCACTATCAATGACCCATTCATCTCTTTTAACAACTTGTAAAACCAATATTTTTTCTTCATTAGGATTATCTTCTTTAATAGAAATAGACTCGTCATCAGTCACACCTTATTTAGCAACATAAAATTTTTTATGACCCTTATCATGATATTTATTAGATTTGTCTCTACTATCCTTTTATCTTTTGTTTGCACATGTAGATGCAATATGACCAATCTTATTACAATTGAAGAATTTTAGAGGTAACCTTCTTTCATACTTACCAAAACCCTTAGGTAGTCTTCTTGAAATCAAAGCTTCAAGTTCATAAATCACCTTTCTTCTTCTACAATCTCTTCCCAATCCTTTGCATAGTGTTTGAATTTTATCTTTGTAGAGATTTCTCCCTGGTCATGCTTAGTCACACTGGCTTTAAATGTAGTCTCAACCTTTAGAAGTTCCTTACTAAGTGTATGTTAGGATTAAGTAATACTGAGAGGGGGGCGAATCAATATTACATCAATTTAAATTAAAATTAAACCAATTTTAAATAAACTATATGAATTTTGAAATGAAAAGAACATAAAAAAATAACACACAACTCATAACAATATTATTTGTTTTTTAGGAAACCCCGGCCAAGGGAAAACCCCAATGGGGATGATACCCACAACTATGCACTAAAATATAGAATCCCTGTTAGGAAATCTAGCCCTATTAGGAGTTGATTATTACATAGTACATTTCCTTGTTAGAGGAATATTAACCCTATTAAAGGTACACAAAACCATTTTAAAGTTATACAAAACCCTATTAAAGGTATACAAAACCCCATTAATTGTATACTAAGCTTACAATTCTTGCAAACAACAATACAAGCATCTGTTATGCTTTGATAGTTGTAGTTATGGATCTCAATAATCTTTGTCAATCTATGATCTCACATCTACTATCAACCATCACTAATATCCCAAAATTGCATCCATATCTCATACATATCTTTCATACTTATCGCTGTCACAAAACACTCTTTATTTATATCTATTCTACCATCCAGTCGGCTCTCAAATATAATATAAAACATAATAATTACTCATGCAAATAATAAATACCAAGTTGAAGATCTTGTATTACCAAAGTGTTAGAAATATATAGTCTTTATCTGACTTAGCACATTACCATTCCATCTAGAATTCCCTTAATCATCGTGATGGTTCATATGTCCTATTTCATTGTTCCTCTACCTTCGCATGCCTTCATATCACTGTAACTTACTGATATCAACACTAAAACACATAAAAAATTTACTGAAGCTCATACATATCCCAAAATGTCTTCCTCTAAGCTTGCAAGCCATCCTATAGCATATACTATCTTTGCTGACCAAAACAATAATGTAGAACTCTGTAAATCCGATTTTGTACTTAGTCATTTTCATGCCTGTGTCTCCAACACTCATTCGTACTACATGCGATCACTATAACATAAGTTTTGACATAAATGAAAACCCTCAAGTGATCCATAATTATCTCAAAACATCACTTGCCAACAATCTCTCCCTTTGGCATTGATGGCAACACTTAGTGAAAAATGGCTAAGTGTCCAAAACATTATCTTCCTTCTACTTTTCTTTTCTATATACATATACATATTCTTCTTCTCTTTCTTCTTCTCTTCTTCTCATTTTTATCTTCTGTTCTTCTCCCCCTTTGACATCAATGGAAAAGGTACATACAAAATTGCAAAATTTCAAAAGTGTAGGACTTAGTGCTTACTCACCAACTTCAGAATATCTTGGAAGGAATCTTCCAAGGTCTTCAGTTCATCATTCCATGACTTAATCAATAGTTCACTGACATAAATCAATCCATTCAATACATAAGATTTAGTCTCTACTTCCTTCATCTCAGTGGGTACATATGTGGTCATTGAATTTTCAATCTTTTCCATCTCAATGAGATGAGCTTCTAGAATTGATAGCTTAGGAGTGATTAAAATCTTCAGAAAATAAAATCTTATCATTACTCTCCCTTTATATATATCCAAAACATTTACCTTATCCAAAATTTTGGATGTTTTCTTGTCCATCTTTAATATAGTTTGTGAGGAGGTCTCACAACTATCCATCATGTTGTCCAATGTATCCCCTTCCTTAGCTATAATGTCATCAATATTCTTGATGTGTCTGATAGGATTGATGCAATAACTATATACCTTTCTTCCTTGTGCAACACAACTTTTGGCCTTGATTGTAGTTTCTTTTAGAATTCCCAAGTCCCATGTAATAGACTGGCATACTTTCTTCAACTTCTTCTCTAGGTATCCCTTCTCTGCCTTTTCCTCTATGATCTTCATCAAAGACTCATAATGGCTGTCAAAGTTGTCTAGTGCCATGTTTAGGTTCTCTGCATCATCTTTACCTTGAAATATAAAAGGTATAGGGAATATTTTGTTTGCAATATCCACTACCCTAACAATAACCTTAACCTTCTTATCTCCTTTTTGTTCTGACCTCTCTTTCACCTTAGTAAATGCCATAAAAGATAGTCTCATTAATTCATCCTCATCCATGATTTCTACATCAGTGCTCATAGGCTTGGCCATACTTGCCAACAATAAGGTGGAGGAGGTATCAAGTTCTTATTTGATCTGAATTCTTACCTCTTCTTCTTTGTATGTTCCTATCTCTTTTCTCTATTTTTCCTCTTTTTGTCCTTCCTTTTCATGTCCTTTCTCTTCCTGTATTTCTTCTTTATGTACTTTCTCTCTCTATCCTTCCTCTTCTTCTATCATTGCACTATCTAAGTTTCCTTGAAATGGGTCACTCTCATCCAGTGAAGTGTTAAGGGTCATAGGAACACCAGAAACAAAGAATTATGGTTGCTTGTCAACTTTTCTTGCTTCCATACTCTCCTCAACTATCTTAGATCTTTCTCCCATTCCCAATGGTGTAGGATTTGTAGCTTTGGGAGGTGAAGTTTTCTCAAGCATGTCTCTCATCAGTACTTGATCCAATGCCTTCTGATTATCCTCAATTACTTCATCATATTTCCTTGCCCTTATGTTTACAACTCTAGCCTTATTCCTTAGTAGGGGTTTCATCTCTTTAATTATTCTCTCCCTTTCCTGAACTAAAACTAAAGGCAACATATATTCAATAGCCTTATTTCTTATTGCCTCATATTCGATATGAGGCAATTATTTTTTTTATTTCTGACTTGCTATACAAGTCTTTAGGAATACTACCTTCAATCTCTAACAAATTCTTCTTATAAACTAGCAAGTTCTCAATCACTAATTGATTATTAGAATCATACCTTTCATAATATCTATTCAATGTCTTCAAATTTCCATCTCTTATTATTATTTTATATAGTATTTTTATATCCAATTTCCATAGGATTTATGTCTTCTTCTATTCTACTTTCTATTCTTTCTTCTTTGTCAACTTATCTTCTTTTCTCTTAGCTTCTACTTCAAATTTTTGCTTCTTAGGGCTGCTAGGCCTGTTTGATCTTGTAGATCTCCTAGGAGTGCTCACAAGTGCATCCTCTTGAGTAATCTTATTAGGGGAGATTGATACATTAGAAGTGGTATTTACTATCTTTTCAGCGTTAGAAGGTGGAGGGGATTCAATCCTCATGCTAGAAGATCCTTCTGTCATCTTAATTATTACTTCCTTTAGTTATTCATTTGTGATCCTAGCCTTCGCTGCCATTTCATCTACCATCTTTTCTATCTTCCTCTTCCTTTTTCCTTTATCATGTTCTCTAATTTTTGCTGAATTTTCCTCATAGGTTCCCCATCTCTCTTTAGATATATTTATCTCAGATGCTAGTACATGTTTAATCTACATTACAAGAACCTCAGAACTAACCTCATACCCCATAGGTTAGCACCATTTCTTCCTAGGCTCAACTAATTCAAAGCATACACAATCAGTTTCAACCATGAAATAGATTGTGTCCTTGTATCTTTCAACTAACTCCTCAAGGATCCTATATCTCTCCTTCATTTTCCTTTGTAGGATTTTAATCATAGAAAACAATTCACCATCTACCTAGTTTTGTTTTGTCTCTTGTATCTCTTTATATTTGTATACCAATAGGTATGTTGTCCTTCCATGCTCTAGGGTGCATTCCAAGAAATTTGTGCTCAATATGAATGTACATATGAATCAAGAGTGAACCAAATTTGAATGCTTTTGACTTGTCCTTCTTAACAATCCTCACATTATCCAAGAACTGTTGTGCCAAAATTTCACATAAGTTATACTTGGTGTTATCTTTCACCATTCTATAAGCCATCACAATGACTCCTGCAAATATGGAATTAGGCCTTCTACTATAGTATAACTTGTATCCTAGTAGCTTTTCTACCAGTCTCACATCTTGTTGAAATATATCATTGATAGTCATCGCTCACATGTCCCATTTGGAATGTGTTAGGGTCTCTACTTGCTTCTTGATGTTTTTATCCACCACAGGGAGGACTCTAGTATTGTCAAATCCAGTTATTTCATGAATTAGCTGGCTACACATCTTCACAAGTTGCTCTCCTATCTAGATAAACTGATCATGGATTCTACTTAGTATAGTCTTAAAGTAGCATTCAGTCTCACAAAATTCATTCAAGAGGGTTAGCTTTATGATAGATTGGTTTTCTAATTGTTTGAATTCTTCCTTCATTTTCCCATCATATTCTATCATCTCATCTATCTCCTTATATATTTCTGTTAGGAATAGTTCCAAGAGATAACTAAGAGGGGGAGGAGGGGGGGTGAATCAGTTATCTACAAGATTCAATTCTTTATCCAATTAAGTATAATTAAACATAAAGCATAAAAACAATGAAAGAACACATGAACACAACACCAATATTTTGGTTATGGGGAAACCCAAATAGGTGAAAACCCCGGTGGGACTTGATACCCACTAATATTTTGTACTAGTGTATAATGATCCTTGTTAGAAGATACTTTACCCTGTTAGGAGTAGCTTTACAATATATTAAGTACAGTAGACCTAGTTAAGGGTCGGACCCTATTAGGAGTCTTTTACAATTGTCCCTATTAGGGGAGAGGATGCACTATCCAAGAGCTCACTGCTCAAATGGGCAAAGCCTACAACCTTCTGAAAAATAGGTACACACTATATCTAGATCTTGGTGAACAACACTTTGACCTATTTTCTAGATCAGTTCCAATGAATAGCACAAGTACTTTACTTGGTCACATAGATCTTCTTCTAATGACTCAACACTTTCACACACTCTACTCTTCTCTGCTTAATCAACCATGAACCATACTTCAACAATCATAAATGACTGCCTATAAATATCTTTTTGCCAAATGATATAATCAAGTCATCTTGTTAGAACCACCTTGAAATCATAATAGAGAAACCATAATAAACTCCAACAACATTTTTTCAGCTCTATTATGCACACAACACAATCTAGGACTTGTCTAATAAAATAAATGTAGATGCATGCTACACACTATCGAATCTACCAAAACAACTGGATCTTTCTCTATAAGCTGAATTAACTCAAGCGCTCTTAACCAAACATCAATAACACTTCTCCAAGCTTAGCTCCAAGGGTGCATACCCTCAACATAGGTGCAACTCAAGAACCAATAAAATCTCTGTCGGCTCTTCTGAACAAACATAGGAAATTGCTACTGGCGAATAATGACTACATACCTTTACTTGCGTTCATCATCAAACCATGCATCCATGAACTTAACATCACTAACATGTCTTCAACATAAATCCAAGCATGCAAGGCTTCATGATATTTATACAGACAACCATACATAGAACATTTCCTATTAGTCCATCAGGAACACTGCTGACACCAACTGCTATATAACTGTCTATACTAATAGTTGACCTCTGCACCCATGATATCATGTAGATAGCATGTCCATGATACATATATAGAAATATTACTATATAAGACTTTCTCACATGCTACTTTCCATATGTTGTCATCCATGACAAACATATAGTCAGTACTGGCCTACTGGCAGATCTCTAACAATCTCCCCCTTTGGCATTGATGGCAACATGTGGAATGAAAAACCACCACCAACCCAAATGAACATTTCTTTTATAAAATTCTCCATTTCCTCTTTAAAACTCCCCCAAAGAAGAATCCTCCAACTACTGCAATATTTTATAATATTCTCCATTTCCTCACTGAACTGTTGTCATATCTGAATGCTGCTCCCCCTTAGTATATTACTCCTCTTTTGCTTTTTTTTTTCATGAATCTATATATTACTCCCCCTTTGACATTAATGGCAAAGGGAACCATTCATTTTAAGCACCAGTACTACTCCTGAGGTAGAGTAGTCAACCTTCCACTAGTCCCAGAGGACTGATGCCTTTCCTTCTTTCTTCTAAGTAGAAACAGGGAAGGGAATGACTCCCAATTTCTCCCTGGGATACTCAAAAGTATCCTTAGGCAAGGGATTTGTGAATATATCTGCCAATTGATCTTTAGTACTCACATAGTCCAACTTGACTTCTTTCTCTACCACTTTCTCTCTTAGGGAGTGATACTTGATCTCAATGTGCTTTGTCTTTGCATGCAACATAGGGTTCTTTGACATATTGATAGTTCTAGTGTTATCATGGTGAATAACAATAGGATAATCAATTTGAATTCCAAAATCATTTATCATCTGCTTGATCCAAACAATTGTAGAATAATTCAGGGCTTCTGCAACATACTCCACTTCTGTTGTTGATTAAGAAATACAATTTTGTTTCTTGCTTGTCCAAGTGACAAGTCTATCACCAAGAAACACTGCTCCACCAGAAGTACTATTTCTGTCATCAACACATCCTTCCCAATCTGCATCAGTGTACACATGAACCTCAACAATTTTTGAATTAGGATACCATAGACCATAATCTATAGTGCCTTGGAAGTATCTGAATATTCTTTTTACTTCCATGAGATGACTTTGTTTAGGTTTTGTTGCAAATCTTCCAACTATGCCAACTGCATTTGAAATATCAAGTCTAGTCTAAGTAAGATATATGAGTTTACCAATCATAGACTTATACAATGTTATATCTACTGCTAGTGAGTCATCATCTTTTGTAAGTTTTCATCCAGTGATCATAGGTTTTTCTACTGGCTTGCAATCATCCATCTTGAATTTCTTCAGTATCTCTTTCACATATTTTGACTGATTAATAAAAATTCCTCTTTCTGTTTGTTGCACATTTAGTCCCAAAAAGTATTTGATATGACCAATCATACTCATTTCAAACTCATTCTATATTTCTTTGGAAAATTCAGCACTTAGTTTTTCTTTACCTCCAAAGATAATGTCATCAACAAATATAGCTATAAGAAGCAAACCTTCAAATGTCTCTCTAATGAATAGATTACAATCTATTGCTCCTTTCTTGAATCCAATCTTTGTTAAGTATCCATCTAGTCTCTCATACCATGCTCTAGGGGCTTGCTTGAGTCCATAGAGGGAATTCTTCAATCTGCATACCATATCAGGTCTGTCTGATAAGTTGAATCCTTCTGGCTACTCAATGTATACTTCTTCTTTCAAATCTCCATTCAGGAATGTTGACTTGACATCCATTTCATAAAATTTGAAGTTTTTGACTATAGCATAGGCTAAAAACAACTTAATAGCTTCTAATCTACTCACAGGTGCAAATGTGTCTGAATAATCAATGCCTTCTCTTTGCACATATCCTTTACATACTAATCTTGCTTTGTTTCTTACTACTATCCCATCTTCATTCATCTTGTTTCTGAATATCCATTTTGTTCCAATTACATTCTTATCACTAGGTCTTGGGACCAATTCCCAAGTGTCATTCTTAACAATCTGATCAAGTTCTTCTTTCATAGCATCATGCCAATTTGAATCATTACATGCATCTTCAACACTTAAGGGTTCAATTTGAGATAGTAAACATACCACTTCACTGCTAGTTGAGTTATTTTCTTGGGACCTTGTTAGGACTTTGGTGCTCTGATCTCTAATGATGTCTATCTTGGAATCATTTCTTGATGTAAACTTTGGAACTTTAGGTGATGTTGACTTATCAACCTTAGGAGTTTCTTCTTCGCTTGTCTCAGGGTCATTGAATAACACATCAATACTATCAAACATTTCTTCAATAACTGTATCACTAGTGGAGGATCTAGGTTCTTTCTCAATTATGGGTGAGTAGTCATGATATCTTTCTTGAATCATAAAATTTTCATCAATCTTTACATGAGCACTTTCAATGATCTTTTTCAACCTTAAATTGAAACATCTATAAGATTTACTTTTAGTAGAGTAACCAAGAAAAATACCTTCATCACTTCTTGCATCAAACTTTCCTAATGCTTCATCCCTCTTGATGTAGCACTTTCTTCCAAAGATTCTGAAGTATTTTATTGTGGGAACATTACCAAACCATAGCTCATATGGTGTTTTGTCAGTGCCTAGCCTCAATTGAATTCTATTGATGGTATAGACTGTTGTATTGACCGCATCTCTCTAATAGGTGTGTGCAACTTTTCCTTCTATCATAATGGTGTGCATTATATCAAGAATGATCATATTCCTTCTTTCTGCAATTCCATTATATTGAGGGGTTCTAGGTGCACTTAACTATCTCTTTATGCCATGTTCTTCGTAGTACTCATAGAATCTATCAAAGGTGAATTCTCCTCCTCTATCCAATCTCAAACAGTTTATCTTTAGTCCAGATTCATTCTCAACCTTAGCTTTGAATACATTGAACTTCTCAAATGATTCTAACTTATCTTTTAAGAATGAAACCCACATCATTCTAGTATAATCATCAAGAAACAAAATGAAGTACCTTTCACCATAGTATGATCTTGTTTGAGTTGGACCACACAGATCTATATGAATCAGATCCAACTTGTTCTGTACTGAATTCTACTTTCTCCTGAATGAATTTCTCACATGCTTACCCATCACACATTCCCTGCATATAGTATCAACTAGCTTTTCTATGCTAGGTAGATCTCTTACTTCTTTTACATGGCTTATCTTTACTATGTTATCAAAATTGATATGACATAGTCTCTTATGCCACAACCAACTGTCATCAACTTTAGCAAAAAAACAAGTTGCTTGTGAATTGAGTTGAAACACATTACCTATTTTCTTAGAGCCTGATGCATTTGTCATCTTTGAACTCCAACTGATAGCCTTTTCCAAGTAACTGACCAACACTGAGAAGGTTATGTTTCAAACTATCAACATAAAGAACATCATTAGTACTGTTCTTTCCATCCAAAGTGATGGCTCCTCTACCAACTATTGGTTTAGGAGTGTTAACTCCAAATCTAACCATACCTCCATTGTATTTATCCAAATAGATAAACCTACCTTTATCACCAGTCATGTGATGTGAACAACCACTATCTATAATCTAGTCTATCCTTATATCAACTTGTGAAATCAATGCAAGTTCTTGATTTCCTTTCATATCTTCATGAGCTATCTTATTATTCATCTTATCTACAATAGAAATGAATCTAATTTCTCCTTCACCATATTCATCATCTGATACACCATCTCTGACATAGTAGCATTCCTTATAATACTTAGGCTTGTAATCCTTTTTGAACTTTCTAGTTCTGGTAGGACACTTAGATGAAAAGTGATCAATCTTATTACATGAAAAACACTTAAATGGTAATTGACGTTCATATTTTCCTTTTCCTTTCTTTTCTCTTTTAGCAATCATAGTAATGAAATCTTCTAGAGTTTTCTCTTCATCATCATCATCAAAATTACCAGAAGTGTTTGTAGATTTCTTACCATGGATTGTTGCTTTGAAGGCTATTTCACTCTTTGGTTCTGACTTCAATCTTGAGATCTCAAAAGTAGAGAGTTTTCTGATCAAAGTCTCTCTCTTGAAGTTTTATGTAAGTTGCATGGTCTCATCAAGGATGTTGATCTTGCTTTCATATTCAAGAGTAAGAGTAGTCATCAATTTGTCCATAATGTCCTCTTCTGAAATCTCTACACCATTGTTTATGATTCCAGCAACTACTTCATTTATCCTTTGATTGTAAGCTCTGATGTTTTCTTCAAGAAACATCTCTAATGCATTGTATCTTTTCTTCCAAGTCTTTGTGCATGCATCCTTTTCTTGTTTTTCTCCTTCAAATATGTCTTCTAGGTGCTTCCATATTTTGTGGGCTGTATCCACCTTTTTTATTTCTGAAAAATCTCCATCAGATAGGGTGTTGATAAGGGCTTCTTTAGCAATATAATTATGATGAAACAATTCCTTTTTCCTATCAGTAGAATCTTCTTGTGCAAGGTCTTCTAGGGTAGGTATCTTAGCTGCACTATCTTCAAAAGCAATGCACTGCAAATGAGTCACCATCTTGTTCTTCCAATCAAGATAATTCTCTCCATCAAACTTAGGACTTTCTTTCCTAAAGTACGCCATCTAATCAACCTCAAGCTGTTAAAATTTCTCTTCAAGGCACTTGTCTCTAATACCAATTGTTAGGAATAGTCCCAAGAGATAACTGAGAGGGGGGGTGAATCAGTTATCTAAAAGATTCAATTCTTTATCCAATTAAGTATACTTAAACATAAAGCATAAACACAATGAAAGAACACATGAACACAACACCAATATTTTGGTTATGGGGAAACCAAATAGGTAAAAACCCCGGTGGGACTTGATACCCACTAATATTCTATACTAGTGTATAATGATCCTTGTTAGAAGATCCTTTACCCTATTAGGAGTAGCTTTACAATATATTAAGTACAGTAGACCTGGTCAAGGGTCAGACCCTATTAGGAGTCTTTTACAATTGTCCCTATTAGGGGAGAGGATGCACTATCTAAGAGCTCACTACTCAAATGGGCAAAGGCTACAACCTTCTGAATAACAGATACACACTATATCTGGATCTTGGTGAATTGTGCTTTGACCTACTATCTAGATTAGTTCCAATGAATAGCACAATTACTTTACTTGGTCACATAGACCTTCTAATGGCTCAAAACTTTCAAACACTTTTCTCTTCTCTTCTTAATCAACCATGAACCACACTTTAGCAATCATAAATGACTACCTATAAATATCTTTCCTCCAAATGATATAATCAAGTCAGCCTGTTAGAACCACCTTGAAATAACAATAGAGAAACCATAATAAACTCCATCAACATTTTGTCGGCTCTATTATGCACACAACACAATCTGGGACATGTCTAATAAAATAAATGTAGATGCATGCTACACACTGTTAGCTCTACCAAAACAACTAGATCTTTCTCTGTAAGATAAATTAACTCAAGCACTCTTAACCGAACATCAATAACACTTCTCCAAGCTTAACTCCAAGGGCACATACCCTCAAGATAGGTGCAACTCAAGAACTAATAAAATCTCTGTTGGCTCTTCTAAACAAACATAGGAAACTGCTACTGGTGAATAATGACTACATACCTTTTCTTGCATTCATCATTAGACCATGCATCCATGAACTTAACATCACTAACATGTCTTCAACATAAATCCAAGTGCACAAGGCTTCATGATAAATGTATGAACAACCATACACAAAACACTGCATGTTACTCTGTTAGGAACACTACTGACACCAACTACTATATAACTGTCTGTACTAACAGTTGACCTCTGCACCCATGATATCATGTAGATATCATGTCCATGCTACATATACAAAAATCTTACTATATAATACTTCCATGCATGCTACTTTCCATATGTTGTCATCAATGACAAACATAGAGTTAGTGCTGGCCTACTGGAAAATCTCCAACAATTTCCACATCTCCTATATTCTCATACTTACAATAAATATAAGCCCTAATATCCTTCTATGTGAAGGATGTCACATGGGGTTTTCCAAAATGCTCCTTCTGGATCATCCTCACAAGATTTAAAAGGGTGTCTTTTAAACTTATACCTTGGCCTATCAACATCATAGATCATAGGTGCATCCATATCTTATTGATAGAATATATGATCTAAATACCTTGAATATGCTGAATTCCATAATTTTTGCTTTGATCGATTGCATAGTGTATCTGCTAGGTGATTGAAATGCTTCTTTACTCTGCTCTCCTTGGATGTTTCTTAAAAAATGATGAAGAAATGTGATGCCTTGTGATCTTTTATCCATCACTAGGTGAGTAAATTCATTTATCACAGTTAGCTCAACTTTGCACACTATCCAGTCAAACACAAATCTTGCGCTCATAGGATATGAATCTCCAAATACTGTGATCACAAATATAGACTCCATAGTGTTTGTATACACCATATCTAATCTCACATGAGCTCATTCCATATAATTAGAGGCTGGATATAATCTGGTGTCTTTATCCAATGCTCCCCCTAAGGCCATGCTCAGCCTTTAGGTTGATGTAGCAATGTTAACATCAGGTGAAGACACAATAGAATCTACTATCTCTCCCTGAACCAATGCCTTATTGAAATATTTTACCTTCCATATGTTTTCATCATCTACATCTGTTGGTTTCCTGAAATAATTCTTGAATTCGTCTATGCATTCACCAAAACTTTTACCACTGTTACCAATTTTCTTCTTTATAACCACAGGAGCTGGTCCTCTTCTTTTGTCCATTCCATTGTACCTACAAAACTTTTCTATATGTCCCAAATTGTTGCATTTGTAACACGTGGGTGGTCTTCTATCCTACTTAACCTACAGTTTAAAATACCTTGCAGTATGCCCAAGGTTGTTGCATTTGTAATATGTGATCTTTGCTATTGATTCTTCTCTAATGTAATATTTCTTATTTCTTGATTGATCAGGTTTTCTACATTCTTCTTTCTTGTGTCCATATGCATAACATTTATAACAATAACCAGTAAATGGTTTGAAAGGGCCTTTACCTCTACAATCTCTTTTTATATGTCTAGGTTTTTTGTATCCAAAGCATCTACCTCTGAAAGGTCTGATCTGATCTCTAGGTCTCTCAAGAGTAGGTCTTTTTTCAATCTTCACTTCATGTGATTCTTCATGAGTTCTATAACATTCTCCTTCATTGTATCCAACTCTAGTCATATCTCCTTTAGGTTTTTGTCTCTCTCTCTCTCTATTCATCAATCTTATCACTACTCATATGTAACTTCTCAATGTATAATTTGGCTTGAGTGAGTTCACTTTTAATGATCTGATTATATCTCTCCAATTCCAAGCATTTATCCTTGTAGTGATCAAGTTCAATCTGCATTTCTCCTATCTATGTGTTTTTTGCTTATAGAGTCTCTTCAAATTTGTATCTTTCATGTTTTTCATGTTGAATATTTTTAATCATCAGAAGATTAATTTTTTCTTTTTCTTTCTCCTTCTTCTTTACTTGATCTAATGTATCATTATCTAAATCCTCTTTTCTATTTTCCATAAGGTATTGTCTCTGACTTCTTGAAAGTTCAAGTTGTTCCTTTAGTTTCTTGATAAAACCTTCTGCTCTTCTTATTTTAAATTTCAAATCACCATTCTTAGCTTTTTCTTTGTCCAGGTCATCAAGTGCTACTTCAAAGCTCTCTTGCAAAATTTCTCAATCCATTCTTATCTCCCTTAAGCTATTAGGCTTTCTCTCCGATGGCCAATTGCTCTAATAGAAATTGTTAGGATTAAGGAATACAGAGAGGGAGGGTGAATCAGTATTACAAAAATTTAAATTAAACTTAAACCAATTGAAAATAAACCATATAAACAATGAAATGAAAAGAACATAAATACATAACACACAATTCATAACACCATTTTTTTTTTTGAGGAAACCTTGGCCAAGGGAAAACCCTGGTGGGGATGGTACTGACAACTATGCACTAAAATATAGAATCCATGTTAGGAGATCTAGCATTGTTAGGAGATGAGTATTGCATAGCACATTTCCTTGTTAGAGGAATATTAAACCTATTAAAGGTATACAAAACCATTTTAAAGGTATACAAAACCCTTTTAAAGGTATACTAAACTTACAACTCTTACAATCAACAATTCAGTTACAGAAGTGTTCTTTAAGGATGAAAAATACAAGCATTTGCTATGATTTGATAGTTCAAGTTATGAATCTCAATAATCTCTATCAATCTATGATCTTGCATCTTCTATCAACCATCACTGATATCCCAAACTTGCATCCATATCTCATACATATCTTTCATACTTATCACTTTCACAAAACACTCTTTATTTATATCT
The DNA here is from genome assembly GCA_027943335.1 of Chamaecyparis obtusa. Classification (NCBI taxonomy): domain Eukaryota; kingdom Viridiplantae; phylum Streptophyta; class Pinopsida; order Cupressales; family Cupressaceae; genus Chamaecyparis; species Chamaecyparis obtusa. Next base: position 452,717 of record BSBK01002244.1, read on the forward strand.
ATTTTGTCATCTAGTCGGCTCTCAAATATAATATATAACATAATAATTACTCATGAAAATAATAATACTGAGTTAACAATCTTGTATTACCAAAGTGTCAGCAATATGAAATCTTTATCTAACTTAGCACATTACCATTCCATCTAGCATTCCCTTAATCCTCACGACTGTTCATATGCCCTGTTTCATTGTTCCTCTTTCTTCACATGCCTTCATATCACTGTAACTTACTGATATCAACACCAAAACACATGAAACCTTTAATGAATCTCATACATATCCCAAAATGTCTTCCTCTAAGCTTGCAACCCATTCTATAGCATATATTATCTTTGTTAACCAAAACAATACTGTAGAACTCTATAAATCTAATTTTGTACTTAGTCATTTTCATGACTATGTGTCCATCACTCATTATTACTACATACGATCATTATAACATAAGTGTTGCCATAAATGAATACCCTTAAGTGATCCATAATGCTCTCAAAACATCACTTTCCAATAGTGTAGTCATCTAATAGGCACAAATTATTCCTACAAAAAGTTCTCTTAAAATAGGTCTTATAGTTATCAATTCATCAATAACAAAAGCTTTCTCACCATAAAATGTGAGAAAAGATCTCAAATTCTTGTCTAAAACTTCATTGTATGTCAAGGTACCACCGACACATTTGATCTCACAAATTTAATCATTTATTCTCTTCAAATAGATTGAGGCAGTTTAACCTTCACTCATCTTCATATCTTCATATTTTTATTTTAATACTGACAATTTATCTCTCTTAACATATGTATCACCTTCATAAATAGCTTCTAATTTTGTCCAAACCTCATGTGAAGTCCTCAATCCTTGGATGTGTGAATATTATGATTCTAATAAGGTGTTGACCAAGGCTTCCCTAGCCAACATATTCTCCTTGAATTTCTTCTTTTCATATGTAGTAGCATTTGTTAATTCATTTGAAATAGCATAAGGTTTCTAAATGATCTATCAATATTCATCTCATGTCCCCATGCATATAAGGTAGGTATTCATTCAACCCTTCCAAATCATGTATTTGTATCCATACAAATTCAAAATCTCTTTTCTCATACTTTCCATGAAAAATATCCTTTAAGTGGTCAATCTTCTTCAAAAGGAATAGACTCTGATAGAAATTGTTAGGCCCAAAAGAAGGAAAGTACAACTAAGAGGGGGGTTGAATCAGTTGTGTGTACCTATTAATTTTAATTCCACTTTAATCACTTAGATATAGAATATAAATACTAATGTAATATCCACAACACATAACATAAAACACCAAGATTTGTTCTCAAGGAAACCCGGTTAAGAGAAAATGGAGAACAAAGGATGCACTTGAAACCAAAGGCTTACAACCAAATAAAAAATCACACTATCTAGAGCTCACTACTCACAATACAATCTCAGATCTAGCCCTCAGTCAGGTTCACCAATCTATCTATAATTACAATAGGGTAGACATATAGTCCTTTACAACCGAGCTAGTAAATAACATCTCCTATTCCAAAATAGTTTCAATGAACTACAAAATATGCCTTAAATGAATAATAAAAATACCAACATCTCTCACACTCTCACTTCCTTCCACAATTACAAAATGATCTCTCATTTATACCAATTACAAAGAATAATCAACCACTAGGTCGGCTAAGACCTAATACAATAAAATATATAAACATTTTTCTCAATCTCCAATATAATCCAAATTAAGTTGACCAATACTTAGATAGGACCCAAATATTCATCCATAAATACATGCATGTGTCATCAAGAAAGCATCAAGAATCATAACATGTTATTCCATCAAGTCAGCTAGGACCTAAATGAAGAAATACCAACACACTTCCAAAACAAAAAAATTGATCACCTCAACCAATGTGGACTAGTAGCATGATTATCACAAAATACAAGAAGATCAACAAGAAACATGAATACCATCCATAACCTTCACATAATCTCTAATATGAAATCCAAACTCATCTTTATCTTTGATCAACAAGAACACTAAAATATTGAACTCAGTCATAACAAAATATAGCTTGTACTCTGAATCATGAAAAACACTAGTTGTGAATACAATGATAGGGAAACATGCAACCAACATCTTTTCAACCTCTAAAACATCAAATCCATGTCATACCAAACCAAATACTCATCCATTATTCACAAGAACATTGTGACACTAGAAACTAGCAACTTGATCATTCCTCACTCAAATGATCATACCAACTTCTATGAACCTTTGTAGATGGTCTATGTCACTTGTAAAAAATATCTTACAATTGAATCTTAAGATGTCAAACATATTATATGATCAACTTAAATCCTCTCCATCAAAGATCCTAAACACACTATCTGAAATAACAATTAGTATGTTGACATCAATGACAAGACATTAATGTTAGTATGCCCAAATCCAAAACTATGACATGCTTAGAAATCTTCCAAAAATATTTGGAGTAACTTCCAATGTCCCCCTTTGGGATTTGTGACACATTTTAACAACCTCCTATGTCTTTTATAAGTCTAGCAGTTGTATTAGACATTAATAGGTCGATCTTTTGGTGCAACAACAACTAGTTGTAACAAGTGGTATAAGAGCTTGGTCATAGGTTAGAATCCCCTTGGGTGACACTGAGAGGGGGATTGTTGGAATAATCACCAACATCCCCCTTAGAGATTTGTGACACATTTTAATAGCCTCATGTGTATTCTATAAGTCTAGTGGTTGTATCAGGCATAACAGGTTGATCTTTTGGTACAACGACTACTACTAGTTGCTATTATTATCTAAGTCCTGACCAACTTGATTTGGATCGCATTGGAGATGGAGCATAATTTTTATATCTTTTATTGTATTAGGTCTTATCTAACCTAGTGATTGATTATTTTTTGTAATTGGTATAAATGAGAGATCATTTTGTAATTGTGGAAGGGAGTGAGAGTGTGAGAGAGATTCTAGTGTTTGTATTGTGCATTTAAGGAAGAGTTTGTACGTTATTGGAACTATTTTGGCATAGGAGATAGTATTTTTTAGTTCAATTATAACTGAATTTATGTCTACCCTATTGTAATTATAGATAAATTGGTGAACCCGACTGAGGGCCAGATTTGAGATTATATTGTGAGAAATGAGCTCTGGGTAGTGTGCCTACTGATTAAGCTATAAGACTTTGGTTGCAAGTGCATATTTTGTTCTCCATTTTCTCTTAACCAATAAGTACTTCTAATAGAGTACATTCTTCTTGTGGGTTTGACTCCCACCACGGTTTTCCCTTAACTGGGTTTCCTTGAGAATAAATCTTGGTGTTCTATGTTATGTGTTGTGGATCTTTCACTACTATTTATCTTTCAGATCTAAGTGATTGAAGTGGAATTAAAAGTAATAGGAACACAAAAATGATTCACCCCACCTCTTAGTTGTGCTTTCCTTCTTTTTGGCATAACAATCAAATATCTATACACATCTTTTAATTTGAACCATCAATTGAAGTCTTGAAAACTATATAATTAGCTTGGATGTATAATCTATACAAGGTAAAAAGGGAAAATATGTGTATATATGGGTATATCAGTACCCATTTTCATTAATTTCACATTTCATAAAGAACATGCCCCACTAGGTTCAAGAGGAGACTCAAACTCTAAGTGGGACAATGATCCTTCACTAAAATATGTGATTGATGAAAATGAAAATGACGTAATTTAAGTGATTAATAGACAAGTTACAAAAAAATTGAGAAAAAAAGACTGATACATATTGAATGAGCATAAAAGTATAAAAATAGAAACCATGACACAAATTTTACTTATGGTTAAAATTTGAGCTGAAAAATATAGAAAATAGGGAAAAACTCATTTTGTACTTGGGGACAGAATGCCAATGGCATTCTGTACTTGCAAATTCTAGCTAATTTTTTTTGGGTCTCTCCGATTGTATTTGATCTTTTTGATTCCCATCCAATATCTTTGTAAATTGTTCTCGCACATAGAAAAATGGGGAAAATTTTGTCTAAAGGGGTTTTCCTTGGTCAAACCCCCATTAAGGAATAAACCTTGAAAATAAAAAGAAATTGTATAAATGAAAGTATGTAAAAAGGTAAATGTTAGATTCACCTTGCATTATCCCTCATGGACAGATGTAGAAATTTCTCATACCCATGAAGATGATTGAATATGTTTGAAATATAAAAATTTGACCTTGTAATGTGATGTGGCTCAAGGATTCCCTCACACATGCATAGATCTATGAATGCCACTCCTAGGTCTTGAATATAGATATGCTTGAAAATTGCTTGCAACTAAGGAGAGAGAAGAATGAAGGAAGAATCTTGCTTGATTGATAATTCCTCTACTTGGCCATTGTGGGAGAGAAACTTTCTTCAATTGGAGAATATCACCTTTGGATTGGAGGATCTTGAAGAATTGGAGACTTGGAGATCTTGACCTTGGATGCTTACCTTCAAATCTTGAATCCAATTTCTCAATTTCTCTTGATCTATTGAAAATATTGATAGCTTAATTGAAAATTATTGAGTATGGTTATGATATGAAAAATTAGGAGAGATATGGGGTTTTATACTTTAATCCATCATTTCAGGAATCACATATGATCTAGACCGACCACAAAATCAAAACTCCCACTAATATCATGATATCAAGCCTTGGAGAAAATTTGGGCCCCAATTTCTAGGGATAGAATGCCATTGGTGTTATTGATCCTAGACAATGGGCTATAATTTGGAGAGGATGTTGGGATAGATGAAAATAAGTGTTGGGAGAAAAGATAGGTTTCTAGGATCAATTAGACCTTGAAATCACCAAAATGGGGTGTAATAGGTCCTAGTAAAGCATCTAATCATGGGTGCTAACTTTTTAGGATGTTACATTATGTTGTTTAGCCATAGATTTGGATTTATGTGCTATCAAATTAAAATTTTGTGCTATGAATTTGGGAACAATATCATGCAACTTGAAAAAGAGAAGGACAATGGAGCATTCTTTGGATTTGATTGCAATATTTTTTCTTTGGTTTGATTTATTCTTTGCATTCAACTTGTTTATCATTCTCTACTAGTAAAATAGGACTTACATTTTGAGATTTGGTATTTTTGGTTTCCTTAAAAATCTTATTGATGGTTTTATGTTGAATCCTCTACCTTAGAAATCTTATAATATACACAATAATCAACCTTAATCAAATAAAAATTATAAATTATATGACTCCTTTGTAAGGAATAAGAATAGGATTATTTCATCATAATATGAAACTTAGAAAGAAATTCCTAATGTAACCTTTTTGGCTATGCTTGATGACCAAAATTGTTGGTCTCTTCAAATAGTTGGCATAATGTATGAAATAAATTATTTTCCTAGCATCATTAACCCTTGTGGAGTTCCCCTTCATACTTAATGATAAAATTCATTACTTCTATTCCTAGTTCTAATGGATGCAAGTTTATTGATTTTCTTGTGTTTATATCTTCTTTATCTCAAATGTATGATACTTCATATGGATACAATTATTCTCCTAGCTACAAGATAGAAATAGTCATTTTGCAATGTTTTGTCCACTTCTTTTGTTGCATGAGATGTTAGTTTTATTAGAGTAATATCTTATAATATCTCTATTCTTCCTTATTTAATGGTAAATATTATAGATTCTGTAAATATTAAATACTTTCTAATTCAATGATTTATTTCTTGATAGAAACATCATCTCTTTGTAAACTATAAATGATCGCTTGATCATTCATTGATTCATTCAATATTTTACCAATTACTTTTGTAATATGGTATCAGAGAAAATCTAATTTTTTTTGAAAAAATTATAATTATTTTTCTAAATTATTCCCTCAAAAAAATTTAAAAATATTTTTTGTTCTTTGGTATTTTTTGAAATCCTTTGTGGCAAGGTTTTCCATGGTCAAAATTCTTAGGTGCCTAGGATTTTTCAAAATTCTTTTGTAGAGTTCATTTTGATAGTGATTTCTCTAGCAAGAACAACCTAGTAAAACATGATTTTTGTGTTTTTCTTCTAATTTGTGCTTTCTTCTTTTTATGGAGATTTCTAAGCTCGCGGTTTATAAAAACATTTTTTTTCTGTCAAATATGTGGTGAGATTTCTGTATTTGAGCTCGTGCGATGCTAGTTTCTTGGCCTAAGAAGCTATTTTTTTAAAACACTTTCTCTATGAAAAATATTCTCCATAACATGCACCTATCTATACATACACACAATGTTTTATTTTTTCCTTCCATTGAAAGCATTGTTTTCTTCTTTGCTGGTCTTTCTCTACAAAATAGAAACTCAGTTTTTGTATTTTCTTTCTCTCATGACCATATTATTGGTTTCTTTTTATAGACGAGCTAGGGTTTTCTTTGCCAAATCTTCTTTACAACCCATGGTTTTACATATTCAAACTAGTGAACAATTTTTTGCTCATTTTTTGGGAGTTTTCAAACCATCTCTCATAGTCGACTATGGTTTCTACAAAATCCTTTATTTTTTCAGTCGGATTCACATTTTGAGAACAAATTCTTTCTAGGTTTTTCGAGGAGATTTCAGGGTCTTGAATAACTTTTTGGGGTTTGTTAAAAATTTGTACCTCAAGAAATATATTGCTTTCTGCACTTTATCTTTCTTGAAGTTTGTACCTAAATCTTCTTTTATTAATGCATTTAGATCTATGCCTCAAGTTTTGCACTTTATTTACCACATTTTTTAGAATTTCTCATTTACTTTGTCTTGGAAAACATGCCAAGGTCATCTTTAACCAACATAATGTTGGAAGGAAATCAATGATTTAACAAAATAAAATTACAATGCATGGAAGCAAAGGATGATGACTATCTTTGAGTATTATCACCTTGATGAGAACATTTTGGGTAAAGAGTCTTGCCCTACAAGCCCTAGACAGTATTGGGATAAGTTTGATGACTGCAACCAAGAAGCAATCATGCTTGTCAATATTTTATTACTAATTACCAGTTTCCACAAGTGCCATCCAACAAGATATCTATAGAGATGTGGACTTTGTTGAAGGATCTCCATCAAACATATAAGATTCGTGCAATCTTCATGAAAAATCAGCTATTTTCTATCATGATAGATGAGTGTATGTCCTTATAGGATTATCTAACAAAGATTAAGGACACTCATGATTAGCTTGAGGACATTGGTTAAAAAATAGAGGAAGAGGATATGGTTGTCATAAATCTGAAAAGTCTACCTAAATCATAACATTTTGGTAGTAGTGAAACTTCATCTTCCTTAGAACAAGCCTTCATAGCCAAATCCTTTCACAAGGATATAAGGAAAGCTCAATCCTCTTAGCAAAAAGGTTCTAGCTAACCTCATGATAGTTTGAAGAAGAAGAAATTTTAGTGTAACTAACACCACAAATTTGGTCACTTGATATAGGACCGTCAAAGTTGGATTTCTTCTGAATAATGGAAGTATAGAGGGTCTCAACCTAAGGCCAACATTGAAAAGCACTTAGAGAAGAAAGAATATGAATTTTATGCGTTCATAGAAATGTGACTTGTAGATCATGTAAAATATTCAGCTTGGTATATAGACTTCGGTGCTTCTCAAAACTTCACTCAATGGCATGATTAGTTCATAGACTTCCAACCTTTCACTGATTTAGTCATCTTTGGTGGAGGATAAGAGTATATCATTGTTGGCAAGAGAAACATTTAGATACAGATTGGAGGGAGGAATCTCATAATCCTAAATGTATACTAAATTCTTGGTATGGAAATACATCTTCTCTCCATGAGCTATATTATGCAACATTCTCCTCAAATTGATGTGGTTTTCACTTCACATAAGTGTTTGATTATTGATCATGTAACTTGCACTATTTTGGATGTTGGAATTGAGGATCATGTTCTGTATAGACTTTTGGATTCATATTATTCTCTTGAGAATAATTTTCTACCTAAACCATCTTCCATCAATAGTCTCTGACATCAGTGGTATGGTCACCTAAACATTCACTATCTTTCTCAGCTTGTTCAAGAGGTTTTTTTGTTGGCTTACCTAAGATTTAGACTTAAAATCACTGATTTTGTGGAGCTTATTAGAATAGGAAGTAGCATAGGATTCTATTCAAGGATGGTCACTCATGGATAGCCTCAAAGATATTACTACTGGTTCACACTGATGTATGTGATCCAATGAATACTTCTATTGTTTCTTTTGTCAGGTATTTCTTGCATTTTTTAAATTATTTTAGTCAAAAAATGTGGGTGTAATTAATAAGACATAAATTAGATGTGTTCACTATATTTCAAAAATCTAATGGCTTAGTAGAAAAGAGTATGCCTATCCTATTGTCACTCTTAGGATAGATAATGGGGGGAGTTTTCTTCTACTTATTTCTCCACATTTTGTGATGCAAATGACATCAAACACTATTTAACCACACTATACACTCCACAAAAGAATGGTTTTTTTGAATTTCAAAACTGCATTATCACTAAAATGGATAGGTCAATGATGAAACATAGGAATGTTCCTAAGAAATTTTGGGTAGAAGCAATTTTCATTGAATTCTATCTCCTTGATTAGTCTCCCACACATGGTGTAAAGGGGAAGACTCCCAAGGAAGTTTGGACTAGTTGCAAGAATATGATCATTCACCTAAAAGTCTTTGGCTCTTTAGCATATGCATGGATTCTAGATGCCTAGCTCTCCAAATTGGATTCCAAGATTCATAAACTTATATTCACAAGGTATAGTGACAAAAACAAGGTTTACTGACTAATTGATGTAGAAAATAATAGTCTTATCCTCATTTGTGATATTTTCTTTGATGAATAATGAGGCCCTTTTTAACTTTCCTTGTCTATACAATATTTTGAGGATCAACCTTTGAAGATTATTGATTTGGGTGTCCATATTTGATTTGGTTCACCTAATGGGAGGGATGATATAGATTATAAATTTAATGATGCACTACCTAAATTTCCTCCAGATGATTCTCCTCCTATTGTACCTATTGTAGATCCTATTCCCATTATCTCTCTTGCATCTGATGTTGGTTATTCTACTCTTTGACCTAAATGGTGGGCTAAGATTATTAGTGATCTTCATCTTGATGAGATCATTAAGGATAGATCTACCAAAAATAAGAGAAAGTAACATGATAAAGTCAAATTTTCCCTCATGGATGACATTCATAGTATTTTTTAGCCTCAAACATACTTTGAGGCTAAAGGAATTACTGAGTGAGAAATGGCTATGGAAGATGAACACTAGAATCTTCTAAAGAATAAAACTTGGGTCCTTTATAATATTCTTCTAGGGAAGAAGCCCATTAGTTGCTAATGGGTCTATAAAGTTAAGTACAAAGCTGACAAAACCCTTGACTTGTACAAAGCTCATCTTGTTACTAGGGGGTTATCACAGAAAGTGGGTGTTGACTATGAGGATACTTTTTCTCCTACAACCAAAATGAGTACCATGTGGCTCATCCTTGCCTTAGCATCTTAGTTTGGGTGTAAAGTGTTGGCAAAATGGTTAGTGCTCCCCTCAAGATTTGTGACATGGTTTAACTGCCTCATGTGTCTTCTATAAGTCTAGTGGTTGTATTGGGCATTAATAGGTTGATCTTTTGGTGCAACGACAACCGCTACTTGTAACAAGTGGTATCAGAGCTTGGTCACAGGTTCAAATCCCCTTGGGTAATGCTGAGGGGGAGAATTTTGGCAAAATGGTCAGTGCTCCCCTCAGGATTTGTGACATGGTTTAACTACCCCCTGTGTCTTCTATAAGTCTAGTGGTTGTATCGGGCATTAATAGGTCAATCTTTGGGTGCAACGACAACCAATACTTGTAACAAAAATTCCATAAGATGGATGTTAAGAGTACCTTATTTAGTGGTGATTTTTAGGAAGAAGTCTACATGATGCAACCTTCTAGTTTCATGGTTGTTGGAAAAGAACATGAGGTGTGTAGATTGGTGAAAGCACTCTATGGCCTGAAATAGGCTCCTCATGCTTGGTACATTAAAATTGACAAGTACCTTCCAGATAAAGGTTTTTAGAGGAGTCCATCAAATTCTAATCTATAAGTAAAAAATAGTAGTGATGATATTCTTTTTGTTGTCTATGTTGATGACCTCATTATCACTGGTAGTTTGGCACTTTTGATGAGATCAAACACAGTTTGTGTCAATCATAATAAGTCTTCCTAAAGATACTTATACATTATAATTATCATAATTTATTATAATACATTATCATATTTTTACAATAATTATCTAAACACTAAAATATTTATTAAATTATCATTTATTAGGTTTAATGCTTAAAAAATATCATAAAGTCTTAGGAATGTCTCAAAAATAGTATCATGAAATTAAAAAAAAGAAGAATAATAGTGGCAATTAGAAGATGCATTCATGGCTTTACTAGAGTGTTTTAGATTATTTGTCACGTATCATGTCCACATATCTCTAATTAGTTGTGTAAGAGAGTATATTGTAAGGAACATACTAGTTTTTGATAGATGTTTCAACTAGAGCTATGCCAAGTTTGAAATTTCCTTATTAATTGATGAATGTAAGTGGATACTTTGTGAAGTGTTTTGAAAGTTATAAATTAAAATATATGTATGTGGAAATATTGTGTGAGTTACTTTGAAATGAATAAAAATTCATTAAATCAAATATCATCAAATTAATGCAATTTTTATTAATTAACATATGAATAAAAATATTCAAGTTATAATAATTGAATACACATCATTATAACTCAACAAAAAATAAATTCATTCCATGTTTGGATTTAGGCATAATTCCATTAGTACATACATGACTTTATCTATCAATAAAGTATACACCTTTGAATCACATATAGTTTACACTCTTTGTAATATACATATGAATACAATGATTTTTTTCTTTATGAAGAAGTTTTATATGAGCTTCAACTGAAGGAAGGAGAGCATGAAAATAATACTTTATCTTCAACTATAGAAAAATGGTTCTTGATACACCTTCAATTCAAAGTGACCCTAACCTTCACAAGAACATAATATAAATGAGTATATAACCACATCATGCCATCTAAGGACTAGTCTATTGTATTGAATCTATTAAAAAAAAATTTCCATACAACCCTAGATACCCTCTAGCTAAGTATGAAATCTCCATTTGGATGCAACCTATTAGACATAGAATAGGAGATCATTACTTTTGCCAAAGTTTTGAAATATAAAAATTATATTTGTATATAGATATGTGTGTCATTGTTCAAGACTTCTTTCTGAATCTTTTCATAAAAAGACATCAATATTTTCACATATGTTATTACACCAAAAAAAATATGGCACACAAGGAAAAAATTCCAATATATTGGGAAAAATCCTTGATCCAAACTGTAAATTCTCAATTTTATAAGATTGGTATATTCCCAATTTTCTTCCTTAATCATAAACATTTGTCCTATCTTTCTTAGAAAGAACAAATAACATAGAAAATATTTTGTATGAGTCTATATAAATAGTTACAAATATTCACTCTTTGCACAAATTTTTGTTTAACCCCCTTATCAAAAAAAATATTTTTACCATTCCAACTATAAAACTTAGGGTATATCTTTACTCACACATTATTTTAGTAATTTACTAATCTTAACTATAATTAACTAAATTATTTCAACATATCTCTTACCATTTTCTTATGTTTACTTTTTACTTTTTAAAATAATTTCCAATAGTTTTAAACTTGTTCAATATCTAATCCAACATTCCCTTTGTTTGCAACTAAAGTCAATGTTAATAACTTTTATTACATGCTATGCAAGCATGCCTATGTGTACATGTGTAGTTATAATCATATACATATGCACATGCTCACATATTCATGCCTAGTGTATTTAGTGGTGGTCAATGTTTTTTATACATTTAGTCTAATGACTCCACACTATAGTAATTTCATTTACCAATAGAAAATGATATTAGAAGAATAATATAGGTGTATGTATGAATATTTAGTAGTGTTAGTACACAACATTGATACTATAAGACGTGTAATAAATGAAATAAGAGTAGGTGTGCACTATCTTGGAGGGACAAACTAGGAATTCTAGCATTGGAATACTAGGATCACTATATGGGGGGGGGGGGGTGTGGTGAATCAATGATCTATTTAAACAAGAAAGATAACTGAAAAAATTTAATCACAATGTTATGTTATGTTTATGAGCTGCAAAAAATTTAACGCTATAAGATAATGCAATAGATCAAAACAAGACACAAGAAAGACTCTTGACATAATTATTTTGAGTGTAAAACCCCTGAGTGTAAAAAATCACTATAAACTTGTCTTTTATTGATCCTTAATGAAAAATATTTAGAGCACCAACTCTAGGGGAACCTGCCCCTTATACATTTTCAGGAGCACCCACTCCAAGGAGCACCATCGCTCCAACAAGATATTAAAAATATGTTTAATCAGAGGAACACTCTACTTCTATACATATAATTTAATACAAGTTCATACTATAGAGATGTCTGTCCCTGTCACACCACTCTTTCCAAAACAATCAGCACTTAAAAGGACTATATAAACACTATTATACATTCTTTATAAAACCTCCTGCAAAGTGCTCAAAACATAATCACAATCATCACTTTACTGCATTAAAACATTTATTCACAATCATAACTTGCTCATAATCATATTCTTTGCCTCTACCATAAACATTTGCATATAGATCATTATTCTCAGTACATAACAAGAACATACAAAACCCTCACTATTATAATCAGATTTCTTAAACCCTCATCAAATTTGAAGTAATGTGTGCAATATAAAACCCTTCAAATTTTTCCTTTTCCTCATCAACTTGACTCCACATTCAAACATCTTTTTATATTCAAATCAACACCTTTTGTTCAGTTATATGATGAACAATTATTTCTTAATGATTTGTTTTTGGATGATTCCTTCTTTTCTACTCTCTTATTCATATAATATTTGATGATTCTAACATAATGGCTACACTCATCAATTAGACTATCAACATTTAAGAATGTCATTATAGAACATTCAGTTAAGAAGTTCAAGTAGTTGAAAATCTAAACTATCCTTATTTACTCGTGTTTAACACAATCCTTTATTAAAAAAAATAAGAACAAGTATTTAAAAAGTATTTTTTCCTCAAATGACCAACACTTGTCATGGTCTTAAACATCTTCATTCTCTTCAATGAATTATTAACAAATTTTGTTTTTTAAATTTACAGCTATTTATTTTGTTGCTTCTCTATAGACTTCATGTCCTTGCTTTGTAGACTTGTTTTTGCTGCTCTATAGAATTCATGTCGCCTATGTGACAAAAACTAAACTTCACTTCAAACCATTTACAAAAGTATGTATCTTTGAATGACCATTGTGAAAAATCACTGGACTGATCAAGACTGATATCATCGAGGCTAAGAAATATTATACTAATAACAAATAGCACTATTAAAAAATGGCTATTGCCATAATAATTGAGTGCAAGAACTTTATTTCTCTTTATGTTTTTGTTTGTTACACATATCTTAGACATTAATATCCTTAGGATATCAACAATACATTAATACATTCTGCAAAACATAAAGAATACAATGTTCTTTCTTTATTGCAAATGAATGTAGCACTTGAAGTACAATCGCTATGAATTACTAGAGAATACAAAGTCACTATTCTTCTTGAAAGTATGTTGTCCTTCCAATATATCTTCATTATGCATATGATAGTATAAGACTTAAAATATGCTATTCTTTTTATTGACATCAATGAAAAAATACCAAAGGCAAAAAGCTCCCCCTTTGGCATTGATATCAATAATTGCAACAATGTTCCCTCTTTCTACAAAGAATCCATCCACATGTCTACAATAGCCTCATCTCTCAAACATGTATAATTAAAAAATTAATTTTTCATTTCTACCTCATCTCCCCCTTTGACATCAAGGACACTGGGGATAGATTAGAAGGTTTTAGAAAATAAAGATTTAACCATGAAATCTCCCCTTGAAATTTGTCCACCTTCTGAGAAATTAAGTGAGAAAAGAGAGGGATAAGACCCCCAATTTTTGTCTTAAACATTCAAATACATTCTTGGACAAAGTTTTGATAAAAATGTCTTCTAATTGATTAGTAGTAGGAACATAATAAAAAAAAGCATCACCATTCAATACATGTTGCCTCTGCAAAACTATATCCTCACTATCGATAACCTTGTTAAGAGGGGAATTCCCTTGCCTAATATGTGTGTCCTCTATAAGTTTGATGTCAATTTTGTACAACATCTCCTTATCCAATGTCTCTTTGTGGTGGAAGTTTGGTTTACCCTCCTTTCCTCTTTTGGTCAGACCTAGGTTTTCCCTTTGACTATCCTTGAATGTTTTTCCCAATGGGCTCCCTCATTCCCCTCCTCTCCTTCTTTTAGAAAACTCTGGTCTTGGGCCTTTCCCCATCTCTGTTGGGGCATTTGGAAGGAGCAAAACAATAGAATTTTTAGAGATCTTCATGCTCCTTCCAAAGTGGTATCTTCTAAAATTGTTCATGCTCTCTTTGAAAAATTCTCTATTTGTTGTGGTACTAATGTTTTTTCAGGTAACTGCATGGATCTCCTTTCCATTTAGACTAATCATCAAAAGGACAATTGCACCTACCTGCCCTTGAGGGATGGTTCAAGGATAACTTTGATGGGACAGCCAAAGGTAATCTTGGCCTAACTAGTAGTGGAGGAGTGATTAGAAACCACCATGGTGCATGTATCTCTGTGGTTTCTCTCGCTATCAGTATCCAAACTAATCATTATGTTGAAGCCATGGCTTCCCTCCAAGTCACTAAGCTAGCTCGTAATGTGGGGATCAAATACCTATGGATTGAAGGTGATTCTAATAATATCATTAGATGTTTGAAAGGATCCTCCCCTTCATGGACTATTGAGAACATAATTCTGGAGACTCGAAGCATTCTTAATTCCTTTGAGAAGGTTCATATTTCTCATGTGTTCAGAAAAGTGAACCAAGTGGCTAATCCATTGTCCAATGTAGCTATCAGGTAGAAAGATTTGGTGAGGTGGCTTAATGGAAAGTAAATCCTACAAAAGGTGATTGAGATAATCATATGGGATCACATTTGTGGTAGGGAAGGAGCCATATATGGAAATATTAACATTTAATCCAAACTTTCCAATGAGTTTTTTAAAGCGCAGGAAGTACAGTGGTTTTACTACCTATTATTATGAAACTTGAACTCCACATGCTTTCTGGGTTCTTATGAGAGCCAAAGACTTTTTCCTTGGTGTTCATTTTCTTTCTAAGTGGCGTAGTCACTGTAAGTGTAATAGAAGTCCTCCTTTTTTTTGTTGAGTCTGAAGCTATATAAAGAGAAGCACTTGTTTTAGATAGATTCTCGCTATGGGGCATCAGAGAATTAGGAGGGAACCCATGGATTGCAGTAAGTGGAAAAAAAGAAGGGTTGTTTGGGACATCTTGTAGATGGGTGTCATTACACCTTTTATAGAGAGATTTCATGGAGGCAACCAGGATGTCACCAATTTGTTCTTGGAGAATTGGAATGAAGGTAGAATTCAAATCAATGGATGCTAGTTTACTGTGACTGAAGAAGTTATTTCTACGGTCACTGGAATCCCTATTATGGGGAAAATTTTATATAGGGATCACAAGATATCATACACCATGGTTAACAAATTCCCCAAGGATCCAGGAGAGAAATAAGATCTCTCAAAGTTGGGAACCTACTACCACCCTGAAGGCATAAAGAAATTATGGAGATTCGTGCTTTGGGCCATCATTTACTACATCACTCTGGACTCCAGATTCTCTAGAATTTGAACTTACCATTTTGTTCTGATTAACTACTTCAGACATGGAAAGATGGTGTCCATCCCCTTCTACTTTTATTCATCCATTAATTAAAATATCAATGGTTTCAGGGGTAAAGATAATGCTAATCCTACTTTCCATGAGGGTTTATTGTTGCTTATTTATGAATATTTCAAATTGCAAATGGTGAGTAAGCCTATTAATGACATAGGGCTCAAGGAGGAGGAGTTGGGGTCTGAATATGAGCCCTTTGACACTAAGGATAGCACTAGATTACATTATGAAGATCAGGAGGAGAAGGAGTCTACAAAAGGGGTCTCTGGCTCTTCTTCCAAAAAATAGAAATGTTTATAGAAGGTTAAAAAAGATGCCAAGGGTCCTTCCCCTAAAAAATAGACTAGAACTTCCATATCCTCAAACAAGGATTATAATGAGGATGAGGAAAATATGGAAACTAAGGAGGAAGAGAAAAGAGGGAAGGGAAAGAAGAATACGGCTAAAAAATATCTCAAGCACTCCAAGAGAACCAAATTGTACAAGTCTTCTAGCTCTTTGTTTATTTAAAACAGGATGGTAATGGTATTTTCTCCCTCCCTGACTCCCATGAGATCACCCCTATTGGCTCCCCAGTTGTTGGGAAGAAGAATAACCTTGACGATGATATTGCCTCCTAACTCTCTCTCCCTGGGACTATGCTAGAACCCCACCCAGATACCAAAGGTAAAATCATGATGTGGAAGCTTTTCAATTGTCACACTACCAAATTGGGCATTACCAGAGAAGTAATGAACCCTATGGTTCCTAAAGGGGAAAGAGGAAAATTGAGACCTCTGAGCTCATGGAACCCTCCATGGTTATCTTGAGTGATTCTACAAGGGAATTTGACTTCAACCTACTCAATAATGTCAGGAATAGCATGCTAGATAACTACAGGTCTATGAAATGGATTTTCTTTGAAGTGGCTGATTTGAAATCCAGGATGGGTGATGTGGATAAGAATAGAAATGATAAGGAATATAGGGATATGCCTACCTCTAACTTCCTCCTCAATGTGGCTGATTTCTACAAGTTTGAGGCCCACATGATGGATATGGAGAATAGGGCTTTTGGTACTGAGAATACCCTCAAGGGCATTGCTGAGCAAAGATTCAATATCCCCAAGGCCTCCAATGAGCATATTAAGATTCTTATCAACAAGATGGAAGATACCCCCTATGACAAAGATGAGGAGCAATGTGCCACCTCGGGTCAGGGTATGAGCATGTGCACTAGGTATAACACAAGGAAAAGGGTTGCCACTACTTCCTTGGAGGATCTCACTTAGATTAAATATGCAAGCAAAAAAATTGACCATCTCGAGGTGCAAGCTCCCAATCTTCTTGAGAATATGGCTTGACCTATTCCTTTTTTATTTGTTTTTGTGGTTCCTTGTGCTAGTTCCTTTTTGTTGTCTTTTGTAATTGGCCCTATTGTTGGCCTTTTCAGATGGTTTCCTATTATTTTATTGTGGATCTTAATGTAATATCTTAACTTGTTATGGGTTTTAGGAACCCTTCAAAACCTATTTTACTTAATAAAAAACACATGTTCTCTTAGAAAGTGATAACAAATATCAATTGTTTAGTGTGTAAATGCATGACTAGATTTTTAGAAATTTTGATTGTGTTTGTGTTATCATAGAGAATAGAAACTAGTTTAGGTGCATTCACCTTCATGTCTGATAATATTTCAATCATTGAAATAACTTGTGTACAACAAGAACATGATGCAATATATTCAACCTCTAATGTTGATAAAGATGTAGTTTCTTGTATCTTTCTTTTCCAACACACTAGTTTGTTTCCCAAGATGAATGTTGCACCTGAAGTACTTTTCCTATCATGAAGACATCCTCCTCAATCAGAGTTAGTATAAGTAATTAGAGTGAAATCACCATGCCTTCCATAAGCCTTAATCCAAAGTCTCTTTAATGTATATAAAAATATTTTTAACAACATTAACATGAGATTCTTTAGGTGAATATTGGTGTCTTTCTAGCCTAGATAATGTTAGGCCTTGATGCTATGAGATAAAGTAGACTACTAATCATGGACTTGTATCTTGTCTAATCTGCATTTAGATAATCATCTCACTTACTTAGATTTCAACCTATTACCTTTGGTGTACCCAATGGTTTGTAGTCTTCCATATAAATTTTTTTGAGCATATCTCTTGCATACTTTTTTTGAGATAGAAAAAACCTTTCTCCAACTGTGATATCTGCATTCCAAGAAAATATGACCTCTCCTAGCATAGACATCTCAAACTCAAATTGCATTAGTTTTGAAAATATTTTTCTTAATTCATAATTTGAGCAACCAAAGACAATGTCATCAACATAAACAAGAACTAAAACAACATCATCACCTTCCATCTTAACATAAATATTGATGTCTATACCTCCTCTTTTGAATCTATTACCCATAAGATACTTGTCCAACCTAGAGTACCACTCTCTAAGGGCTTGTTTTAGGCCATACAGAGCCTTTTTAAACATGTAAACAAAATATGAATGATCTTTTCTTTGAAAGCCTTCAAGTTGTTCCATATACACTTCTTCATCAAGATAGCCATTAAGAAATTTTATTTTAACATCCATTTGATACATTTTAAATCCCTTGTACACATATAAATCCAAGAATATTCTAATAGATTCAAATCTAGCCACATTTGAAAAAGGTTCACCAAAGTCAACTCCTTCAATCTAAGAATAACCTTTACAAACAATCCTAGCTTTGTTTCTCTATCTTACCACTCTCATTCATCTTGTTTCTAAAGAACCATTTTTCACCTATCACATTTTTATTCTTGGGCCTAGCAAAGTAACTCCCAAGTTTTATTCTTTTCAATTTTCCCTAGTTCCTCTTCCATTTCCTTTATCCAAAACTTGCCTTTACTAACTTCATCATAAGTCTTAGGTTATATTTCAGATAAAAAACAAAAAATTTCTTTCTCACTTGAATTTTCAGCCCTTTTTCTGATTTGTATTCCCACTTCTTTATTTCCTATGATCTTCTCTTTTGGATGGAATTTTGTTAGCATCTTAGATGAAGTATTTATTCTTACGATTTATGCAATAGGAACAATCTCATTTTCTATTTTTGAGATAGAAATAGATTTTATTTTTGTTCTTGTTTTTCCTTCTTCCTCTTTGTGCATATTTGTTTCTTCTTTAGATTTTGACTCAACATTCTCTTCTTTAACCTCTTCAACAAGTGTTTTATCAATGTGCACTTCTTGATTATCTTGTAATTTCTCATCAACTCAAACATGCACACTTTCAACAAGTCTATTTAATATTTTGTTAAATCACTTATAATATTTACTTTGTGAGGAATATCCTAAGAATATACCCTCATCACAATGTGAATCTAAACTTCCTAGATTTTCATCATTTCTTTTAATAAAGAATTTACTACCAAATATTCTAAAGTGCTTAATAGATGCAGACTTACAATACCATAACTCATATGGATTATACTTGGTCTTTACCCTTATTTTTGTTCTATTTAGAGTATACACCATTGTATGGACAAAATACTTCCAATGTGTATTAGGTAATTTTTATTCATCCAAAATTTCTCTTTCCATTTCCATCATTGTTCAATTCTTTCTTTCTGCCACCCCATTTCACTGGGGTATTTTTGTAGCGACATATTGCCTCTTGATTCCATGTTGTTCATAGTAATCCTCAAAGTCTCTAGAGGTTTATTCACCACACTAACTTGATCTCAGACATTTGATCTTCATATCTAATTCTTTCTCCACCTTTTTCCCAAAGATCTTAAACCTGTCAAAAGCTTCAGACTTATATTTTAAGAATATCACCCAATTCATTTTAGTAGAATCATCTACAAAGAGCATAATGTAATTTTCTCCATTAATTGATCTTGTCCTTATATGAAACATAAATATTATGCATGAGTTGTAAGGGCCTAGTAAATAAATGTTCTTTTGATGAAAAGTTGATCTTTGTTTACCATGTTGGTGTCCTTCACAAATGCTATTTTTAGGTTTATGAATGAGAGACATTGTTGGGATAATGATGGATTTTAGAGAAGTTGGATTGATGAGTTTGATGTTTTGGAGTTTTTCATTGATGGAAACTCTATCAACTCTATGAGAATTGATGATATTGATTGGCATGATGAATAGGTAGAAGCAACTTATGCTAATTGTTTTTATCAGTGAATAGGAAGACATTACAAGAGAATTTTTAGAGTAGCAATCGAGTTAGAGGACACTTTTAGAGATGTGATCATTCATAGTGGTTTACCAAGAATAGAAAAGTATATTTCTACAACTGTAATCATTAACTCAATATTTTGGATGAGTTAGGATTTTGGCAATGTGTTTAGTGTGAACCGGTTCTGCTAACAATTGGTTCTGGTTGATCAGATGATCAAGGTGGTTGATTTATGGGCTGACATGTCAATATATTCTATGCCAACATGTTAGTTATGTTTGGTACGATTTTCTATGAGTTTTTTCAACTTGGTGGGCCAACTTGTAAAACATTTTCCAACTCTTATCCAACTTAAGAGCATCAGTATAAAGGTGGAATTTAGCAGGTCTTATTGTGAAATCCTTTAATAGGGTGACTTATTAATTAGAGTTTTAAATCATCCAGTGAGGTAGATCTTAGCTAGTAGTTTTTCACTTCTAATAGGGTACTAGTCACTTTTAACAAGGTGAACCCCTAACTAGGAATTGTAAGCTCCTAATAGGGAAAATCTTTATACTTCATTTGAAGAGATTCATGGGCACCATCCCCACCATATTTTTCACCCTCTAACAAGGGTTTCCATGATAAAAAATCATGGTGTTATGTTTTATCTTTGTGGATGTTTAATTTGTTTTTACTTCTATTGCATATGTGTAATTGTATGTAAGTTGTTTAAAAGAATAGTCAAATTACTGGTCAAATTAGTTCATTTCTTGTTCACACTCATTCACCCATCCTCTTAGTGTCTTCTATGTCTAACAATTGGTATCAAAGCACAATTTCCTTAAAGAAGCCTAATAGCTTGGGAGAGATCCTTGAGGAAGACATGGAATGCTATAGAAGACAACTTGTAGAGGCTGAAGACATGATTAGGAAACTCAAAGAATAGTTGAAGAAATCTAGGACTAAAAGAAAATAACTGGTTCAACAGATGAATGATAGTCAAGACCTAATTGAACCCCTATCTAAACAAAGTGGATCTGAGGAATTAAAAGCTTCCCTAGAAACCTTATCTCAAGAGAATGAGAAGTTACTTAAGGATAACAAGGATATGCATAAGGAGATGGACAAGAAGCAAGAAAATAAAAACTTGCAAAGAGAGTTGGAGAACTTAAGAATTAGAATGGGTCAAGGGATTGAAGCTAAGAGAATGGATGATGAATCTAAGAAGGTTGCAGAAGATTCTCTCAAAGCTAGAGATGATACCTTAAAAGAAAAAGATACAAGAACTATTCATATCTGAACTAGAAGTTTCTCTCTTGAATGAACAACTACATGATACAAGCTTAGAAAATACCAATATCCTAAGAGAAAATGAAAATCTAAAAGGAGAAATAAAAGAAGTCATAGATCTATTGGAGAAGTTCAATAAGAGTTCTACTAAACTAGATGAACAACTCTCAAACCAAAGGAGAAACAATGAAAAACAAGGTTTAGGGTTTTCAAATTTTAAAGTCAGTGAGTCATCTAGTACCAAGAAGATTGATGTAAAGGAAGACAAATCAACACCTAAGGTGACAAAAAACAAATCTGGTAAGAGGAATTAAAGATCGACATGTTTCAATTATCACAAGGAAGGCCATACTGCTAATGTATATAGGTCTAAACCTATTGGACCTAATATACCTAATGCACCTATTACTAGATCTTGAAATTTCTATAGTTGATCTAAATGATACAATGCTATATCTAATGTTTTTCATGGTAATTGTTATCATTAAAAAAAGTATGGTCACAAGGATAATGAGTGCAGGATATGAATAAACAATTAGAGGCCATACAACCCCAACCAATTGAGATATAATCTTCAAGGAAACTAATTGAATATTAACTATTTTATCTACTACAATTATGGATATACAACAATCAATTATAGAATGAGAGCTGGTAGAGGAATCATTGGACCATGGAGAGAAACTGGTATGGTGTGTTATTATGAGAGTGTATAGACACTGTACAGATGTTTCAAAATGTGTGAAGACATATGAGAGTACAAGAAGATGTTGTGATCTTATATCCAAGATCACATCTTGTAATGTTTCATATTGGATGGGTTACAAATGTTTTGGTGAAGACTGGTTATTGGACAATGACAGTGGAAGCTAATAGAGTGAGTCTTTGTGTTTTTGGTATATCTTACAAAAGATATGGATTAGATGTATGCAAGCTTAAGAGATGAAAGACAAGGTACTAAAGGATGTTTGTTGGTCAGCACAAGGTACAAAATTTTGGATGACATCAGTTGTGGCATGTGATCTGGAGAAGACTTACTTGGGAGCCAACTTCAGAGATGTAGCATGCATTTTGTTTAGAAAATGTAAATTAAGGCTGTCAGTCCTTAATTGTTGTAATGGAATCATTGTATAATTGTTTTAGATATTGTGTGTATCTTAGCAAGAGTTTATGTAATTAGGAAAGCCTAATTGGCCAACCTAATCATGTAGAATGTAAGAGGGTATATATGTAAGATCTTTTCTTTGGAAAAGACATGTTGAGAATATATGTGAAGTAAAGAAGATTGTGAAAGTTGTGAGCTTGTGTCTGCTAGATGTAAAGCATAGGATTACTGGAAAACTTCATTGGAACTGATCAAGAAAAGATAGTTTTTATCAGATATTTCAAAAGATTGTGTATTTCTTCATATACACTTGTTGCAAATAGTGAGTTCTGAAGGTGGATTTAACCTTCTTTGGGTAGTGAGCCTGGGCAGTGAGCTCCCTTTCTTTTATAGAGTCCTAACATGGTATGTCCTCTAACAAGGACTGTGTACTATAATTTTTCAATAAGCTCTTAACAGGGCTAAATCTTCTAAATAAGGACACTATACTCTCAGTACATTATTTGTGGGTGCTAATTCCCACCAGGGTTTTTACCTTTAACAGGGTTTTCCTGAGACCAAAATATTGTGTTATTGTATTGACATTCATTGTGTTCATTGGATCTGATATTGCTACTATTCAAATTTTAAAGTTTAATATTCTATCATACAACTAATTCACCCCCCCCCCTCTCAGTTGTATTTTGTACTATTATTCCTAGCAATTGGTATCATAGCTACTGGTCCTTAGAGAGAAAGCTTAACATCTTGAGGTGATCTTGGAAATGGCGTTCTATAGGAAGGATGGTCCAAAATTTGATCCTAAAAACTTTGACAGTTGGAAGAACAAGATGTGAACTCATTTTCTATGTTTGGAAATTGACTATTGGTTGATCACAAAGAATAAGGTGACTATAAAGACTTATAATGACTTGCCATTAGCTTCTGATGATGAGAAGAAGGTATTCTCTCACAACATGGTTGCAAGAGAAGCATTGATCAATGCACTCTCTGAAGGAGAATTTACTAAAGTTAAAGACTTGGATTCGGCACACAAGATTTGACAAAGATTAGAAGCACTATATGAAGGAGACAAGTATACCAAACAAGAGAAGTTACAAAACTAGAAAACAAAGATGGAGAAGCTAAAAATGAATGATGATGAAAGCATTAGGGCTTATGTTCAAAGGGTTACAGAAGTTGTGGTCGGAATCAAAAATTGTGGAGGCACTTATGATGAAGAAGAAGTCATTGTGAAGATCCTTAGATTTTTGACTCCTGCTTACAAGTTCAAAACTCTATCTATTCAAGAGACTATACCTTTGACTCCAAAATTTAGCAGAGAGATGTTGATTGCAAAGCTAACTACTTTTGAAGCTACAAAAATGAGAGACTTTGTACCTAAAGTAGAATCTGTACTTAAGGCATCTGCACACAAGAAGATAATGTCTTCACTTATGAGCACCAATAATGAGAGCCTACACTAGTACAATTTGCACCTATTTTGGATGGACGATTGGTTGAAGTTTCTACCCAAATGGTTCAAATAATCAACCAATTGGTTGGTTGCTATTTTTGGCATCAAATTTTTGACATATCGTTGTAACTGTAGAATGTTCTATGCCAATCTTGGTCGAAAATGACAATAGCAAGTGGTGATATATTCATCGAACATTTGACCACAGTTGGTCGAAATGCTTGCCCCATTCGACTAGGATGCGGAAACCACGACAGTCATATTTCAACCAAATTGCGTCACAATTTAGACCAATATTGGTTGAAATATTTGGCCACTTCGACCAGGATGCCAAACTCACGACGCCACATTTTGACACAGAATGGTCAATTTTTAGACCAAACTAGGTCAGAGTTTCAACGTCAGTTAGTCAAAATGTTGACTACGGTTAGTCAAAATTTTGACTAAATATGGAATGTTTAAAAAAAACAAATGAAGATAAATATCTAGACTAATCACCAATGACATCATGATTGGTGATTAGTCTATATATTTATCTTCAGGTGTCCACACTCATTCTATTGCTTGTTGCCAGCGAGTCCTTGCTCGTTCTATTTTCCAGACTTCTTTGGGCTCTAGAAATCCATCTGCTCTGCTCTGTATGAAACTGTGGGTTTTTTCATTTTGTTTGAACTATTTGAGAGATAGGCTCTAACTTGTGATGCATAATTGGTTTGCATGTTTGTAGTGTGGAAGCAGTGGTTGGGATGCTGGTTGTGCTGCAGAAAAATTCCTTAACCAGTTGTTGATGGAGATGGATGGTATGATAGCCAAGAAAATATTTTTCATTATTGGTGCTACAAATAGACCTGATATCATCGATACCACATTGCTAAGGCCTGGCTGACTTGACTAGTTGATTTATATTCCCTTACCTAATGAGTCCTCACATTATCAAATTTTCAATTCTTTCTTGAGAAAATCACCCATCTCAAAGGATGTGGACCTAATGGCACTGGCTCGTTATACCCAAGGATTCAGTGGAGCTGATATTATAGAGATTTGTCATTGGGCTTGCAAGTATGCTATTAGAGAAAATATTGAGAAGGTGAGTTTCAATTGTGGTGGATTTTGCAAACTAAATTTGGTTATGAATTTCTTAATGGTTTTTTTTGAATTGGTGTGTTAGAATTTTATATTTTTTGATTCAATTTTCCTCAACTTGTATCTTATTATTTCAATTTGTCATGTTCTCTTTCCTCTGCACTTTTATAGGATATTGAACGTGAAAGAAAAAGAAGTGAGAACCCCGAGGCAATGGATGAGGATGATAGTGATGAGGTAGCTGAAATAAAGGCTGCTCATTTTGAGGAGTCAATGAAATATGCTTGAAGAAGTGTCAGTGATGCTGATATTTGAAAGTATCAAGCCTTTGCACAAACACTACAGCAATCTCGAGGCTTTGGTTCTGAATTTCAATTTCCAGATAGACCTGGTTGTGCTTCTGTTGGTGCTTTAGATGTATTTTCTATAGCAAATAATAAAGATGATGATGACTTATACAGTTAGGAAACTTAGTACACAATTGTCATCTTAATGAAGTGAAAAATGTGTCAGTTCTAGCAGGGACCTTCCATTGACAAATAGCCAATGCTATTCAATTTGGCTCTGGTTTTTTCTTGTATGAGTTTTATTTGTTCATATGTTTGAAACTTTATTTAGTTTATCAGCCCTTTAGCTGAGGACTTACTAACTTGTAAGTCTTTAGAGAAATATTAACTTTGTGGCAAGGAAATTTAGCTATGGAAACTTTTTCTCAAGTGGTAGATAATGCTACGAAAACCTTGCTTTTAAAAAAAAATCCTACTGGAAAATATTCTATACTAAATTAATTCTACAACAAAGAAAGTCTAGTTCAACTGATAGGTATGGTGTGCATCCATTTTATGGAGATCTGCCAAGATGATTTCCCCTGCCAAGATTATATGCATCCATTTTATGGAGATTTGCTAAATGTTTTATATGATAAAGATCACTACAAGTTGGACCTTCACCAGATCAATATTGCTCACAATCTCATTGCCAAAGTGTCCAAAGACTATGTTAGGGTGATAAAATATGGGGATTCTCTTTACCACTGCAAATCTTTGAAGGTTGTTGCACTTGGATGGATATGTACCATTGTTAAGAGAATTGGACCGAGTTTGGCTTACCTCAAATAGGTGAGGTAGCATATGGCTAATCTAAGTCATTTTTTCAGAGGGAAATGACAAGTGAGCATGTGGAGTGGATAGACAATCAATGTGTTTCATTTTGGTATTTCTCATGAGAAAGTTTTTAGTTTTTAGACCAAAGTGAATTACCATAAACATCAAGAGCTTAAAACAAAAAAATTCCAACCAAAATAGCAAATCTGATATGCTAATAGACAAACTCATTTTTCTAAAAATAAGAACAAGAAACAATCACATATCTGAAATCTCATGACCACATATATCATCTATTAACAATGAAACAAAATTCATTGCACTAGATTAAAATTTTAGTAAAGACACTTTATATGCATCAATTTTTTTGCATTATAACTTGAGTCAGACACTCAAGAACTGCACAAAATGGCATTAAGCATGGATTTTGGTTTACATGTGGTACATCAATTCCTTCATTGAAGACATTATCTATTACATTTATAATTGTTTATTTAGGTTCCATAGCACTAGCATATACACAAAAAGAATCTGTATTTAAAAAAAACATGGACACTACATATATATAAAAATAACCTGTTAAAAAAAAAGAGGCCACTGAGGACAATTACACAGGTCTCCAGAAACAACATTACCCAACTCTTTCTCTCAAGCCAAAGACTCAGTGTGTTCAATTTCCTAGACTAGCAGTCAATTCTATGTTGAGTATATATGTTAGGCCCTCCTCCAGTTTGAATGAATTAAGAATAGAATATAAGAACTGATTTAACACTTCACCTACTCAAAAACACAAACCAATGAAATAATCCACATTAGGCCAAGAGAGGTTGACACATTCAATTTGAGAATACTTACACAAAATGAAGTCGAATCATGCCAGACAATGACAATGAGAAGTTGACTATTGGCCCTTCTAGTTTTTTATTTGATAGTTGCTTGACAATGACACATTCAAAATGCACTTATGAGAAAAGACCTAGAACAAATGAAATTGATTAAATAATGAAGGTATGTTAGTTTGAGCTTCATTTGGTTTTGAGAATACTCTAATATTCTCTACTTAACAAGGCCAACCATGTGAAGGTGGAAGCTCATCTAGCCTCACCCCCCCTCCCACTAACATCAATCTAAATTCCCCATTAACATCTAATTACACACTTAATTCATCCATTTATGAACTATAACATTCAATCAATACAATCACATAACATTCATTAATATGATATAACATTCATTAATACGCAACACTAATCAAGAATTCATTAACACATAACAATATTCATTAACATGACATATAGTTCAATATTAATACACAACATTCATAGATAATTACTTAAAACAATGTTCTTTCATTATCCAACAAAGTTAATCAAACAAGTTTTATCAAAGAGCATTTTTAAGAAATCATTTCTTTTTTGGGTTTTTCTTAGATTTCTTAATTAGGTAAAGGCTGAGAGGAGCATCAATACTATCTTCCTCCTCTTGTGGTTTTGATCTCAAATTATGATGCTTCCTCATGTCTCGAGGAGCACAAGGCTGCTGCACTAAAGGGGGGTCTGCTGCAATAACAAGTAAATGGGTTAAATTCACATACTTTTTTTTACTGTTACATGTATTTCATTAACCAGTGGAACATAACATGCATTTTTATTTACTTGACAATGCCACATCATCATGTACAATAATATTTTGATCTTCCGCCACCTCAACATTCTCAACATGCTCTAAAATATTAAAAAAAGGTTACACGGCCAATTGCAATTAAAGATGTTAAATTCTATTAATAATTACGTAATTTATTTCTAATAGAAAATTAATACCTCCACCACTATGATGCACATCATGGCCTTCGTCATGCCCAGGTTTTGTGATAGGATTTGAAGGCTGTAGTGAAATGTCATGCACATTGTTATCATGAAATAGTCAATTTATGTTCGAAATTAACTATTCAATTTGATTTACTTTTCATTTGACCAATTTACCTATGTCTCATCTGGTGTAGTAGATTCTTTGTCATGGCTTTCGGATTCTTGGCGTAGGCGTGCAACCATGAATTTATAGCCTTCCTTCAAGGCTATTCTTTTGTCTTCATCTGTGGGCTCTACATTGAATTTTGTGCCCTATATTTTTTGTTTAATATCGTCACTTTACATGTATGATTTGATTAAACAGAATTATTTTCAACCTTATATATAAAAATTTGATATGAAATTCCAATGCTGCTACTTACAAGTCGAGAGTGAAGTTTCATATAGCCACCAGATCCAAGTAAGTGTTGGCCAACCTTTTTTAATCTCGCTTGTGTGGCTTTTGATGTTTCTTGTAGTCTATGAAAAGTTTGAAACATGTTAGATTATATATTTACAAAGACCACTAATTAGTGCATGATTACTTTCTACTTAATACTATCATGACATACCTTATTTTTCCATCTTTTGGTTGAATTCCACTACCCTTTAGCCTTTTCTCTTTTGCATCTTCCATTATTTCAGTCCACTCCATCGGTGGAATCATAGGAGGATGTTTGTACTTTGGGTTATCCTTTAGAGCCCTTCTATATTGGTCCCTCAAAATATTTATATGTTTGGATGCTTTTTAAGAATCATGACACTGTCAAAAGTTTTATTTCCAAAGAGGTCCTCTAAAGATTTGATGAGCTGATTTTTTAAGTCAGCATCCTGTTCATTCCACCTTTTTTGAAAAAACAAAATTGTTAGATATCATAACTTTAATATAGTACAATAAATGGAAGATAAGAAAAATATTGTACAAATACTATGAAGCTATGTACCTTTTACGTATGGTGGGCCCAAATAGCTTCAATTTCATTTCAAAAAGATGATCATAAAAAACATCATTTCCTAGAAAAATATCATGGGATTATCAGTCCAAAATAAGTTATGTATAAGTAAACTATAATTACATTGTAAATAATAATAATTTTAAAGCACCTAGAAGCTTTGGTACTTTTAATGGAAACATATTGTTCTTGTTCAACAAAAACATCCCCACAAATGAACTAGTACTAGTAACATGGGTTGATCCATGAAATGGTTGATCTTCACTACTACTGGTCTGATCTGTTCTTGTACCAGGTGTAGGTGTATCTATTAGTGCACAAAATAGGTCCATGTAGTGTATAAAATTCACACAAGAAAAATAATCAATGCATGATTAGCACATAACAAAATATAGAAAAATAAGGTTTTACTAGTTGTAGCTGGTATAGAGGAATATGTCTGCAAGAACCTTGTTGTGGATAATGCAGCCATCGATAGCGAAATGTTGATCGAAGGAGGCATTTGCACTTCATCATGAGCTGAAGAATACATTGTTAGCAAAGACATTTGCAATGGATAAAGATTAAATGGGGTACTAGAAGCATCCCAAACATAAGTTGAGTCAATAATGCATACAAAGGTTAAATGAATGGTTCAAGGTTTAAGGATTATTTACATGAAGGTTGTGCAGTGCTACAACCCTCACCATATTGACCGTGATTCACAGGTGTCAAAAAATCATGTAAGAAGACCACATCATATTTTAGATCATGATCCATAAGATAGTATAAAATATAAACATCTATTGAACTTTAATTATTGCTTAAGATTAATACAATTGATACAATTGACTCTATGTATCAATTCTTCTTTGAGTTCCTCTATCTCCTCAATTTTGTTTGGTTCCATTACAAGGTTAAGAATTTTTTTACTATATTTAGTTTTTATTTGAGTAGCCATGAATACATGGTTAGAGCTAGATGAGATTTCATCTATAAATACCACCTCAATTTTAGATCGCAAGTGATCTGTTGCCATTTTTTCTTTTCCCTATCAATAAGTATCAAGTTGTGACATCAATATCAGTAAAATTTATCCAAAGCCATAAAGAAAAGAACATAATAATATGACATTTGTTTCTATATAATTTTTAGAATTACACTAATTAAGGTTTACCTTTGATGAAGAAGTTGTACTGTGAGGAACATCCCCGCCTGTATCTTGAGGTGGATCCATGTCACCCTATGACAAAGATTAGTAATTCTTAGCAATCAAAAGTGAAATGAAAGTAATAAACTTACCAAAAAAAAATATTAATAAAATAGTAGATTGTACATTGGAGTCAATATTAATTGGAGGCAATTGGTTTAAATGTTATACTTACCAGTCCCATGATAGGGAATTTTTTTGTATCTACACGATTCAAATTGTAATCTATCAGAAGCTCTTCCCCTGCACTTATTGATTTTATCGCACATACAAATACATGATTTCCCTCATGTGCCTTGAATATACAATTCGGCCACTTATTAGTTGACACAGGTTGAGAACTATTTATAAAACCTACAATATTCCTTGTTTCTTTTGGCCTTCCATCAATATACATAGCGAGCCTTTTAGTTTGATCATTTACTTTGCATTGTATATAATTTGCTGACAATGCATACCTACGCATACTTTTTTTATATTGCACAATCCGCATCCAATTATTGTAATTGTAACAAGGTCCTACATACTCCATCAATTCAACAACTTGATTATAATTGATCTTTATGCCATCCATAGAAAATAAGCCCAAACCATGTAATGAAGATGGAGCTATGCGATATATCCTTTTGTTAATAGAAAAATAAGTGTTAACTGGAGGTAGTTTCTTGGGTACCCATTCTTTCTGAAGATGTGCGTACCTTAAGGAAACCTTCCTATCGCCTTTGGTCTCATTATCATAAAAACATGACCCCCCCTCAGAAAGGAAAAATTGCATTCGCTTATTGAATTTTCTTCTAATCTTTTGACCTCTAGTTGATCTCCCTATTTTAGACCTACTAGATGTCTCACTTTTGTCTTCTATTCCCACATTTTCCTCACTTGAGGAAGATAAATCAGACAAATACCTATTTGGTGATACCTAAAATCCATCAAATGAAAGACATAGTAGGATCTATATATTTTGCTGACTAAAGAGAAGGAAACCAAATAATAAATTATACATGTCGATCCATATCAAAGGCGCTAAATTTCCTGCATATGTAAATCATTTATCTTAAGTTAGCCAAAAATTACATGATATGTAAGCTACAAATTACATAGAAGACAAAATTTACATGATGTAAAATATACTCCATGACTATAGAGTTCAACACATAATAACTTAATTCAAATTTCTATGAATAAATCAATACCTCATATATGACATTGATCATACCTTGACATACATTTCATTGATCATCCTCCTCATCCATGTCATCATCATGACTATCATCATCATCACCATCATCATGACTATCATCATCATGACCATCATCATCATGACCATCATCGCCTTGATCAACACCATCTTCATCACCATGATCATGATCGTCACCATCATCGTCACCATCACCAAAATCATCATCATTTTCTTCTTCTTCTTATTATTCATTGTGTAACAGTCATCTGTGATCATCATTTACTTCATCTTCTGATTCTTCAGCATCTTCTTCTTCCATCACATTATACTTTACCAGCCTTCCTCTTGGGTCATGTCTAACAACAAATGACCAACCCAATTTATGTGGAATGGAAAAGTAAAACACTAGCTCACATTGGCTTGGAATAACATAGGGTTCATCTCCAACTGGCTCAAATGACCTTGTTTTAATCATTGTAAATTTATTATCATGTTCAATAACAGTCCTATCAAGATCATTTTGATTGAGCCATAGCCTGTACCATTTGATGACAAATAGAACTAATTTGAATGAATTAAAGTCACACTCAAGTATATCATCCAAAATTCCATAGTATTGATTTTCATATTGTTGAGGATGTATGTCATTTCTAGATGAAATATTAGTGACCTTGAAGACTGCACTTATCCCTGAATCACAAGTTTTCTTCATGTCATCTAACTTTTTTATGCAAAATTTATGGCCATGGTAGTGCATAGCTTTGTGATGTTTGATCTGCAATTATTGAAACATATCAAGATTATTTGCATCAATTTGTGAGTTGATATTAAACTTATGGGTCATGGTTAGTAAACTTATACATACCTTTCTACCTCTTAAACCATATGCTAGATCAAGTAACATTGGTGTAACATTGGGATCTCCATTACAATGAGCTTCTTTAACCAATGATGCAACACCATCCCATGTTTATGAGTGACCATTTTCTTGAGATTGTTGAATCCATACCATCATCCAATCAAGATTGTTTGTAATATACAAATGTAGTGCATCCCACTCATGACCAACTATAAAGAAAACAAATAGACTGCTTAGAAACAACTTATATTGAAGATCTATAAGAATTAATAAACTACAATAAGATCTTATAATTACCTCTCACTTTCCTCAATCTACCTTTCCCCATCAAGTACTCCCCTTCAAATTTTTTAATAGAGTTGGGATCCCAAATGCGATCTACATGGATATTTGTGGAAAACTTGGGAAGATATTCACTAATGTACACCATGGTCTAGTATACCATATATCCCTCTGCCATAGAACCCTCAGGACGTGCTCTTTGTCAAACCAAGCCCTTCATAAATTTCAAGTGCCTCTCAACCATCCACATTGACCTAGTTTGTACAGTTTCACACAATTCAATCTCCTCAACTTGATGTATGAGGTAGTGTTCTTGAGTATTGAAAAAATTTGGAGGTAGACACTTTTGCATTTCACACATAAGCTAGGGATTTTTTCTCTTCCAATATTTTATATCTTTTTTATCAATTTCTTTATATGATAACCACCTAAAAGAGATTCAACTCACAAGAATGTATAAACAAGATTTAAGAAAAAAATATACAATAAATTACATTAAAAGTAAAGCAAGTCATAAATATAATATCTATACAAGTCTAAGAAATAACACTTCTAACCTCATGTATTCTCCAAGATCGTATATAACTTGTTTAACAATGTTGTCAAACTGGTGTGGGAGGGATAGAGGTAGGATGTACTACAATGATTAAAAAATGATCTTTTTAATATATTGTAAAATGATACAATAAAAAGTACATGTAATTTTACAAATATATTGTAAATAGAGAACATGACTTACCTTGACGAAGGTATGCCAATCATGTGTTTTCAACCCTGGCCCAAAATCAACTTTCTTTGATACAAGACTGCTTATATTTGTAGAAAATCCTATTGGAAATTTTGTTTTTTTTATGACTCCTTTTAATGCATCACTTTGTTGCTCATTTAATAACCAAGGAAGGACACTCATATTTATGCGGTCTCCATTGCTATTTGATTCAATGAAATTTTTCAGTGCATGATTGGATTCATGAATGTCATTACAAATTTTGGCAATTTTTTTTTGTCATGCCTTCCATCCAATATTTTCCATAGTGTCTCTATTACATTCTTTCCAATATGCATATCATCAAACAAATGCATGATTAGGAGATCTTTGTAGTACGAAAACCTACTAAATTGACTAGGATAACTTTTTATTCCTCTTGGAAGTTGGTCATTGATGCCTTGAAAACCTTCATGAGCATCAATAACATCAATAGTAAATAAAAGACAATATCAAAATATACATTTCAAACAAAAATCATCAGATGGAATGACCTTACCTTGGCAATTTAGTCTATTGTATTCTGACTTCCATAGATGAGGTGTCATTCTTTGTGGCCTTGATGTTGTCTCTTCTTTCCCATTAAAAAGAAATTTTTTGATAATTCAAAACTTATGATTATTGTGGAGAAAGTGTCTAAACTCATCGAACACCTGCTTTCCTAAACTTCTTGAATGATGAGATTCATCTTTGGACCACAAAATAGACATGCAAATTTACCCTTTGTCTGAAGACCTAAAAGATACCGTACAATTGGATCATGTACAATTATCATTTGCAACTTAAACATACAACAATAATGTGTAAGCACTATAACATACCAAAAATACATGACCTTAACATGAATATATAACATACCACAAAAAATGAGTTAGCACAAGGGCATCATGTATTGTCCATATAAGAATTGCATGGCCGAATTGAAATTGTCTTTTTCCTATTGGTCTAGAGATGTCATACATAGTGACCCCATTCCATAACTTCAACAACTCGTCAATAAGGGGCTCAATATACACATTCATATCTTTAACTTGGTACTTACCTAGTTGAATGAATAAAAACATTACATAATTATGATGACCATCTTGATGTTGTGTTTATAAATTAATTTACATAACTATTAAATGAAAAAATACCTGGTACAATCATTGAAAACATTATGTGCTCCCTCTTTATGGACATCCAAGGAGGAATGTTATTGTTAATAACAAAAATAGGCCACACTGAGTAAACAGATCTCATATCTCCAAATGGATTGACACCATCTGCTGCCAATGAAAGATTGAGATTGTGAGGTTCTTCTTTAAAGTGTGGCCATGTTGTTTCTATGTCTTTAAATGAAGAACCATCTGCAGGCATTCACATAATGTCATCTTGACTTCTATTGCATGCATGGTAATCCATAAATTGTGCCAAGCTAGTGCACTTAAATAATCGTTGAAGACGTGGAATAATGGGAATGTACCAAAGAACCTTGTGAGGCACCTTTTTTGTTACTTGATCTGACTGATATCTACTAATATGAAAATCAAGGCATTCTGTTGAAAATTCATGTTGTTTATGATATAGAATGTGATCATTGGGACATGCATGTATTGTTTGATACTTCATTCCAATTTGATTCATAATGGTAGATAATTCTTGGTATGAACGAGGTAGAATGTTTGATGGTGGTAACAAAAACTCACCTATCAAGCTACAACAAAAAATATGAATTGTTAATATAATAAATCATAATGGTATGCTAACATTGAAGATGAAAAAAATGGCATACCTTAGCATACATGACATTGCTACATTGGATAAACCATTCATAACCTTCAAGTTCACCAACAACACTATAGTGGAGAGAAGAGTTGTTTGGGAGCCTTGGTATAAGGGCTCGTATGCCTTCTCAAGTATAGCCATATCAAGACCATCTTCATCATCATTATCAGATGTGCTAGTACCATCATCATGATCAGTTTGATCAGCTACACCAATACCATCTTCTTCAATCATATTCTATGGCACATTATCAGCTATGCCAATACCATCATCTTCAATTGTGTTCTCTGCCATAGGATCATCTTCTTCCATGGGAGTGTTATCATTGGCTTGGATATCCACACCTCCATGTTCCTCCAATTGGAAATCCACATTTACCAATCAACAAAAATCATGCCCCCCTTCAATGTGACCATGTTGCCTATAATGACTCTAGGCTGTTGTGATTAGAATTCTTCAATTCTTTAAGCCCTTACACTTTTTGCAAGGACGATTACATTTATCAACATCTTTTCTTTGGAACTGAGACCACAATCTAGCAATTGTCTCATTATTTTGTTCTAGGTTCATATTGCCAGGTGTGGACTTTCTTCATAGGCTATAAATATACAAAATGTAAAAATACAAACATTAGTAGTATCTTGTATATAATAATAAAAAAATATATTATAAGATTATACAATATTTACAAATACACACAAATCATGCTCACTAGACCATGAAATATTCAAAAGGATAAGTATTTTGGGAGTTACACAAATCTCCTCACTAGACTACTGAATCTGTGGATATTATTCTTGATGCTGAAGTAAATCAAGAATGTGAAGTTGAAGCAATTACATCAAGCTACAAATTATCAAGGATGGAATTTTGAATTCTTCATTAATAGAGCATCATAAGGAGGCTAAATTATCTCCTTTAATGGTGGACTATGTTATTTAAAGGCTGTAAACTATTAAAGAATAACAACAATTTGTTTTTAAGTGATTGTGTTTCATTGTGGAGGTCACGTTTTGACCAAGGCTATGTTTTCAACAAAGGAGGCTCACGCCCCCTTTTTCATTCTCCACATTACAATTTGGGAGCTGTCTAGCTTCAACCAACTCCTAACGTGACCACCTAGCTATGTGTGTTTCATGTATGGTGAAGATTTGACATCCCAAGGACATGTGTGGTTACTGTTGGATAGCTGGTGAAGGTTTCAAAAATTTGAGAAATGTTATTGTTATGGGAGCAACTAACCGGCCAAATAGTATTGATCCAGCACTCATAAGGTTTGGAAGGTTCGACGAGGAGATTGATATTGGGGTTCCAGATGAAGTAGGCAGGTTGGAAGTGCTTCACATCCATACAAAGAATATGAAGCTCTCTGATGATGTATGTATATTAGGGCCTTATTTTTTGTACTTCTATATGTAATGTTAAATAGTTCTTGGATTTTGAAAGCATTTATTAATCAAGTGCAATAACATGATCAAGATATGGTTTAATCATTAAGATTTGCAACTACCAAGAAATAGAGAATCATGATTACATATAGAGAAGCCATCAAAAGTGCATGATAAATGAACAAAAAAAACTAGAGGATAAAAGAGATGTTACAGGTTTGCATCACACATGCTTAAGACAAAAGTTCCTAATACAATTGAAGAGAATAATTAATATGGAAATTGAATCAAATGTAAGAAACATATGGCATTAATTTTCAAAGACAGTGACAATTTAAAAGAATTGGAAAAATGTAGTGTACAAGCAATGATAGTGCACCATGGGAAGTCACAATAAGTATGAACCCATAGAGTATTTTTATTGTTTCCTAAAAGAAGATCATTTTTAGAGTGAGATTTAGCTACATAGAGGTGAATCCATGACATACAAAAGGTAAGAGAACCTCAAAGTTTCTGACATATAATGCTATCATGTCAAAAGGACAACAAAGTGTAGTTTTTAGAACAATGGAACAACCATCTCTCTTAAAAGGAACAACCATCATGTTATAGAGTTATTGAATATGGCCATTATCATGAGACCATAGGGAAAAACACATCTATCTACTATTAATGAACAATTTCTTCTATAGAGGAAATTTTGAATTCTATGCTCATGTGAAAAGGAATTGTCACTCAGTTTGAAGTCCTAATAGAATAAATACAATAAGAAGACATTGAAATATCATGCCTTAAATTGGTGCCAATCACAATAAGAAGATGGAACAACCATAAGGTACAAGCATGTGCAAGTTATTATAATCATTGGAGATATGTCAAAGGTTAAGTACAATAGTAGAGCACAACCATGATACAATTAATGAAAGTGCCATAAAACACCATGATATTTATAATCAATCATAGAGAAAAGAGACAGTGACACAAATTATTTGTATTTTAGTGCCACCAAATACTTTCCAAATAGTCATCAATGTATTAAATCATTCCAAAGTATAGGATAGCAAGGTGCTTCAATACATAGCTGTAGTGATCAAAATAGTATTTTACAATATCATGAAGTAAACAAATGCAATGTTTCAAAATAAGGAAAACTAAAACAAATAATGACAAGCATTGTCATTAAACACAACATAAAATGCATCTTTGACATTGAGCCCTCAAAGAACAAGTTTGATGTTTTCATGTTT
The DNA here is from genome assembly GCA_027943335.1 of Chamaecyparis obtusa. Taxonomy (NCBI): domain Eukaryota; kingdom Viridiplantae; phylum Streptophyta; class Pinopsida; order Cupressales; family Cupressaceae; genus Chamaecyparis; species Chamaecyparis obtusa. The sequence continues at coordinate 490,323 of BSBK01002244.1, forward strand.
TGAAAGTTAACAAGGTTTATATTTTCATCATAAATACATGAAAACAAGCACAAAGGATCAAATAAGAAATCTCTAATATAAAGAAACACAATGACTATCAACATCAAAGTGGTGGTGTAGGAACTAAAACATCATCTAAAGACAATCCTTGGAGAAGAGTCACAAGGTATTGTCATGAAGACAGAGTTATTGTCATGGGAGTACATTAAAGTTACAATTTCAAACAGCCAGCCATTGAAATATGCTCTTCTTGCTTATTCAGTATCTAATATTTTCATCTTGATGTAAATCTATATGTTTTCTCCTGGTTATACATTTTTTAGTTTGTTCATCCTGGCGTAAGTTCCACCCAGCTCTGTTTGCAATATTTTTTCTTGTTTCTATTCTACTTAGTTTGTAGCAATATATCATTTAATTGATCCCCCTTTTCCACCCATAGATCTAGAAGAAAATAAATAAACATCATTGTAACACAGAGGAGCAAAAATCTCAAAGAGCATTCATGGCTTCTCCTTATTTTCAATGCTTGATCAAGTTGTTTATACTATTTAAATATGTCAACAAACTGGCATAATACAAAACCCTAAAGAAGAAGAATACAAAGCAGAGAACATAGAAAGCCTTCAAGTTGAGAAATGTGCAAATATTGTAGAGAAACCCTTGACCATAACATTATGTAATGGAACCCTCATCGAGCCATGAAAAGAACATGTAAAAGACATAAAAATGTGATATATTTTCTTGTGTTCTCCATCAGAAGAACAGAGCCTAGGGAAAATCATGACGCATACCTAGCAACGAGCCCAGATTTGTAAAAAAGAGTCTCAGAGATCTTCTAATTCATGTTTCCAGAAAAACCCTAGGATGAAGCTGATGACACTCAACCAGATGAAGTAATGAGCCCATATTTGTATAAAAGAGTCTCAGAGATCTTTGAATTTGCATTTCGCATGTTGTAATTCCATTGAAATTTTTTTTCATGGTAATAATGAATGAGAAATAAAACCTTTTTTTAAAAGTTATGCCCACACTCGTCAAAATTTTGACGTACACAATATTGGTCAAAATTTTGACTAACACGGGCATAACTTTAAAAAAAATGAAATTTTTCCTTCTATAATCCAACCAACCAAAACCTTTTTATTTCATGGTCAAAAATTTTGGTAGAAAAACTAGGTCAAATGTACTAGTGTTGAAAGAAGAACTTGGAGAATATGTCGAGGAATAGGAACAGATAATGGCTAAAGAAAGATAGATGGATGAACTTGTTGCACTGATTGCTAGAAGAGAAAAGAGAGGTAAGGGTAAATTTGAAGGAAAATTACCTTTGAAATGTTTTTCATGCAATAAGGTTGGTCATTTTACATCTAGATGTCCTACAAGAGTTCCTAAGTACAAGCCTATTTTTTTCAAGTCTAAGAAGGACAAGGAATTTTATTATGCCAGTGAAGGTATTTTTGATAATGATGACTTAGATTATGAGGAGATTGGATTTGTTTCTATTAGAGATGAACCAGTACATGAGGAAAAGGCTTTAGTGTCATATGTTGATAAGAAAAATGAATGGATTATAGACCATGGTTGTTCACATCATATGACTGGAGACAAAAATAAGTTTGTTAAGTTAGTATAGTACGATGGTGGTGTTGGAATACAAACACCACTGAGAGGGGGGGTGAATCAGTGGTTACTTAAAAACTTGTCCTTTTTAATTTTTACAATTATAACATATACTTATGAAATATGAACAAGATATGTAAAAAGAAAAAATTACACAATATATATAGTGGAAAACCCTTAGGGTAAAAACCACTTTAAATCTAAAACTTTATTAAACTCTTGGGAAAATATTTTAGAGCTACAACTCTGGGAAGCACCAACACCCTATTTTTGAAATATTGATTTCAAGGAACACCAATCCCTTACACTTGAAGCACCAACTTTAAGAATACAAGAAGCACCAACTTCCAAAATGAGTAAATTAAATACAAAATCAGAGAATCATCTATATTAAAATACAAATCATGAAATAATATTTCAACTCCAAGTTGAAAACATTAAGTAGGATTCACTTCTTTTCTTATCTCTCATACCGATTCTTTTACATCACCAAATTATACTAGATTATACAAGCCTTCTCAAAATGGCTTTATTAGATCATGAAATGTGTAATCAGACTTAAATCAAATCACCTATTGGAAATTTTAGAGGAATGTATCCTCTACTTATAAACCAAGTAAGTTGACATTTTTGAGGCAATTACATAACCCAAACTTCAATTAGACCAAAACTGCTCAAAACTGCTAAAACTGTCATGAATTTTTGTAACTGTGTCTGTTAAACAGATTTTTTTTATCTTTCCATACATGTGACATGAAAAAACTAACATAGAACCATTTTATCTAATTCATCACCCTTTCCAGAAAGGTATTATGGTTGGGGTATATCGGATAACTAAGATTTTTGACTTTCTCATATACCAAAACTATGTTTTTATAACCATTTTCTTAACCAACGTGAACATTAAGTGTTAATTGTATAACACTTAAGTGTATGTATTGAATATGTTTTGAAAAATATTGAATGACATAAAATAAGATAATTTCATGATTTTAACCATACCATATGCCCATTATAATTGCATGGATTTATTATTGACATCAATGACAACATTCAAAGACCAAATACCAAAGGTTCAACATACTCCCCCTTTGGCGTTGATGTCAATACATGTAAAAATATATTAACCTTTGCATTTACCTGTAATACCTGTATATCATCACCTATAGAACAAATCATGTACCTGTATAGATTCCATCTATCACAATATGTTTTCCTCATGCTTTTTCTCCCCATTTGACATCAATGACAAAGGAGATATACCAAGGTTTCAATAAAAATTATCATAAATGCTCCCCCTGAAACCTATCACAAAATGCTTAACTTATGCAAGAGAAGAGAGAGAGAGAGAGAACTCCCAATCTGGTTCTCAAACCTTTAAAGACTTCTTTTGATAGAGGTTTTGTAAATATGTCAGCCAACTGATATGAGGAAGGAACAAACTCCAATTCAACATTACCTTTCAAAACATGTTTCCTAATGAAGTGATAACTAATATCAATGTGCTTGGTACATGAATGCATAACTAGATTCTTAGAAATATTGATGGTGCTTTGATTATCACAAAATATAGGAACTAGTTTAGAAACTAGCACTTTCATATCTGATAATGTTTGAATCATCCATAGAACTTGTTGACAACAAGAACATGCTGCAATATACTCAGCCTCTGCAATCGAAAGAGTAGTAGTGTCCTATTTTTTACTATGCCAACATACCAATCTATTACCCAAAAAGAATGTTTCTCCTGAAGTACTTTTTCTTTCATCTAGACAACCTGCCCAATCTGAGTCAGTATAGGCAACAAATCTGAAATCATCATGTTTAGGATACCAAATCCCATAATCCAAAGTACCCTGAATATATTTGAAAATTCTTTTAACTACCATAACATGAAATTCTTTAGGTGAAGATTGAAATCTTGCAACCAAGCAAAAAGCATGCATGAGATCAAGCCTTGAAGCAGTGAGATATAGTAAACCACCAATCATGGATCTATACATAGTTTGATCAGCATCAGGAGAACCATCATTTTTAGTAAGTTTACATCCTGTTATCATGGGTGTTCCCATAGGCTTACAATCTTCCATATGGAATTTCTTTAACATTTCTTTTGCATACTTATTTTGGGATAAGAATATACCATTTTCCAACTGAGAAATTTGCAACCCAAGAAAATATGATAGTTCCCCAAGCATGGACATTTCAAATTCAGATTGCATAAGCTTTGAAAAACCTTGACTTAAGGCATCATCATTGTTATTCAAAACGCAACCATACAACACAATAGGCACTAAAAGAATTTTGCACATTTATGTTATCCAACTAACACTGTCTTGTAGGTTTTTTTAGTTTGCATCTACTTACTGCATTTGTTATCAGATTTTACTTTTGTACTCTAAGTATTGATCAGATTATTACAAATTCAGAATAATTCATCATTGATCATTACATTGTGCATTCATAAGAATGTAGTACAAATGACATTTGATTCATGTTACATGATTCAATAAACAGAGTATATTTGCAAATTAGTATTAGATAACTGAAATAGGTAATAAGTTCTCGTGCATTGCCTTGTGTTTGTATTGGTTCTGCTGGTCTCTGTCAGGTCCTTGCATGTAAGTTGTACCTGGGTCTCCATCTGCATTTCGGTCCTTAAGGCAACATCACTTGGAAAAGGAAAGAAAACAATGGTTAGATCCTGATGGATCTAAGCAGTACAAGGAAAACAATTACATACATCAGCTATCTGTTATTATCTGCATATCAATCTAAGAACAAATGTAGTAAGAAAATGAAAACTATCACTCACTACAAGAAAGTGTTAAAGGGACGTGTTTTTGAGCATGAAACCTTTCGCTTTTAGTACCTATTGTGGTGTGTGATTTCATTTTGAACAGTCCAGAATCTGAATGAAAGGGACTTAGTATGTTTCCAAACTAAGAAACCTTTTTCAAAATATGTTTTTTATTGATATTGCATATAATTAACAAGTGTTTTGCAGATAAACAGTGGACTAATTCACTTTTCAATCATATTTTGAAGATGCAGAACAAGCTGGTTTCCCGTACTACAGGAAGTTCCAGGTTGTTGATCTCCAGAAAAATCAAGTTATTTCACAAAAGAGATGCTGATTTCATCAAGAATAGAGTACATTTTCAAAACTTTCAATGATTTTTATGCTGAATATTTTCAAGTTCTTCAAGGTTGAATCATATTATGAATGTTAACAAAATGTTGTGACTGGGTGTCACGAACCCGTGTTCGAACCTCAGTCATAAGCATTTTGTTGTTGATGAGTGTCATGAGCCCGTGCTCGAACTTCATTAACAGAGTACAATACATTTACATCTTGCTGAACTTTATATCATAAAATGACAAATTCAGTATCAGAAAGAAAGTGTACAAAATTTTGCTACAGGAGCTTCAATAATGCTGATGTTATTTTTCTCAGAATGCCAATAGGTCACATTCTTTAGTACTTGTCAGGAATTAGAAAATAATTTCATATTCATAATTTCTGACAAGTGTCATATTAATATCAAATGCTGGAATGTGGATCATGTTTCTGAAAGGTTTGAATTCAAGGTTCAAATAGTAAGGTTCCTATGCTGAAGGAACAATAACAAAATCAAGTTCATGTTCATACTGGAACAGAGTTTCACTCTCTGTCGTAATATTTTATACTTGTCAAGAAGCATCAGTGCATTTATAAGTGACTACAGTAAACATCCTCTATGTATGTATGCACATTTTCAAATGTGTTTATGCTGGTTATGTTAACTTCATAGTGCCAATGGATCATATTTTACAGTGCTCATCAGAGAAATCGGAAAGCTGGTTCATATTCAGAATTTCTGTCAAGAATCATGTCATATTTATGAATGCTAAAAGTGGATCAAATTCTGAGATTTGGACTCAAGTACAGAATGTGCTTATGCTGGAAAAGCAATAACAAATAGAATCTGCAAGTATAGACTGGTGAAAGTCAAAATATTGCAAACAAAAATTCAGCACTGTGAATTTATGTCTTTCCAAGTTTTTGAACTCATCAATTTCATTAAATCAATTCAAGGAAGGAATATTTTCAAAGTTCCAGATTAAAAATATCTATTCAAACAAAGGAACAATAGATGATGTGAAGGATGTTGAAGGATTTTTCAAACTCATTCATTTATGCAAAGAATATCAACAGAGGACTCAAGTTCAGGGCAATGAACAGCAAAGCACTTATCAGCAAGGAGGACAGAGAGTTCAATTTTTTTTTTAAAAAGCTGTGAGTCTTTTCCTTTGAAAGCAAACAACAAGTTTATAACTGTAAAGACTGCAAGATCGAGCTCTTAACAAACAGTGTACATGTTTGAAGCAAATATGCATCATTTTGAAAGGAAAACACATCTTCATGTAAAAGATGGAACATCTAGTTCAAAACAGAGATCACATATATCGGCAAGGGTTTTTAGAAACCCATATTTTAACAAGAATTTCCAATTTTTTTGTGCAAGAGAAAAATGGCTATCATAAATGCCTTTGTCTTTTATCAAAGAAAATAACTTGCTGTTTGAACCAGTCGAAACCCCAAGTTTTCAGCCTTTGAAAAACTTCTATACTCAATGCAAGGAGTCACCACATTTTCAAGTTATATATATTTGAACCCACTTTTTGTATAAAACATCAATAAAAAAGTGATATCTGAAGTGCATATCAAATGGACTTATATTTTTAACAACAAAGAACTCATGTTTTTAGAGAAAGAGAAGTCGACAACAGCAGGGTTCGAACCCTATTTTCTATGCAGAGAAAATACCCACATTTTTTACAAAATGTCAAATAGAAAGTTCAAACACAAGATAGAGAGTAAATGTACATTTCCAGCAGCATAAAATGTCAACAGTAACAGCAAGAGAAATAAATCCATATTCTATGCAATAATCAGAGAAACCGGTTTCAGAATATAAACAATAGTTAACTCTTATTCATTCAATGAAACCCTTAATATATGCAGAGAAAGATCCAGTTAACAGAGACACATTTTCAAAGAAAAATTGATAGAGAGTGAAAAGGTATAACTTACAGTTCAAACAGAGAGTGATGCCGAGTTCTTCAAGTTTATGGAGTAGTTCTTCCTTGTATTTTGCAAGAAATCTTCAATGTAACTCAACAGCACTCATAGTTCCAGTAGTTGACCATCAGAAACAAGGGTTTGAAACCCTTTCCAAAATGCAAAATAATGAAAGAATGCCCTATTCGTATGTGAAAAATAAAATCCCAAATCAAAATGAAACCTTATTTGGAGTCCGCAATGTGAAGTGTCTGTTAGAGGGATAGTGATTGCAGAGAGCCAGCTCATGCTTTGAGGACCACAGAAAGATGCCACCTTCTCTTTTCTCAGTACATTATCATGTGTGAATAACAAGTGGGTCGAAGTTGTTTTGACTCCCCACTTTGTTAATTCTTACTTAAATTTGCTTAATTAGTGAATGGGTTGGGAGAATAAAGTAAGGTTTAGATAATTATTATTTAGTTTTTGATATTTATATTAGAAAATTTTAATAATAATCTTGTGGTATTAACAAATATTATAGTCCTTTTAATATTTGTTTTCTTTTTATTAAAATTGGCATTATATATTTTCTTAAGGTTTCATTCCTTAAAATTAGAAGCCAATTTTATTAAAAAGATAATTAAATTTTGGCATATTCACATTGTAAAAGGGGATTAAATTCCTTATAATTAGCCAAAATTTAGGGAAATGGCATCTTTTTGTTGAAAGTGCCACATTGGCAATATTCTTGGAGTCAATTTAGAGTTAGACTGGAGCATTCTTAGGGCAATTAGTAGGATTTTTGGCATTCCCGGATTAGGGTTTTGGAGGCCTTTTTAGGAAGGAAGTTTTTCTTTTCTAGTGGTTGCAATTGTTGGAAAGAGAGCCTATAGTGAACTATTTAGTTCCTAAAAGCTTGGAAGTCCTTTTGTAGCCATTTTGCTCAGTTTTTGGAGGAAATAAACCAGGTTTTGCAGCTCATATTTTGTCTACTTGTGTTCAAATTTTAAATTCCAGTTCATCTTTTCTAGCAAGTGTCAGAATTCTGATTATATTCAAGAAGTGAATAGAATTTCATTCCTTCCTAGTTAATTAGTTATACCAGGCCTTGCATGAGAGATGTATGTTTGTTAAATATTTGAGTTATTTGTGGATCATCCCTAATAGCTTGAATGTATTAGCCTATACGTTGAGCAGTGAATCAAATTGTCAAAGTTTTCATTTTGTGAGTCAAATCTGGAATTCATTTCTTTACAAAGTCTGAATTATTCATTGGTGCATCACCCTAGTTTCTAATTTTTAATTTTCTTTTCCCCTTTTCCCATCAAGTTTTTTTTTCCAGGTTAGTAAAGTGATAGCCAATATTTTATAGGAACCAGCCTAGAATCCGGAGATTCCTTTCCAATCATAGTCCACCCACAGCTAGGAAAGGTTTCCATTGTCAGTTAGAATTGTTGTTAGCCTCATTGCCTGATAAAGGTAACAATTCTAGAACTGAACAATTTTTGGCACGCCCGGTGGGACACAAACTGCTTCCCAGTTTTGAGCTATTTGATGTGTACTGGTTTTAAATTTTCAGATACAGCTCTAAGTGCCAATTTTGATGAGCAGAACTCCTACTAGAGCAAATAAAGAGGGGTTTGTTTATCAAGAATTATAGTCAAGCAGAAGAGGTGGAAGATCAACCAGAGGTGGAAGAGTGTTTCATGATCCCAGAGGTATCTCATTGAATTCAAATTTCTCATCTATTGATAACCCTATTTTTGAACAGCAAGCTGCAAATTTAGAAGAACTTGAGGTTATCATTGAAGAGGTTAATCTACCAGAAGATTTTGACATAAATCATTCTAGATCTAATTTTCCAAGTTTTGAAGGTTTATCTATTAATCATTCTATTCCTGAAGCTTCTACAAGTGGTGCTGTTGTAACACCTCAACATCTAAAAACTTATCGAAGAAAGGTGGTACAACCTCCTCTTGTTTTTCCAATAGTGCAATAGAAAAACCAACAACATCAGATGGCTAGAAACTTGTCGTTTGTTACTTTTGATCAGGGCAGTCCTTTAAGGATTGTAAATCACAATAATATTCCAGTAGCTGCCCTGAAAGGACTGCCTACTTTTAATGGAGAAGGTTCTGTAATAGCAATTGAACATATTCAAGATGTTGCAACCTTGTGTAACATGCATCATGTCACTGATGAAGATGTAGCTTTGAAGCTATTGGCAGCATCGTTCAAGGGCAAGGCTCTTGACTAGTTTAGGACTCTCCCGGTGAATTCTATTGCTACATGGGACATTCTAGGTGAAAGACTATCAAAATTTTTTGAGGAAAAGTCTGACAATTTGTCTCTTGTGGAGCAATTAACGACAATCAAAAGGGCTCCACAAGAGGAGATGAGAGATTTCAACCTATGGTTTCAAAAGACTTGGAATCAAATTCCTGCTATGGTAAGGCCTTCAGCTGATTATGCATTCCTATATTATTTGAAGAGTCTTAATAGTGATATATCTATGATGATCCAATCTATGGGGGGTAATACATTGCCTCAAGCTTATGATTATGCTATTAGGGCAGAGAATAGTCTTATTCAGGCAGGAAAGATAGCTCCTAGGCCTCCTATGCCCTTCTTTCCTAATATTCAAGCAAATTTGCCATTAGTGGTTCCTCCATTGTCTGTTGTCCCATCTTATAAGCCTGCGGAAATAGCTCTTGTAGCTTACCCGAATGAGTTGCAAACCATTAAGGATAGCCAGCAAAAAATTGAAAATTTGTTACAATCTTTTGGGAATGAGTTGGTAGCACTTAAGAGAAGTCAATCTTAGGTTAACCCTGCTATTTAGAACTAGTTTACTGGTCAATCTTCCACACCTTACCTAAATCAGTCCAATTTGCAGTCAAATAGGCAGTAGTTTCAAGGTAATACCAATACAAATAGGCAAAATTGGAACATGAGGCCCAATAGGCAGTATAATCTAGCGCCTCTTAATGCTGTTAGGGACATTATACCTTCCCAAAATAACATTGCTATTGACTGGTGTTTCCCATGTAATGAAGCACATGACCAGTCAACATGTTCTAATGGCATTTTGAATCAAGCTCTTATGGTTCAGAATTCATTGAATTCACAATAGAATATTTCCGTTGAAGAAGTATAAAATCAGGCAGATCCGCATATTGAAACTGGGTTTTTGAATTGGCAAGAAGAAGAATTATGTGGATTTAATGAGCATCTATTGCAACCAATACTAGAGCTAAAAAGAGAGCTCTTGAAGAAGATAACACTACTGGGAATGCTTCTAGTACACCGGTTTCTATCTTGAAGAATCCAACAGTCACTATTTCAAGAGATCAAAATCCAAAAGGGGTTGATCAAGGATCACCTAGAATAGCACACAAGGTACAGTTTTCAGTTCCTTTTAATATTGTTGATACTATGAAGAAAGCTAATGTCACCTTGTCTGCTTGGGACACTTTGCATATTCCTGGTCAAATTGAGATTTTAAGAGAAGGTTTATCTAAGTTGTCAAATAATTCACAGCAAGCTGTTCAACAACCACCAAATGTAATTATGGTTAATTCTGAGCCTTCAAAAGCTTAGGAAAAGACTTCAAAAGAGGCAAGTAAGTCTGGAAAAGTCCAGCAGCCAGCAAGTACAGAAATTAAGAAGACTGTAAATATTGAAAAATCAATAGTTTCAGCAGATCAAAAGTCTGCAAATGTTCAGAAAACATCAGAGAAGGAAGGTAAGAAGACTCCAAACTAGAAACCTCCTCCTTTTTATGTTACCCTGATTATTGGTAATAAACTTGTTCACAATTGCATGGTTGATAGTGGTGCCACTAGCACTGTAATGCCAAAAAAGGTGGCTGATTCATTGAATCTCAAGTATGAACCTCTAGAAAAGGGTGTAGTACAACTTGATAGTACTGCTATAAAAACCTTAGGAGTTATTAAAAATGCAAGCTTAACACTTCATTCTTGCCCAAATTTTTCCATTTCACAAGATATCTATGTGATTGACCTGCCAGCATACTTTTCCATATGTTTATCTAGAGATTTCACAGCTAAGATTGATGGTTATTTTTCATCTGATTGGTCACATCTATTTTTTAGAACAAGGTATGGTACTAGGGTGACTATTCAATCTGAATCCTTGTCAAAAAACCATATTGAGCCATACAATCCCAGTCCAATCAATGCTAATTGCATCAACATGGAACAAGATGAAATTCCAGAAGATTCATCTTACAATACAAAAATTGAAGCATATCCAGACATTGTTCTAGATGAATGGGCTTTTAGGACTGCTCATAAAGATGAATCACTTGATACTGGATTTGGAAACTACATGATGTTTGAATCTGATGCTGTTATTCCTAATCTAGTTAAGGATCAAGAAATTGAATCTATTGAATTTAACCAACTTTGGGATCTATTTTTTGATGGTTCAAGGAACAAAGATGGTATAGGAGCTGGAGTTACGCTAGTATCTCCTAATGGTGAAAAATTTTATGCTGCCTATAAACTAAATTTTCCTTGTTCTAATAATGTAGCAGAATATGAGAGCTTAATACAGGGATTGGAATGGGTGAGGCTAAAAGGTATTAAGTGTCTCAGAACTTTTGGAGATAGTGAGCTAATTGTTAAGTAGGTAAGAGGCCTTAATACTGTAAAAAATGATTTGTTAAAGATGTACAAGTCTAGAGTATCTGATATGCTAGTTGAATTTGAAGCTTTTAATCTAATATCTATACCAAGAAAACAAAATCTCCATGCAGATAGACTAGCTGCAATTGGTACTCAGGCTGATGTAATTGAAAATAAAAGACTATTTACAGATCAGTCTTATGTTAAGGTAGTTGTTAGGCCATCTATACCTGATAATGATGCATATTGGCAAGTTTTCAACACTGACGAGCATATTTTGAGTTTCCTAATAGAAATTAATGATTTCTCAGCTCCTAAGGACAGAACAGGTAATCAGCAAGTTGAAGGTCAGATTATCTAATTAAAGTCAAATAAATTGCCAATGGGTCTAGTCAGCTTAGAATCTATTTTCAATTCAAATGATCAGTTTAGAAAAGCTAAAACCAGCTTGCTGGTTAAGGAAGATCATTATGAGGAAGTTGAGATTTTTAGAGACAAGTGGCTTAAAATTGGTAAGATTAATTCTCCTATGGAAAAAGAACTTTTCATTAATCTTTTTAGGGAGTTCAATGATGTTTTTGCCTGGGACTATTCTAATGTTAAGGGCTTTGATCCCCAGCTTACTCAGCATACTATAGAGTTAGAGCCCAATGCAAAACCAATTAGGCAGAGACAAAGGCCTATTAACCCAAAATTGGAGCCATTAATACTCAAAGAGTTAAGAAAATTGTTAGATGGTGATATTGTTTTTCCTATTAAACATACATTTTGGGTTTCTAACTTAGTTCCAGTTAGAAAGAAGAATGGTGAGCTTAGATTATGTGTAGATTTCAAAGACCTGAATAGGGCTTCTTTGAAAGACAGACATCCACTTCCTTCAATGGAACAGATTCTACAATATGTTTCTAGATCAGAGAGATTTTCTCTTCTTGACGGTTATTCTGGCTATAACCAAATTCTAGTTAAAGAATCAGATCAATATAAAACTACTTTTACTACAAAATGGGGCACTATGGCTTACAAGAGAATGTCTTTTGGATTGTCCAATGTTGGTGCAACTTTTCAAAAGGCAATGGACATGGCTTTTAAAAATCTTATGTACAAGTTTGTTTTAGTCTACCTGGATGATATAACCATTTACAGCAAAAAGGCTGGTCAACACATTGATCATTTAAGACAAATCTTGCAGAGATGCAGAGAATTTGGCATATCTTTGAATCTTAAGAAATCTATGTTTTTAGTCCATGAAGGAAAACTATTAGGCTATAAGGTTTCTAAGGAAGGTACAACAATAGATCCTGAGAGAATTCATGCAATCCTAGAGCTTTCATTGCCTAAACATAAAAAGGGTTTGCAGAGTTTCATTGGAAGGATCAATTTTGTACAGAGATTCATTCCAGATATTGCTAATTTGATGAAACCATTAACTTCTATGCTGAAAAAGAATGTTGCCTTTAGTTGGACTAAAGAAGGAAAGAAGAATTTTGAGCTAATCAAGCAAGCTCTATCTTCTGCTCCTACTCTAGTCAATCTGGATTTTGATAAAGATTTTATCTTATATGCTTATGGTGCTACTGATACGATTTCTGCTATGCTGGTTCAAAAAAATGATGAAGGACAGGAGCAGCCAATTGCTTTCTTTAGCAAAGGGATGGATGACTACAAGAAAAGGTACACATTTATTGAGAAACATGTACTTGCTGCCATCAAGGCATTAAAAAAATTTAAACATCTGATTGCTAATAAAAGACTGCATCTCATGGTTGCACATCCAAGTGTTAAAGAATTTTTATTGAGCAAAGATGTGAATGAGAAGCATGCTGGTTGGATAACCAAAGTAATGGAATACGATGTTCAGATACATGTTACCAAGCTGGTAAGAGGAAAAGGCCTTTGTGCCCAACTTGCAAATGAAGAGGAAGGTGTTGATATTCCTCAAAAATCTGATGATTCTCAGATTGGTATAGTTCTATTTTTTAATTCAGCAACCTGGTTATCTGATATGACCAGGTATCTTCAGACTGGACTATGTCCAAGTGACCTTAATAAGGCCAAAAGAAGGTATTATAGATTACAATCTATTCCTTATGTTCTCATTGATGGTGTTTTATACAGGAAGGATTATTCTGGTATGTTTCTAAGATGTGTTGATGCACTTGATCAAAATAGAATACTTTCTGAGTTTCATGATGGATCCTATGGTGGTCACTTTAGTCCTAAGACTATAGCAATGAAAATATTGAGAGCAGGCTATTATTGGCCTGATTTGTTCAAAGATGCTTATGCTTGGTCTAGGAAGTGTCAAAAGTGTGCATTATTTGTGGGTAAACAAAAGTTGGCAGCATTTCCATTAAAGCCTATTATAGTTGATCAACCTTTTGCAAAGTGGGGTATGGACTTCATAGGTCCTATTCACCCTAATTCCAGTGCTGGCCATAAGTGGATTCTAACTGCCACTGATTATTTCACAAGGTGGACTGAAGCTGTTGCATTAAAGGAAGCTACTGGACCTGCTGTTCTAAGGTTTTATGAAGACATAATTACCAGGTTTGGAGTTCCTCAATCCATCATTTCAAATAATGCTATGGCTTTCATTGGTTTATCTATCACAGAATGGGCTATTAGAAATGGAGTTTACCTCAACACTTCATCAAACTATTATCCTCAGGGTAATGGTCTTGCTGAGTCTACTAACAAGAACCTAACAAGGATTATTAAAAAGAATCTGCAGGAAAACAAAAGAGATTGGCATTCAAAACTAAAGGCAGCCCTATGGCTTGATAGGATAAAACCTAAATAGGTCATTGGAAACTCACCTTATGTCCTAGTTTATGGTAAAGAGGCTAGACTGCCAGTTTCTACTGAGTTTCCTACATTGCAACTTGCTGATCAGCTACTATTATTCGAGGAGGAAGATCCATTGAAGATCAGGTATGTTGATTTACTAAAGTTGGAAGAAGATAGAAGGAATGCCTTAGATATGATGGAGCTGAAACAAGCTCAAACTAAAAATTCTTTTGATAAGAAGGCGAAGTTCAGAGATTTCAAAGAAGGAGACTTGGTTCTAAAATGGGATGTTTTGAAAAGTAGGCCAAGACAACATGGAAAATTTGATAATTTTTGGTCAGGCCCATTTGTCATAACAGAATGCAAGGAAAATAATGCATTTCCATTGTCCACAACTAAAGGAGAAGAGCTACAGATTCCAGTTAATGGAATACACCTCAAGTTTTGCTTTGAGGGTTAGGTTTGCCTAGGTTTTTCATTTTCAATAAGTGATGTTCCAGCACTAGGTCTTAGGTTTTTTTGAGTCTAAGTTTTCTAGGTTGCGTGAGTCTAGTTATAGATCCATTTTCATTTTAATAAACTGCATTCATGGTCCAAATTTATGAGTTTGCAAGCCCTAGGATAAGTCTACAGGTCATGTCTAGCAGGCAAACATCCAGCAGAAGTCGCCAAAATTGTTATTCAAAATGCAACCATACAACACAATAGGCACTAAAAGAATTTTGCACATTTATGTTATCCAATTAACACTATCTTGTAGGTTTTGTTAGTTTGCATCTACTTACTGCATTCATTATCAGATTTTACTTTTGTACTCTAAGTATTGATCAGATTATTACAAATTCAGAATAATTCATCATTGATCATTACATTGTGCATTCATAAGAATGTAGTACAAATGACATTTGATTCATGTTACATGATTCAATAAATAGAGTATATTTGCAAATTAGTATTAGATAACTGAAATAGGTAATAAGTTCCCGTGCATTGCCTCATGTTTGTATTGGTTCTGCTGGTCTCTGTCAGGTCCCTGCATCTAAGTCATACCCAGGTCTCCATCTGCATTTCGGTCCTTAAGGAAGCATCACCTGCAAAAGGAAAGAAAACAATGGTTAGATCTTGATGGATCTAAGCAATACAAGGAAAACAATTACATACATCAGCTATCTGTTATTATCTGCATATCAATCTAAGAATAAATGTAGTAAGAAAATGAAAACTATCACTCACTATAAGAAAGTGTTAAAGGGATGTGTTTTCAAGCATGAAACCTTTCACTTTTAGTACCTATTGTGGTGTGTGATTTCATTTTGAACAGTCCAGAATCTGAATGAAAGGGACTTAGTATGTTTCCAAACTAAGAAACCTTTTTCAAAATATGTTTTTTATTGATATTGCATATAATTAACAAGTGTTTTGCAGATAAACAGTGGACTGATTCACTTTTCAGTCATATTTTGAAGATGCAGAAAAAGTTGGTTTCTCGTACTACAAGAAGTTCCAGGTTGTTGATCTCCAGAAAAATCAAGTTATTTCACAAAAGAGATGCTGATTTCATCAAGAATAGAGTACATTTTCAAAACTTTAAATGATTTTTATGCTGAATATTTTCAAGTTCTTCAAGGTTGAATCATATTATGAATTTTAACAAAATGTTGTGACTGGGTGTCACGAACCCGTGTTCGAACCTCAGTCATAAGCATTTTGTTGTTGATGAGTGTCACGAGCCCGTGCTCGAACTTCATTAACAGAGTACAATATATTTACATCTTGCTGAACTTTATATCATAAAATGACAAATTCAGTATCAGAAAGAAAGTGTACAAAATTTTGCTACAGGAGCTTCAATAATGCTGATGTTATTTTTCTCAGAATGCCAATAGGTCACATTCTTCAGTACTTGTCAGGAATTAGAAAATAATTTCACATTCATAATTTCTGACAAGTGTCATATTAATATCAAATGCTGGAATGTGGATCATGTTTCTGAAAGGTTTGAATTCAAGGTTCAAATAGTAAGGTTCCTATGCTGAAGGAACAATAACAAAATCAAGTTCATGTTCATACTGGAACAGAGTTTCACTCTCTGTCGTAATATTTTATACTTGTCAAGAAGCATCAGTGCATTTATAAGTGACTATAGTAAACATCCTCTATGTATGTATACACATTTTCAAATGTGTCTATGCTGGTTATGTTAACTTCATAGTGCCAATGGATCATATTTTATAGTGCTCATCAGAGAAATTAGAAAGCTGGTTCATATTCAGAATTTCTGTCAAGAAACATATCATATTTATGAATGCTAAAAGTGGATCAAATTCTGAGATTTGGACTCAAGTACAGAATGTGCTTATGCTAGAAAAGCAATAACAAATAGAATCTACAAGTATAGACTGGTGAAAGTCAAAATATTGCAAACAAAAATTCAGCACTGTGAATTTATGTCTTTCCAAGTTTTTGAACTCATCAATTTCATTAAATCAATTCAAGGAAGGAATATTTTCAAAGTTCCAGATTAAAAATATCTATTCAAACAAAGGAACAATAGATGATGTGAAGGATGTTGAAGGATTTTTCAAACTCATTCATTTATGCAAAGAATATCAACAGAGGACTCAAGTTCAGGGCAATGAACAGCAAAGCACTTATCAGCAAGGAGGACAGAGAGTTCAATTTTTTTTTTAAAAACTGTGAGTCTTTTCCTTTGAAAGCAAACAACAAGTTTATAACTGTAGAGACTGCAAGATTGAGCTCTTAACAAACAGTGTACATGTTTGAAGCAAATATGCATCATTTTGAAAGGAAAGCACATCTTCATGTAAAAGATGGAACATCTAGTTCAAAACAGAGATCACATATATCGGCAAGGGTTTTTAGAAACCCATATTTTAACAAGAATTTCCAATTTTTTTTGTGCAAGAGAAAAATGGCTATCATAAATGCCTTTATCTTTTATCAAAGAAAATAACTTGCTGTTTGAACCAGTCGAAACCCCAAGTTTTCAGCCTTTGAAAAACTTCTATACTCAATGCAAGGAGTCACCACATTTTCAAGTTATATATATTTGAACCCACGTTTTGTATAAAATGTCAATAACAAAGTGATATCTGAAGTGCATATCAAATGGACTTATATTTTTAACAACAAAAAACTCATGTTTTCAGAGAAAGAGAAGTCGACAACAGCAGGGTTCAAACCCTATTTTCTATGAAGAGAAAATACCCATGTTTTTTACAAAATGTCAAACAGAAATTTCAAACACAAGATAGAGAGTAAATGTACGTTTCCAACAGCATAAAATGTCAACAGTAACAGCAAGAGAAATAAATCCATATTCTATGCAATAATCAGAGAAACCGGTTTCAGAATATAAACAACAGTTAACTCTTATTCATGCAATGAAACCCTTAATATATGCAGAGAAAGATCCAGTTAACAGAGACACATTTTCAAAGCAAAATTGATAGAGAGTGAAAAGGTATAACTTACAGTTCAAACAGAGAGTGATGCCGAGTTCTTCAAGTTTATGGAGTAGTTCTTCCTTGTATTTTGCTAGAAATCTTCAATGTAACTCAACAGAACTCATAGTTCCAGTAGTCGACCATCAGAAACAAGGGTTTGAAACCCTTTCCAAAATGTAAAATGATGAAAGAATGCCCTATTCGTATGTGAAAAATAAAATCCCAAATCAAAATGAAACCTTATTTGGAGTCCGCAATGTGAAGTGTCTGTTAGAGGGATAGTGATTGCAGAGAGCCAGCTCATGCTTTGAGGACCACAGAAAGTGTTGGAAACAATTGTCTGAAGGAAATTGCTACTCAATTATGTATTGTCTTTGATGTCACACTATGTCATAGTCCGCAGCAATCAGCTTCTACCGAGCTCAGTCGGTCTACCAGAAAGTTTAGTGTTTACCGAGTTCACTCGGTTGCCGAAGAAAGTTTAGTGTTTACCGAGTTCACTCGGTTGCTGAAGAAAAGATAGGGTTTACCGAGTTCAGTCGGTTATCAAAGGTAAAGAATTGTCGGTGTTTACCGAGTTCCCTCGGTCACCGAAAGATTATAGAAAGATATGGTCACCGAGCACTGTCGACCCTTGAAGGATTTTTGCAAATAGAGTTTACTTAATTCAGCCGACTGTTATACTAAATAATGTCGATTTGACTAATCCAAAATCATATAAATAAAAGGTCAAAAGTGAAAAGTAAATAACAATACAGCAGAAGATTTACAGAAGAAAAGAAGGAAAGGTATATGCGAACTTGTGAAGGATGTTCAGATATCCTTGAGGAGCAGCAGAGATTTATTTGATCAGAAAGGATCAGAATTATGCAGAACAGAGATCTGTAATCAGCAAGACAGTTGCATTATTATACAGGTTACTTTCTCATTGTTACCTTCTTATCATTGTAACAGTGAATTCTAAATCTCTTAACCGAGTTGGTTTAACAGCCATAATATAAATCCTCTAACAAGGTGACAATTCCATTGAATTGTTTTCAAGACCTCTTACCAGGCCACTCCTAGCAGGGTGTTTTAAATCCTCTAACAAGGTCACACCTAACAGTGTGTTTTGTAACCTTTTACCGGGTTGGCTTCTAACCGGGCATCACTTCAGAAAAGTGAAAATCAGTATCTAGATACATTGGTGGTTTTTCCCATATTGGGTTTCCACGTTAAATCTTGTGTCTCTTGTGTTCTTAATTGCTTTCACAATCATATACATGTTGTGATGAAAATCTAAAGATAATATTGATAATACTTTCTGCATCTTCAAAGTTACTGCAATCTATTTACCGAGTGCTAAAACAGATAACATTGTTAAGATATCTTAAAGGGATCTGCAAAGAATTAATAGTCAAAGATTTATGGTTGACTGATTCACCCCCCCCCTCTCAGTCACTTCATCCATATTCCATCAAGAAAGATGCCACCTTCTCTTTTCTCAGTATGTTATCATGTGTGAATAACAAGTGGGTTGAAGTTGTTTTGATTCCCCACTTTGTTAATTCTTACTTAAATTTGCTTAATTAGTGAATGGGTTGGGAGAATAAAGTAAGGTTTAGATAATTATTATTTAGTTTTTCATATTTATATTAGAAAATTTTAATAATAATCTTGTGGTATTAACAAATATTATAGTCCTTTTAATATTTGTTTTCTTTTTATTAAAATTGGCATTATATATTTTCTTAAGGTTTTATTCCTTAAAATTGAAAGCCAATTTTATTAAAAAGATAATTAAATTTTGGCATATTCACATTGTAAAAGGGGATTAAATTCCTTATAATTAGCCAAAATTTAGGGAAATGGCATCTTTTTGTTGAAAGTGCCACATTGGCAATATTCTTGGAGTCAATTTAGAGTTAGACTAGAGCATTCTTAGGGCAATTAGTAGGATTTTTGGCATTCCCGGATTAGGGTTTTGGAGGCCTTTTTAGGAAGGAAGTTTTTCTTTTCTAGTGGTCGCAATTGTTGGAAAGAGAACCTATAGTGAATTGTTTAGTTCCTAAAAGCTTGGAAGTCCTTTTGTAGCTATTTTGCTCAGTTTTTGGAGGAAATAAACCAAGTTTTGCAGCTCATATTTTGTCTACTTGCGTTCAAATTTTAAATTCCGGTTCATCTTTTCTAGCAAGTGTCAGAATTCTGATTATATTCAAGAAGTGAATAGAATTTCATTCCTTCCTAGTTAATTAGTTATACCAGGCCTTGCATGAGAGATGTATGTTTGTTAAATATTTGAGTTATTTGTGGATCATCCCTAATAGCTTGAATGTATTAGCCTATACGTTGAGTAGTGAATCAGATTGTCAATGTTTTCATTTTGTGAGTCAAATCTGGAATTCATTTCATTACAAAGTCTGAATTATTCATTGGTGCATCACCCTAGTTTCTAAGTTTTAATTTCCTTTTTGCCTTTTCCCATCAAGTTTTTTTTTCCAGGTTAGTAAAGTGATAGCCAATATTTTATAGGAACTGGCCTAGAATCTGGAGATTCCTTTCCAATCATAGTCCACCCATAGCTAGTAAAGGTTTCCATTGTCAGTTAGAATTATTGTTAGCCTCATTGCCTAATAGAGGTAACAATTCTAGAACTGAACAATCATTAGATCCAAACACTACATCATCAACATAAACAAGAAAAATAAGAATATCATCACGTGTACTATAGATGTACAAGTTACTATCAACACCACCTCTTTTAAAGCCATTTTTAATAAGATATTGATCCAACCTAGAATACCAAGCCCTTGGAGCTTGTTTCAAACCATAAAGAGCCTTTTTCAATCTGTAAGCATGATTAGGATAATCTTTATTTTCAAACCCTTCAAGTTGATCCATATAAACCTCTTCATCAAGATAACCATTTAGAAATGTTGTTTTAACATCCAATTGGTACATTTTAAAGCCTTTAAAAGCTGAATATGCAAGAAAGATTCTAATGTTAATATGATTTAGAACAACAAAGAGGGGGGTTGAATCAGTTGTTCTCAGGTCCAGATGTATAAAAACAAACTTTAAACTCTTCAACAAATCAGATCTAATAACCAACACCTACTCGGTCATTATTGATTGCATAATAGAAACATATAACAATGCAGTCCACTTATCCAATAGCATCTAACTTGTAAAACATAGAAATGTTCAAACCAAAACATTCACACAAGTATAAACACTAGGATTTATATGGAAACCCAATTTGGGAAAAACCACTTTGTAACATGTTACTATTATGTTCACTCTTTTGAAGTGAGCTCAGTGAAAAGCCAACCCTGTCAAAGGTTACAAACACACTGTCAGGTGTGACCCGGTTAAAGGATTTAAATCACTCTGTTAAAAGTGTGCCTTGTGATAGGACTTACATACACTCCATTAGAATGCAACCTTGTTCAAAGGATTTATACCTATGACTGTTAGGTCAACCTCTGTTAAAAGGATTTTGACTATTACAATGATTAGAAAGTAGTAGTAATATTGATCTAAGAAACATACAACTCACTTTGCAAATATTAGATCCAATTTTGTACACATATGTTGGCTTATTGACTATGAACCTTTTCCATCCCCATCACTGATCTTCTTGGAACCCTTCAAGTGATCACAACACTTCTCCTTCAGCCTTTTCTTCTTAGACAGTCAATAACATCAACAATACTTCCAGCATTCACTTCTCTCTCTACATTCAACCTCTCTCTTAGGTTTCCTTAATTCTACCTCTATTAGGTCAATACATCTTTTTCCACTTAATCTCCTTCGTAGATCTTAGGGTTAGGTTAGATTCATTGAATCCATCCTACATTATGTTCTTCGGCTATCCTTTTAAAATATCTCAAATCTCTTAAAGATTTACAATAAAACATTTTATAGTGCATTAAATGCTTTCATACAATCAATAAATAAAGTCAAACATGTTTTACATAATCCAAGAATTCAACAATGTCGGCTAGAAATCTGAATTCTTCATCAAATGCAAAATACTGACACTCGGTCAATACTGTGTCCAACTTCTTGGTCTTCTCTAGAAAGCTCGATCACCACATAAACTGTTTCCTCAGCTAACACTGTCTTCCTCAGCAATTAACTGGTGTTCGGTCAACACTAATTTTACTCGGCACTCACTATCTCAGTCGACACAAACAACACTCAGCTTAAACTAGATTTCTTCACTTATGCTCAGTTAACCCTACTAGTTTAGTCTTCATTCTTACTTAGATAAACAATACATTGTCTTATCATTGTGCCACATAATCAAGTACTCATTGAAGTATCAAGATAACTCAACCTTTCCTTAGGTGTTGTTGTTACCAACCTTGCCTATCCCCTTAGCAACACTCAAATAGATATAGTACTTTCTTAAATAGTAATAGTCTTACCAATTAAGGTTTGACATCAATGACAATACAACAATTGCTTCAATTGCAGTTTCCAACAATCTCCCTCTTTGGCATTGATGACAACACCATATGAATATCACGTGAATTACCAACCAATCCAAAACTTATCTGTCTATCAAAGAAATTTATAATATCCTTAGCTTCATTTTGATATAGAATCAATTAGCCATGCTTGACCATCCACTGAATTTCTCTCACTGTCTTGATCTTCTCATTCTCTGTATTCATCTGTCATAATCTCCCTCTTTGACAAAAATGCTAAAGCAACAACAAAAACATACATCTTGTAGATGTAGATATCATCCTTTCAGTTTGGTAGAATATTTCTCCCTTTGTCATCATGCTTATGACTTATTCTAACTTTTTTGTGCTCTTCACAACTCTACGCTACTCCTAAAGTGTGACCTTTCTCTGCATCAATATGTTAGATGTTCTTTGTAGCACACTTGATGCAGTGCTCCTAGCTTGACTAGGTAGCCTCAGTTAGGGGAAGGACCCCTAATTGACTTCTCAAGTATTCATGAGATTCTTTAGGTAAATCTTTAGTGAATTTATCTGCTAATTGTTCCTTGGTATTCACATATTCCATGCAAACCTCTTTATCTTGTACTAGTTCTCTCAAGTAATGGTACTTGATGGCAATGTGTTTGGTCTTTGTGTGCATCACTGGGTTTTTAGAGATGTTGATAGCACTTGTGATGTCATAGAAGATGACAACTGGTTCAGTGATTTCTTCTTCATGCCTACCAACAATTTCTTTATCCATATCAAATTTGAACAATTGATAGCTACAGCCACATACTCAGCTTTAGTAGTAGATTGGGAAATGCAATTTTGTTTCTTGCTTGTCTAGGAAACTAATCTCTATCCAAGAAAGAAAGCTCCACCACTAGTACTCTTTCTGTCATCTACATTTCCTTCCTAATCAGCATCTATATACACTCTCAGTTCAAATTTGTCATGCTTCTTGTAGTACAATCCATAGTCAGTAGTTCCCTTCAAATATCTCATGATTCTTTTAACCGCCATCATGTGAGTTTCCTTAGGATTGGTAGAAAATCTTGCCACAATCCCAATAGCTAATGCAATATCTGGTCTGCTATATACAACATACTATAGCTTTTCGATCATAGATCTATACAAAGTCTGGTTAACTTCTACAACATCATCATTCTTAGACAACTTCTGTCCAGTAGCCATGGGAGTACTTACTGGCCTTGAATCTTCCATACCAAAGGTTTTCAGTATCTCATGAACATATTTAGACGGGGTGATGAAAATTCCTTTCTCCATATGATATACTTGCAAACCAACAAAAAATTTGATCTCCCCAAACATACTCATTTCAAATTCAGTTTGCATTTCATTTGAGAATTTCTTACACAAGGCATCTTGTCCACCAAATATAATATCATCTACAAAGATTTTGGCTAACAGGATTCTTCTACCTTCTTCATCTTTCATGTACAGATTGCTTGTATCATTTGTCCTTGAGAATCCAATTTGTATTAGGTAGTTGTGCAATCTCTCATACCATGCTCTGGGAGATTGCTTTAGTCCATATAGTGCTTTATTCAATTTTCAAACCATGTGTCTTCTATTTGGATCAACAAATCCTTCTGGTTGTTCAATATATACTTCTTCTTCCAATATACCATTTAAAAATGTAGACTTGACATCCATTTGGTATACCTTGAAACTTTTATAGGCAGCATATGTAAGCAGATCTCTGACTCCTTCCAATCTTGCTACAGGGGAAAATGTTTCCCCATAATCTATTCCTTCTTCTTGTGTGTAGCCTTTGCATACCAGCCTAGCCTTGTTTCTTATGATTTGACCATGTTCATTCAACTTATTATGAAATACCCACTTTGTCCCAATGACATTCTTATCTTTTGGTCTCGGCACCAGAGTCCAGGTATCATTCTTCTCTATCTGGTCAATCTCTTCATTCATTGCTTCTATCCAATCTTCATTTTCTAATGCTTCCTTTGTTGTCTTAGGCTCATATTCACATAGTAAACATGTTGGATCTCTTTCCTTGCTTCTTGTCTGAATTCCAGTATCTTTATCTCCAATAATCTGTTCAGGCTTGTGATGTCTCCTTACATATTGTGCTAGAACAAGTTCTTCTCTTCTTTCATTTGGCTCATCAGGTTCACCAGCAAGATTGTCAGATTCAACTTCTGAATGCTCAGTAACCTCTTCCTAATACTCGATAGCTTCTTCCTATCACTCAACATATTCTTCTTCTCTCTCAGCATTGTTATCCTGATGCTCAGTATTTCTTACCTGAGACTCAGCATCAGGTGCAGGTCTGTCACTTGCCTCTTCTTGCTCTATATGCACAAAAGATATGTAATCTTCTGGTACTCTATTACTGTCAGCTTCATTTTTCTCTGCATACTCATCAACTTTGACATTCACACTTTCCACAATTTTGTTAGTGTTAGAATTCAAACACTTATAAGCTTTACTTTTTATGGAATAGCCTAGGAATATACCCTCATTTCTTTTAGCATCAAATTTTCCATTCCTACTATCCTTCAATATGTAGCACTTACTTCCAAAAATTCTAAAGTACTTTACATTCGGTGCATACCCATGCCATAATTCATAAGGTGTCAGATTTGTACCTTTTTTATTTGTACTCGATTAAGAGTATAAATAGTTGTACTTACAGCTTCTTTCCAATACTTCTGTGTAACATTCTTTTCAATCATTAATGTCTGTGCATAGTCCAAGATAGATCAGTTCCTTCTCTCTGCTATACCATTATGTGGAGGAGTTCTAGGTGCAGACATCTATCTTTTGATCCCTCTATCATTTCAAAATAGATTGAACTCATTTGATGTGAATTCTCCACCTCAGTCAGATCTCAGACACTTCAGGTTTTTACCTGTCTCTTTTTCAACCTTAGCCACATACCACTTAAAAAATTGAAAAGCATCAGATTTTTCCTTTAAGAACATTACATGCATCATTCTGGTATAATCATCAATAAAAAGGATAAAATATCTAGCACCACAATAGCTTTGTACTCCCATCGGTCCACAAAGGTTAGTATGAACCAAATCTAAGATATTCTCAGAAGTAAAGGTTTTTCTCTTGAAACTAGACTTAGTCATCTTACCCAACTGACATTCTTTGCACATTACATTCTCATGTTTCTTCAATCTAGGTAGACGTCTCACTTTCTTTTTCTTGCTAATTCCTACCAGATTATCAAAATTAACATGACATAGCCGCTTATGCCATAACCAATATCATCAAGTTGTGCAATCATACATGTTTCTTCAGATAGGTCTAGATAGAACAAATTACCTCTTGTCTATTATCCACTTCCAATCAGTTCACCTGTGGCATCAAATATTTTGGCCTTCCTGTGATGAAATTCCACTCAGTAGCTAGTGCTATTAAGTCGTGCAACACTCAGCAGATTATAATTAAGACCCTCAACCCAATAAGCATTTTCACAAGAGATCTCATCAGTCAGCTTAATCAATCCTTTTCCTCTAACAGGACATGGTGCATCATTTCCAAATTTCACACTCCTACCTTTATAATGGTTTAAGGTATCAAACTTACTCTTATCTCTAGTCATATGATGTGAACAACCACTGTCAATAATCCATTTATCATTTTTGTTCACATAAGATATTAATGTAGTTTTCTCATCCTCATCAAATTCATCTTTCATTGCAACATAGACAACTTCAATTTCAAGATCATCACTATCAGTGTCAGTCTCTTCTTCATGATATTTAGAACTTAACTCTTCCTTAGTGACAATTCTCTTTTGTTCCTCCAATTTTAAATCTATAACTTGTTGATTTAATTCCTTAACTTCTTTTTCAAAGTTCTCTTTTTCTTTTATGAATTGATTTTCTTGAACTCTTAAATTCTTTTTTAATTCCTTGATATTTTTAAGTGCATAAAGAAATTCACATTCTAAATTAGCTTCAATAAGTTCAACATCATCATCACTATCTAATTCTTGACAAGTGGTTTCTATAGCCATGAATGAAACTTCATTTTCATCACATTCAAAACTACTAGATTCACTATCTGATACATCAACAATCAAACTCTTCTTCTTCTTAAAAAACTTCTTTTTGTTATAGAATTTATTTTTACTTGATTTCTCTTTCTCATCATCTACTTCATCATGACTATTATAAGGACATTTAGATGCAAAGTGTCATATTTTACCACAATTAAATCATTTTAAAGGAAGTTTATCTTTGTATTTGCCTCCTCCTTTCTTTAATTTCCTTAAGAAATGTGCTTCAAGAACATCAAGGTCTTCTAATTCTGATGGGACTTGCTTTGCCTTCTTTTCTACTTTGAATGTTGCTTCTTTGCGTGTGGATTCTTTCTTGCCAAACTTTCTCATTTCATAAGCTACAAGTGCTCCATGAATATCTTCCATTGTATATTTGTTAATGTCCCTAGTTTCTTCTATGGAACATATTTTAGAATCAAACTTATTAGGAAGAGATCTTAAAACTTTCTTTACAACATCAATATCATCAATTGTTTCACCAAGTCCTCGTATGCCATTTACTATTTCATCTATCTTAAGGAGATAGTCTTCTACCTTTTCTTCATCACCCATCTTTAGGTCTTCAAATTTTTCTTTCAAATGTTTTATCTTGGCTTCTTTAACTCTGTCATTACCATGATAAGTATTTTTCAATTTGTCTCATACTTCTTTAGAAGATCTTCAATGCATTACCTTAACAAACACATCTTTAGGCAAACTGTTAAATATAGAAAATTTAGCTTTCATATCAATTTCATACTTATTCTTTTCATCAAGATCTGTAGGTAAAGCATTAGGAACTTTATAACCATTAACGAATGAAGCCCAAACATCAATATTAATAGATAACAAGTATGTTTGCATCATTACTTCCCAAAAAACATAATCTTATCCATGAAAAATAGGAACTTTTGAAGAACTATCATGAGCCATTATAGATAAGTATTCCACTCAACCAAAATCTACCCAAAGTTGTTAAAATTTATCTAGGGAACCTTTCTCTAATACCATTTATTCGAATACAAACACCACTGAGAGGGGGGGTGAATTAGTGGTTACTTAAAAACTTTTTCTTTTTAATTTTACAATTATAACATATACTTATGAAATATGAACAAGATATGTAAAAATAACAAATTACAAAATATATATAGTGGAAAACCCTTAGGATAAAAACCACTTTGAATCTAAAACTTTATTAACCTCTTGGGAAAATTTTTTAGAGCTACAACTCTTGGAAGCACCAACACCCTATTTTTGAAATACTGATTTCAAGAAACACCAATCCCTTACACCTGAAGCACCAACTTCAAGAATACAAGAAGCACCAAATTCCAAAATGAGTAAATTAAATACAAAATTAGAGGATCATCTCTGTTACAGTACAAATCATGAAATAATATTTCAACTCCAAGTTGAAAACATTAAGCAGGGTTCACTTATTTTCTTATCTCTCATATTGATTCTTTTACATCACCAAATTATACCAAATTATACAAGCCTTATCAAAATGACTTTATTAGATCATGAAATGTGTAATCAGACTTAAATAAAATCACCTATTGTAAATTTTATAGGAATGTATCCTTTACTTATAAACCAAGTAAGTTGACATTTTTGAGGCAGTTACATAACCCAAACTTCAATTAGACCAAAACTGCTCAAAATTGCTAAAACTGTCATGAATTTTTGTAACTGTGTTTGTTAAATATATTTTTTATCTTTCCATACATGTGATATGAAAAAACTAACATAGACCCATTTTAGCTAATTCATCACCCTTTCTCAAAATGTATTATTCTTATGGTATATCAAATAACTAAGCTTGTCAACTTTCTCATATACTAAAACTATTTTTTTATAACCATTTTCTTAAACAATGTGAACATAAAGTGTTAATTGTATAACACTTAAGTGTATGTCTTGAATATGTTTTGAACAATATTTAATTCCATCAAATAAGATAATTTCATGATTTTAACCATACCATATGCCCATTATAATTACATGGATTTATTATTGACATCAATAACAACATTCAAAGACCAAATACCAAAGGTTCAATAGGGGGTGTTGTAAGGTTTGGAGATAATCTTCCTAAACCTATCATAGGAGTAGGATCTATTACTTTGGATGGAAATACTAATACTGATAATATACTACTTGTTGATGGACTTAAGCATAACTTGTTGAGTGTTGGATAGTTGATGGAAAAAGAGTTTCAATTATAATTCAATAATGTTAAATGTTTTATCAGAAACAAGGAAGGAAAGATGATTGCAACCTGTACTAAATCTAGAGGTAATGTATTTGAATTAAATACATCGTGAGCCTCTTTTTTTAATTGTGAAGGTAGATGATAGTTGATTATGGCACAAAATATTTTTTCATGTTAATTTTGATAACATTGTGAAGGCAAGTTTGACTAATGCAATAAGAGATCTACCGAAGATTATGAAACCATCTAACACTGTATGCAGAGAATGTGTCATGGGAAAATAGACTAGAAGAAGTTATAAAAGAAAAGCATATATAAATCAAAGGGAAAGTTGGATCTAGTACATACAGACCTATGTGGACCTACAAGGACAAAATCACACTATGGTGAAAGGTATCTTATACTTTTTGTTGATGACTTTTATAGAATGATGTGGGTTACTTATTTGAAAGAGAAATGAGATGCATTTGACAAATTCAAGATATTCAGAGAAAAAGTAGAGAATGAATTAGGTTTAAAGATAAAATGTTTGAGGTCAGATAGAGGTGGAGAGTTTACTTCAGACCTATTCAATTCATACTATGAAGTGCATGGAATACAAAGACAAACATCTGCTCCTAGGACTCCACAACCAAATGAGATAGCAGAGCGAAGAAACGGGACTATACTTGATGTTGCTAGGACAATTTTTCTTGAAGAATATGTATCTCACCTACATTGGAGAGAGGTTGTTGGGACAATGGTGCACACATTGAACATAATTCAAATAAAAGAAGGTACAAGTAAGACTCCTTATGAATTATAGTTTAATCATATTCCTACTATAAAATACTTCAGAATATTTGGTAGTAAGTGCTATATCAAGAGAGATGATGAGATAGGGAAATTTGATGCTAGAAGTGATGAAGGAATTTTCCTTGGTTATTCTACTAAGAGAAAGGCTTACAAGTGTTTCAATCTAAGATTGAGGAAGATGATTGAAAGTCACAATGTAAAGATAGATGAAAGGTTTTAGATAAAAGAGAGAATGTATGATTGTAATCAGAATACATAGATCAAAGAGGTTGTTGTTGCAGAAGAAGAAGAAATTGTTGAGGTTGAATGCAGAAATGAGACTTGTGATGATGACACAAATGAGGCTACTAAGGTTCCTAAAACTCCAAGGTATGTAAAGAATAATCATCCTGAAAACCAAATTATTGGTAATACTAATCAAGGAGTAATGACTAGATCAAAGGCTAGAGAAGAAATTTGTTTGATTTCACAAGTTGAACCAAAGACTACAGATGAAGCTTGTAGAGATGAATACTAGATAAATGCTATGAAGGAAGAATTAGATCAGATAAAGAAGAATAACACTTGGGAATTGGTTCTTAGACCTAAGAACAAAAATATAATAGGAACTAAATGGGTTTTCAAAAACAAAATGAATGAAAAAGGGGTTGTTGTAAGAAACAAGGCAAGATTGGTATGTAAAGGCTATTAATAATAAGAAGGCATAGACTTTGAAGAGACATTTTCTCTTGTTGCTAGAATAGAAGCTATAAGATTATTTTTGTCTTATGCTACACATAAGAACTTCAAGGTGTATCAGATGGATGTGAAATCTACATTCTTGAATGGGGATCTTAAAGAAGAAGTGTCTATAGAACAACTTGATGGATTTCCTTTATGTGAAGATGGAGACATGGTATGCAAGTTAAAGAAGGTACTGTATGGGCTGAAGCAAGCTCCAAGGGGTTGGTATGAAAGGTTAGACAAATACCTACTTTAGCTTGGATTTAGAAAAGGTAATGCTGATAGTAATTTGTATTTAAGAACTAGTGAAGATGGAGTTTTGATAATAGAAGTCTTTGTTGATGATATTATCTTTGGAGGTAATGATGATCTATGTGAGAAATTTTCTAAAGAGATGGAAAATGAATTTGAGATGTCCATGATCAAAGAAATGAGATTCTTTCTTTGACTACAAATAAATTAGAGTAAAGTTGGAATTTTAATCTCTCAGACTAAGTATCTTAAGGAAAGGTTGAAAAAGTTTGGAATGGAGGACTGTAAACTAGTTGGTACACCCATGGTAACTGGTAATAAGATGACAATTGATGATGAATCAAAGTGTTTTTTTTAGACTAAGTACATATCAATGGTTGGATGATTACAATATATGACTCTCACTAGACCAGATATTGCTAATGCTGTTGGAATTGTGCCTAGATACCAAGCAAAACCTAAAGAGACACGCCTAGATGTTGTGAAAAGGATATTGAGATATCTAAAAGGAACAATAGACTATAGCTCACTAGTACATTTAAGACCTTTTTCCGATGGCAGGTCATCTGAATTAGGATGGTTTATCATTGATATTACGACACCACCTGCCATCGCAGTTTTGCAATCGAAAAAAATGACAGCTACGATTGGCGTCATAATTAAGATGACTATAGCCATTGAAAAAAGGGGGTTTCAACACACTGAATACACCATTGTGTCTATTTGTAACCATCCCAATTTCAATGGGTAGATGTCAGACGTAGTTAGTTTATCGATAGAAATGTTGTACATGCGACGGTTAACCATCCTAATATTCTGACGGACAACCGTCATTTGTAGATTGTTTATTGAAGTAAATGCTATGCATGCAATGGTTTTGCATCAAAAAAATTTCACAGATTATCGTCAATTTTCTAGTGACATTGTAATTGCGCCAAAATTCACAATTTTTTTTAAAAACATATATATTTGTTGATCAAGTTTGTATTGATTCAGAACGGTGTTCTTGCAAATCTGGTTGCAGTTGGTTGCATTACTTTCAGATCTTGATCGACTTGCAAGGTGATTTGGTGAGTCAAGGTCTTTTATTCATGCTCATGATTTGGTTATGTCATTCAAAGATGACTTTGTAGTGGATTCGGTAGATGACAAGAAGCTAGTGTGGTGATCAGAGATGCATTCTTCCTGATGTGTTCATGGGATATATGCAGACTTGATTGCATTCGAATCTAATTTGAGTGACTTCTTGACTTCTTTGGTCTGAATTAGATGTTCTTTTTTCCTATGGAGTGTAGCAGTGACTTGACTTGTAGAACTTGCACAATTGAAATTTTTAGATCACTACGATGTCCGTGATGACTTTGGAGAAGTCTTCTTGGTGAACTGAGTTGAGAGACTTGGATTACAAAAAGTGGGTCATTTGATGTGACTTATGAGACATTGGATGCCTCTTTATAGCGGGTTCACGATGCAGTCTATGGTGTCTCTTTGTGACTGGGTTCTTGGCAAACATCTTTTGATTTGGTATCCACTGAGATGGATTGATATGACTTGATCTTGGGTCAAGACTTCTTGAGGCGAGCTGAAGTGATCATTTCTCCTTGAAGTGATTGATGTTTCTGATAGATAGCCATCTCTTTTAGTTTTTTCATCGATTAAACTTTGATTTCCTTCATAATTGTGACAGCTCACACTATTTTTTTAAAATAAATATATTTTTTGTATGTTGATTGAGATCTTAATTTATTGAGCTTCTCTTTGTTTCGATAATAGTTTAACATTCTCTACTTAACAAGGCCAACCATGTGAAGGTGGAAGCTCATCTGGCCCCTCCTAGGATCCTCTTATGACCCTTTATGACACTTTAAGACCTCTAAGATGTATTCTTAGGGATCGTAAAGGGTCATAAAGGGGCATAAGGGGTCCTGGGACACAACAGATGAGAAACATAAATGTAGGCATCATGGTCACAATTGTTTGGAGACACAACATAATTGAATGCTATACCTAGACAATGCAACACAACCACTACTCCTGTAGTTCTAAGTGGACACTGCGTGATCCAAAAACCAAAGATAAGGAATCTATATATGGTTGTGTTGTATTGCATCCTCTGGGTATAGCATTCAATTATGTTGTGTCTCCAAATAATTGTGACCATGATGCCTACATTTATGTTTCTCAGTTGTTGTGATACCTACATTTATGTTTTGTAGCTATCATGTTTATTTGCATGTTCTTTATGTGTTTGGCTTCTCTCCCTCACATCAAAAATAAGATTTTCCCACTCTGAATCAAGAATGCACATGCAACATAGGTAGAATATACACGGATAGAAAATAGAGCTGAGAAAACACAACGCGTTTACATTTTTTTAATAGGTCAAAATTACAATGTTCACGATGGTCTATAACTTAAAATACATAATTAAAGACCTCTATCAAAAATGCAACCCTATTGTGTTTTTCACCTCCACCTGATGTCCTATGTATATGAATTGAGATTTCATATTGAACTAGGCATCTACTTCTGCATTGCCTGAAACCAAGAGACTGTCATAGTTAACATCTAAAATCATTATTGAACTTTTGTTATTATTAAAAAGTACACTAGTCTCCTTTGTTTCTTGTACACCATCTAGGTCGGAAAGTTTCTTCATGGATGGCCTCCACTTTCTTCCCCACTACAACTATAACCACTATTCATTCTCCTGCGGTCATTACTATCTTCTCTATTGATCAGACCTCCACTACAATTTCTCTTGTGAAAATTTCCAAATTCACTATTTGGTATTCCTTCATCTCCCCTCAACTTCATCACTTATGGTTACAAATCAAGTTCCAAGAACCAGAATGACATGTCTCATCATCACAGCTAATCCACCTTAAATAATTGATTAACCATTCTAGACAAGATGATGATTTAAGATTTTTTGTGAAGCTTCTAACTTGATAGTTGCAATCAACATTTGTATTACAAGTTTTGTTGTTGTTCAAGTAGTGTATTTTAGAAAAGAACCCATTGAACATTCTAATACTAATTTCTCCCAAAATATGAAATCCACTAAAATTTAGCGAAAACCCCTCCAACATTACAACAGTGTATAAAAGGAAACTCAGTGTTTCTAGTAGCGATAAATAGATTTTTTGAGAAGAGTAGAAGAAACAATAATAGAAACAATGTGCTTGGAGGGAGAAAACCTTATAGACTTACAACATACCTTTGTATGCAGCCAATTAAAATTTCAAATGCCTGAATGAAAGAAAACATGGAACTAAGCTCAAACACGTGTAAATAAACATTAGTCATTATCAAATAAACATCAATCATTATCAAATAAGTTGCATAAATGAGAATCATTTTTTTTTGGCTTTTTCTTTTTTTTTGGTTTTCCTATATTGTTGCAGAGACGTATCCATCTGAAGTGTATAAAGTGTTTGATCTTTCTTTATTTATTTTTTGTTGATATTCACTATGTGGTACTCCCCGTTTATGATCATTTCATGAGGAAATGTCTTGATGGTTCATGGGCTGCAAGCTAGGGCATCATGCATTGTTTATGAGCTCATTGTTTGAGCACCGACCAATCAAATAGGGACATGAGGTGCTCAAAAAGTGAGCTCATAAACAATGCATGATGCCCTAGCTTACAACCCATGAGCTATCAAGACATTTCCTCATGAAATGATCATAAACGGGGAGTACCACATAGTGAATATCAACAACAAAACAAATAAAAAGAGATCAAACACTTCACACAATATATGTTGTTCTATAAGATTTTATTAAGACTAAATATATTGTTTTATTAAGATTTTATTAAGACAAAGTATTTTGTGTTAGTTTTATGTTGTTTTATAAGATTTTATTAAGACTAAATATATGATGTAAACTCATAATTATACTTGATATATATATACTTCAAAGGAGGAATTATGAAATATAGTTGTAGGTAGTTATCTCTTCTATAATTATGGAGGAGTGAAAGTTAATGATCAATGAGGTTGCTGGTATTAGATCATACATTAATACACTTACTATTTTGAATTTGAGCTCGGGCATCATGCAATGTTATTACTGGCATTGCATGTTTGTTGTTGTTGTGCACCATATATTGTTTTATACATTGTTTATTTCATTGAGACCATGAGCTTGGCATTTTTAATGTATTTTTTGTTATTGGATCAATGCTACCATGTTGTTGAGGCTATAGATGCATTGAATCACCACTACCATTCTATTTTTATAGCAGCAATATAACAAATAGAGCATCGACCAATCAAATAGGGACATCAGTAAGACATTTAATGCATTATTACTTCATCATGATGATAAAAATTTCATTGTCTCAAAGCACATAGAATGTGGGTAGATGCATTGAATCACCAATTCCATTCTATTTTGATGAAGAGGAACTATGTTATTAAATTTCAAGGCATGAAATTTTATAATCATACATATATTTTACTAGTATAACTGTACAATAGAAGAGTACCCACATGCCTTGGTTGTTACTGGTCTATGAAAGGTTTTGGTTTGCCTTTCCCAATTGAGATTTCATCCTAAGATTCAAAAGGACCAAGGTAATAATAAGTCTTGAACATAAATGCATGATTGTGGATCCTCAAGTAGGAGTTTTGATGCAAAGGAAGAATACTTATATGGGTTTACCCACATAAGGACAATGGTTTCATTCATCTTTCTTTCAAGTGCTCTTGGGTACTTTCCTTGGCCTCTAGGCTTGGGAATCCTATAGGGGTTGAACCAAAATTACGAAGGCAATAAGGACACATAGAACAATAAGTTTGGAGACTTAGACTTATGTTCAATCCTTAGTAATGGTTTGGGGAACTAATTACTAGATGAGTGACTAAAGTACCCTAGTTTTCATTATTAGATGATCTTGTTTAATTTGTGTTCATTTCATGCAAAGATACATGTAAAGGAAAAAAAAAATTGCATCTAAAGATTACATGTATATATATGAAAAATAACTTGTATATACTATACAAGGAAAATAACTTTCCGAAGAAAATGCAAGAGTACAGGCATACACAAGAGGATGAACATAAATAATAAGGGTGCCAAACATTGTTTGAAGTGATGAATTTTTTACTTGAGTATGAATCTAGTGTGCCCCTATGTGATCTAGAACCTATAAAGAAAAGAGAGATGGGGGTTAGATAAAAAATATCTAAGCAATGAAGGGCATCCTATTATTGATCCTCATTTACAATTATGCATGTGCATAGTCAATCCATACACTTCTAAAAGAAAAACCATGCTACAGGACATGTGCACTCAGAAGAATGTTGCAGAGAGTAAATGGATGCATTTATGTCTGCATGAACACCTAGTGAATCACTACTGTGACTACATCATTCAAACAATGCAACAGAAACACCAGATGTTGATGTTTCATCTAGTTTTGTTGTGACATCATTTCCAAATGATGCACCCACAACAGTGACACACCATGCCCATCAGCACAAGGCAATCATGATAAAGCATGAGTAAGCAATGGAAGGGGCATACATCATCATCAAATTAGAGTATAAAAGCATCAAATCTTCATATTAAGGGACGAGTACATCATGGATTTCAAGTAAAGATCATAACATGACAACATGGATGGCAGTCCCAAGGAGGCCCCATTGCATGCAGTGAGTAAGCTACATCAAAACACGGAGGTACGCAAATCTGCATCATCTATACATTAATGCTATGGCATGGAGTATATTTGTATCTGCATTTTAAAGGATAAGTAAGAAAGATGCATGATGCTAGTGAAATTAACAAAGGTATAGATTTAATGAAGTAATGAAGCTACCCACATTCTATGTGCTTTGAGCCAATGAAATTTTTATCATCATGATGAAGTAATAATGCATTAAATATCTTACTGATGTCCCTATTTGATTGGATGGTGCTCTATTTGTTATATTGCTTCTATCAAAATAGAATGGCAGTGGTGATTCAATGCATCTACAGCCTCAACAACATGGCAACATCGATCCAATAATATAAAATATATTACAAATGCCAAGCTCACAGTCTCAATGAAATAAACATTGTATAAAACAATATATGGTGCACAACAGCAGCAAGCATGCAATGACAATAATAACATTGCATGATGCCCGAGCTCAAATTCAAAATAGTAAGTGTATTAATGTATGATCTAATAGCAGTAACCTCATTGATCATTACCTTTCACTCCATCATTATAGAAGAGATAACTACCTACAACTATATTTCATAATTCCTCCTTTGAAGTATATATATATATCAAGTATAATTATGAGTTTACATCATATATTTAGTCCTAATAAAATCTTATAAAACAACATAAAACTAACCCAAAATAATTTGTCTTAATAAAATTTTATAAAACAACATACATTGTGTGAAGTGTTTGATCTCTCTTTATTTGTTTTGTTGTTGATATTCACTATGTGGTACTCCCCATTTATGATCATTTCATGAGGAAATGTCTTGATGGCTGGCGGGCTGCAAGCTAGGGCATCATGCATTGTTTATGAGCTCACTGTTTGAGCACATCATGTCCCTATTTGATTGGTCAGTGCTCAAACAATGAGCTCATAAACAATGCATGATGCCATAGCTTGTAGTTTGTGAGCCATCAAGACATTTCCTCATGAAATGATCATAAATGGGGAGTACCACATAGTGAATATCAACAACAAAACAAATAAAGAGAGATCAAAGACTTCACACAATGTCTTGAAGGTAATAGCAATGATGCCCTAGCTCTCAAAGCTTGTAGGTCATCAAGCATTCCAAATGAAAAGATGTAAACAATGTCAGTATTAAACAATGAGCTCATGAACAATGTATGATGCCCTAGCTTGCAACCCATGAGCCATCAAGATATTTCCTCATGAAATGATCATAAACAAGGAGTACCACATAGCTAGTGAATATCAACAACAAAACAAATAAAGAGAGATCAAAAACTTCACACAATATATGTTGTTTTATAAAATTTTATTAAGACTAAATATATATTTTTATTAAGATTTTATTAAGACAAAGTATTTTGGGTTAGGTTTATGTTGTTTTATAAGATATTTATTAAGACTAAATTTATGATGTAAACTCAATATAATAAATAGAGCATCGGCCAATCAAATAGGGACATGAGGTGCTCAAATAGTGAGTTCATAAACAATGCATGATGCCCTAGCTTGCAGCCCACGAGCCATCAAGACATTTCCTCATCAAATGATCATAAACAGGGAGTACCACATAGTGAATATCAATAGAAAAACAAATAAAGAGAGATCAAACACTTCACACAATGCCTTGAAGGTAATAGAAATGATGCCCTAGCTCTCAAAGGTCGCGGGTCATTGAGCATTCCAAATGCTAAAATGTAAACAATGTCATCAAGACATGTGTATTGTGAGCTTTCCTGCAACAAATGGACTTGTGATGATTTTCACAATAGTACATGTGTTGCAGGAAAGCTCAAAATACTTCTTAGGAAAATATGAATGTTCATCACCTATGCATATCAAAGTTGATCAAAGAAGGTATATGCACAACAAAACAAATAAAGAAAGATCAAACACTTCACACTATGCCTTGAAGGTAATAGAAATAATCAAACACTTCAAAATAGGGACATCAGTAATAAAATAATACACTTACTATTTTGAATCTGAGCTCATAAAGATTAAGATATCCCTATTTTATTACTCATGTCCCTATTTACATATTTTCATCAAATGACCTAAAAACATCAAGAATGGTCCTATATGGTCACTAATAGCCAACTTTCAGAAGAATATGAATGAATGCAAACATACATAAGTGGATGAACATAAATAATGAAGGTACCAAACATTGCCTGAAGTAATGAAGTGTTGACCCAGGGTTCAATCCAGTATGCTCTTGTACGATCCAAAACCTGTAAGGAAGGAAAAGATGGGGTTAGATCCAAAGGATCTAAGAAATACCTAGCACCCTATTACCAATCCTCATCTACAATTATGTATGTGCATAGTCAAGCCATACACTTCTAAAACAAACTATGCTATAGAACATGTGCACTCAGGAAACATATGCATGTAGTGAGTAAATTAAGACCAAAATGGAGCAAAAAGTGTGATGTCAAATGTGTTATCAAGCAACACCTCATGGGTTGTGAGTCAACATGGTATATATGTTGTTTATACAATATCAGTAAAAGGAAATCTACAACCTCAACAACATGGCAATATTAATCCAATAATAGGAAATACATTACAAATGTCAAGCTCACGATCTCAATGAAATAAATAGTGTATAAAACAATATATAATGCCCGAGCTCAAATTCAAAACAGTAAGTGTATTAATGTATGATCTAATAGCAGCAACCTCATTAATCATTACCTTTGACTCCTCCATCATTATACAAGAGATAACTACCTACAACTATATTTCATATTTCCTCCTTTCAGATCATAGGTTAGTTTAACTATTGGATAATGAGCTAATAGGAGTTTCGAATAGATTTGAATAAAAACTAAGAGTATTGAATTTTATTTGTTCCTATTGTGATTTCAAGGGAAAAGAAGGCTAAGACCTTTTCAGCAGATCAGGGTGGTGTATATAGCTGGTAAGTTTATATATGTTTGTGCTTTTTTTGTTTTAGGCTTAATTATGCTAGTTTTTTAACAAAAAGATTTTTCTTTCTCATTTCAAATTCATTCCTTCATATGGCATACCTGATGCACAGAGAATTCATAGGAGTTTCAAATAGATTTGAAGATAAAATAAGAGAATTGAATTTTAACTATTCTTATTATGAATTCAGGGGAGAAGGCTAAGATATTTACAGCTGATCTTGTGTGGGCAAGGTACAAAATTTATTCTTGTCACAATCTAAAATTGTTTGGAGTTGATTTTAGCTCTTCATCATAGAAAGAGATCTATAATTTACAGATCATTGTGACAATTATTTTTAATTCAAATTTATGACTAAGTGTTACAACTAAGAAATGTAAATTAGGTTGACTTCCAAACACCATAGGAAACTTTAGCAGATCATATTTGATGAAAATGATAATGAAATTTGGCATGTGTAGGTAAAGGAATCATGCGGTCATCATTTTGTTTGGGCTATGGTTTTCTGTTGGAAATATAGATGCAGTAACTGAGAGGGGGGGGGGGTGAATCAATTAACCACACAAATATTACCACTGATCCCTTAAATATCTTAACAAATTATTTACTATGCCACTCGGTAAATATACAGAGAAATGCTGAAAACTTGATCCTTGAAGTGTGTAATAATTAAACTATTCTTAAGCATTCATCACTGATTAACTTACATGAATAAAGAAAATAACATGAACACAAGAGACACCAGATTTACCATGGAAACCCAATATGGGAAAAACCACCAATGTAACTAGTTACTATTTTTCACTCTTCTGAAGTGATGCCCAGTTAGAAGCCAACCCGGTAAAAGGTTACGAAACACACTGTTAGGTGTGACCTTGTTAGAGGATTTAATCACCCTGCTAGGAGTGGCCTTGTAAGAGGTCTTGAAACAATTCAATAGAACTGTTACCTTGTTAGAGGATTTAAAAAATGGTTGTTAAACCAACTCAGTTAAGAGATTTTGATATCACTGCTACAATTGCTAGAGAGTAACAATGAAATAACCTACAACTGAATTGCTGAATATAGATCTCTGTTCTATTTCACTAGATCCTTACTGATCAATTAAATCTTTGTTGCTCCTCAAGGATATCTGACCATCCTTCAAAATTTGCACACACCTTTCTTCAAAATGATTTCTGCATGTTGTATATCTTTTATTCACCATTTGACCTTCTATATATATATGCCATTTCATAATCATTTAGATTGACAAGTCGGCACTAATAATTATTATAACAGTTAGCTGGGATAAACAAACTATAATAACAAAATTCTTTGAAAGGGCCGACCTTGCTTGGTAAACATTAATCCTAAAAAGATTTCCTTCGGTGACTGAGAGAACTCAGTAACCACAATGAATTCTGCAACATCCTTTGGAGACCGAGAGAGCTCAGTAACCACTAATTTTCCTTTGATAACCGAGGAGGCTCGGTTAACACTGTTATCCTGTCATGTTTTCTTTAGACACCTGAGAGAACTTGGTAGACACTAAAAACCGCCTAGCTGACCGACTGAGCTCGGTAGATACTGAGAACCGCTTAGCTGACCGACTGAACTCGGTAGATACTGAGAACAATAATTGATATGACATTTGTGTGACATCAAAGACAACACATAGCTAATCCAACAATCTCCCTCTTTGGCATTGATGGCAACACAACATGTCATAGCACAATGAAATTTTACAGATAAACCAAGAGTAAGAAACATATCCTTAGCTTCATTCTGATTCCCATCATCTTCAAACTGAGAACTCTCCCTCTTAACTTCTCAAATTATTCTTCTTAGAAATTTCTTGAAATGACAGCAAACTCTCCCTCTTTGACAACACATGCCAAAGACAACTTACATAGTTTCGGTAAATATCAATATACCTTATGTACTGATTCATATGCAATGATTCCCTAACTATGCTACATCAACTGATTGATCTTCAACATGTTCTGGTTGATGCATCACTAAAACTTTATTTAGTGAACCTTAGATAGGGGAGTGACCCCTAACTTGCCTCTTAGATACAAGAATGCATCCTTAAGTAGTGGTTTGGTGAAGATATCTGCAATTTGTTCTTTTGTATGAATATATTCCAATATGATTTCCTTTTCCTGCACCAATTCTCTGACAAAGTGATATTTAATTGCAATGTGCTTGGTTTTGGAATGCATTACTGGATTCTTTGAAATATTTATTGCACTTGTATTATCATAAAACATAACAACTGGTTCTTTGATCTCAACCTTCATGCCTTCCAAAGCTGTTTAAACCATATACTATTAGAGCAGTTTACTGCTGCAGCAACATATTCTGCTTCTACTATGAATTGGGATGTGCAGTTTTGCTTTTTACTAGTCCAAGATACTAACCTCTTGCCAAGAAAGAATGCACCACCACTTGTACTCTTTCTGTCATCAATGTTTCCTGCCCAATCAGCATCAGTAAACACTTTTAAATCCAGATTACCTCCAAATTTATACCACAAGCCATAATCTTCAGTTCCCCTTAAATACCTCAAGATTCTTTTGATTGTCATCATGTGATTTTCTCTGGGTTTAGCCGAGAATCTTGCCACTATTTCAACTGCTAAGGCAATATCATGCCTTGTGTGTACTACATACTATAATTTTCCAATCATTGATCTGTATAAGGTCTGATCTACTTCTTTTGAATCATCATCTTTGGTAAGCTTTAGTCCAGTACACATGGGTGTACCAACTGGTTTTGAATCTTCCATACCAAATTTCTTAAGTATTTCCCTGATATATTTAGACTGAGTAATGTAGATACCATTTTTGTTCTACTGAATCTGAATTCCAACAAATAATTTTATCTGACCAAACATAGACATTTCAAATTCTTTGTTCATAAGCTCTGAAAATTCTTTGCACTGATCATCATTTCCTGTAAACACAGTATCATCCACAAATATTTCTGCCAAAACAATTTTGTTATCTGATCCTTCTTTGATGTATAAATTGCTATTGTCATTAGCCCTTTTGAAATCAATTTGAGTAAGATAGTTGTGTAATCTTTCATACCATGCTCTAGGAGCTTGTTTCAGACCATACAATGCTTTGTGTAATTTGTAGACCATATCCCTTTTTGTCTAGATCAATAAAACCTTCAGGTTTCTCAATGTAGACTTCTTCCTCAAGAATACCATTGA
The DNA here is from genome assembly GCA_027943335.1 of Chamaecyparis obtusa. Lineage (NCBI taxonomy): Eukaryota > Viridiplantae > Streptophyta > Pinopsida > Cupressales > Cupressaceae > Chamaecyparis > Chamaecyparis obtusa. Next base: position 532,197 of record BSBK01002244.1, read on the forward strand.
GAAAAGCAAATTTGATATCCATCTGATATACCTTAAATCCTTTATGTGCTGCATATGCAAGTAAAGTCCTCACACCTTCTAATCTTGCAACAGGAGCAAAATTCTCTCCATAATCTATTCCTTCTTCTTGAGAATATCCTTTACATACCAATCTTGCTTTGTTTCTTGATACTTGACCATCTTCATTCAATTTATTTCTGAATACCCATTTTGTCCCAATTACATTTTTATCTTTAGGCCTAGGTACAAGAGTCCATGTCTTATTTTTCTCTATTTACTCTATTTCTTCATTCATAGCCTCAATCCAACTTTCATTTTCTAATGCATCTTTGACATTTTTAGGTTCAAAATCAGCAAATAAACATGTACCTTTTAGTTTACTTCTTGTCATAGTACCATCTGATTTGTTTACAATAATCTGATCTGGTTTATGATGCTTTCTGACGTACTTGGCTAATACAGGTTCCTTGCTTCCTGAATGAGTTACATTGTCATCTTCTTCATCTTCAGGTTTAGATTGCTTGGGCTCGGTAGCTTCAGACTGAGACTCGGTACTTTGTGACTCGGTTTGAACTTCTTCTTATGACTCGGTTACTGTACTGGGCTTGATAGATGTAGTCTCCTTACATGTGTCTGGCAATGTATCAGGTTCAATGTAAACAAATTTTCTATAGTCATCTGGTTCCTTTTTGCTTTCTTCTTCAATCTTTTTTGCAAACTCATCAATTCTCACATGTGCACTTTCTATGATTTTGTGAGTAGACAAATTTAGACATCTATATGCCTTACTTTTGCAAGAATATCCCAAAAATATTCCTTCATCACTTTTTACATCAAATTTTCCTTTTCTAGATTCTTTCAAGATGTAACATTTACTACCAAATACTTTTAGGTAACTTACATTTGGTTTGTAGCCATACCATAGCTCATATGGAGTCTTGAATGTGTCTTTTCTCAGCTGTACTCAGTTTAAGGTATGAACTGCAGTGCTGATAGCTTCCTTCCAGTATTTCATAGCAATGTTCTTTTCAATCATTAGTCCTTGCACAGTCCATGATAGATCTGTTCCTTCTTTTAGCTATTCCATTCTGCTCAAGAGTTCTCGGGGCTGATACCTGTCTTTTGATTCCTCTTTCAATGCAGAAATTATTGAATTCATGGGAGATGAATTCACCACCTCTGTCTAATCTCAAACATTTTATTCTTTTTCCTATTTCCTTTTCTACTCTTGCTAAATACCATTTGAACTTCTCAAATGCTTCAGACTTTTCTCTTAAATACATAACATTCATCATTCTAGAATAATCATCAACAAAGAGAATAAAGAGTTTTTCTCCGATATAGCTCTCAATTCCAATAGGTCCACATAAATTAGTATGCACAATTTCCAAAATATCTTCAGATTGATAGTTTTTACTTTTGAAACTAGACTTTCCCATTTTACCAATTTGACAATTCTTGCATAGACAAACATCAGGTTTCTTCAAAGTAGGAATACCTCTTCCTTTCTTGAATTTTCTTATTTTCATCATGTTGTCAAAATTTACATGACATAACCTTTTGTGCCATAACCAACTTTCTTCAATTTGAGCAATAAAACATGAGTAATCACCAAGATCAAGATAAAATAGGTTACCTTTGGTTTGTTTGCCTGATCCTATCAGTTTTCCTTTGTCATCTAGTAGTCTTGCTTTGCCATTCATGAATTCGACCTTGAATCCAATGTTGATTAGCTATGCTACACTTAGAAGATTATGCTTTAGTCCTTCGACCCAATATGCATTATCACATATAAGTTCTTTGGTTAATGAAATTCGTCCCTTTCCTTTTATACAACAGGGTTCATTGTTTTCAAACCTTACATTACCACCATCAAAGTTTTCAAAGTGTTCAAACTTGGTCCTGTCACCAGTCATATGATGTGAGCATCCACTGTCTATAATCCATGTATCATTCTTGCTTATATGAGAGATAAGTGCCATCTCATCTTCATCATTATCAGATTCATCTTTTACAACAATGAAAACAATTTCTTCTTCACTATCATCTGAATCTTTAGCTAAGAAACATGTTTTCTTACCTTTATCCTTGAATGATTTGAAATTTTTCTTGCCATTGTACTTGTAATTTTTCTTCCCATCTTTGCTTTGCTTGTTTGGACACCTAGCTACAATATGACCAATTTCTTCACATGAAAAATAGATTAAGGGAGTTTTACCTCTGTATTTTCCTCTGCCTCTTGAATACTTCTTTGCAAGTAATGCTTCAATAACTTCAAGATCACTATCAGAACTTTCCTTTGATTCTTCTTCACTTTCTGATTAGATTTTCTTCCCTTTCTTGAGTGAAAGTTTGGCCTCAAAAGCTGATTCAATATTTTTAGAAGTTGGAACATAGTTGTCATAGTTATCTAGTTCAAAGGCTGTCAATCTTCCAACTAAGGCATCCAAAGTTATATTGTGATTTTCTTCACATCTTCTTTCTTGAATAGCAGAAACTCTTATTGCATAAATAGGGAGTAATGTTCTAAGAACCTTATAACCGTTTCATCATCAATTTTTCCTCCAGAAGCTCTGATTGCACTAACACTTGTCTTGATTCTTTCAACATATTTTGCAATGTTTTCTTCTTCTCTCATTTTCATTTGATCAAACTATCCTCTTAGGCTCTCTGCTTTGGCTCTCTTCACATTGTCATCACCGCCATAGATTTTCTTCAGCTTGTTCCACATTTCATGACTAGTTGTGTAGTCTTTGATTTCATCAAATTCTTCATAGCTAAGAGCTGATGCAATGTCTATCATCATAGTGTTATGGTTCTTCTTCTTTGTAATGTCTTCAACAGTTAATGTGCCAGTAGGAATTGTATATTCTTGATCAATATATTTGCATCCTGAATCATCAATGGAAGCCAGATGTAATCTCATGAGACCTTGCTATGCTGAAAAGCTATTTCTATTAAGCCTTGGAATTTCTCTTTTGTAAGACATCCTGATCTTTAGCTTAGGTCCTTGAAACCCTTCCTGCAAGCACCAAAAGCTCTGATACCAATTGTTGGAAATATAGATGCAGTAACTGAGAGGGGGGGGGTCAATCAGTTAACCACACAAATATTACCACTAATCCCTTAAATATCTTAACAAATTATTTACTGTGCCACTCGGTAAATATACAGAGAAATGCTGAAAACTTGATCCTTAAAGTGTGTAATAATTAAACTGTTCTTAAGCATTCATCACTGATTAACTTACATGAATAAAGAAAATAACATGAACACAAGAGACACTAGATTTACCGTGGAAACCCAATATGGGAAAACCACCAATGTAACTAGTTACTATTTTTCACTTTTCTAAAGTGATGCCCGGTTAGAAGCCAACCCGGTAAAAGGTTATGAAACACACTGTTAGGTGTGACCTTGTTAGAGGATTAATCACCCTGCTAGTAGTGGCCTTGTAAGAGGTCTTGAAACAATTCAATAGAACTGTTACCTTATTAGAGGATTTACAAAATGGTTGTTAAACCAACTCGGTTAAGAGATTTTGATATCACTGCTACAATTGCTAGAGAGTAACAATGAAATAACCTGCAACTGAATTGCTGAATATAGATCTCTGTTCTGTTTCACTAGATCCTTACTGATCAATTAAATCTTTGCTGCTCCTCAAGGATATCTGACCATCCTTCAAAATTCGCACACACCTTTCTTCAAAATGATTTCTGCATGTTGTATATCTTTTATTCACCATTTGACCTTCTATATATATATGCCATTTCATAATCATTTAGATTGACAAGTCGGCACTAATAATTATTATAGCAGTCGGCTGGGATAAACAAACTGTAATAACAAAATTCTTTGAAAGGGCCGACCTTGCTCGGTAAACATTAATCCTGAAAAGATTTCCTTCGGTGACCAAGAGAACTCGATAACCACAGCGAATTCTACAACATCCTTTAGAGACCGAGAGAGCTTGGTAACCACTAATTTTCCTTCGATAACTGAGGAGGCTCGGTTAACACTGTTATCCTATCATGTTTTCTTTAGACACCCGAGAGAACTCGGTAGACACTAAAAATCGCCTAGCTGACCGACTGAGCTCGGTAGATATTGAGAACCGCTTAGCTGACTGACTAAACTCGGTAGATACTAAGAATGATAATTGATATGACATTTGTGTGACATCAAAGACAACACATAGCTAATCCAACAATGTCCTTTAGACAATTGTATCTAACAGTTTTCATGTATAGTGTTTGTAAAAATTTTCATCCTTAAACTAAATCTGTCCTTCCTAGTATCCAGATTATTGATGCTTCTATTGGTGTTAATTTGGATGCTAGTTCTCATGTTCTTTGGTGCCTTTCCATGCTTTATTTGGTGTTGAGTTTTTAACTTGCTAACCTCCTTGTTCTATCAGCGTCCTCTATGATTTTAGATTCTATATTTTCTCGAGTCTGGTTGGTGCCTTACTTTCCCCTCTTTGGTTCCATGCTTGCTTACATTAAAAGTTCATTTTGTCTTTGATTAGGGAACTGTTTCTCCTTGACTGTATTCTTTTGGGGTCTGATCTATTGTAGTTGTTTCTTTTTTCTTTGAATCATTGTTTACAATTACTTTTGATGCAATATTTGTGTGAAGAACAAGAACAAAATGGTGAATGAGTGTATTTGACAAAGATAAACATGACACATTTTGTTGGGCTGAATGGGTTGTCCTAGTACCATTTACATGGCCTAGCCAGATATTAAACAATGAGCTCATGAACAATGTCAGTATTAAATAGTGAGCTCATGAACAATGTATGATGCCCTAGCTTGCAGCCCGCAAGCCATCAAGACATTTCCTCATGAAATGATCATAAACGGGGAGTACCACATAGTGAATATCAACATCAAAACAAATAAAGAGAGATCAAACACTTCACACAATGCCTTGAAGGTAATAGAAATGATGCCCTAGCTCTCAAAGCTCGTAGGTCATCAAGAATTCTAAATAAAAAGATGTAAACAATGCCAGTATTAAACAGTGAGCTCATGAACAATGTATGATGCCCTAGCTTGCATCCCGCGAGCCATCAAGACATTTCCTCATGAAATGATCATAAACAGGGAGTACCACATAGTGAATATCAATAGCAAAACAAATAAAAAGAGATCAAACAATTCACACAATGCCTTGAAAGTAATAGCAATGATGCCCTAGCCCTCAAACCTCATGGGTCATCAAGCATTCCAAATGAAAAGATGTAAACAATGCTAGTATTCAATAGTGAGCTAATAAATAATGTATGATGCCGTAGCTTGTAGCCCGTGAGCCATCAAGACATTTCCTCATGAAATGATCATAAAAAGGGAGTACCACATAGTGAATATCAACAAAAAAACAAATAAAGAGAGATCAAACACTTCACACAATGCCTTGAAGGTAATAGCAACAATGTCGTAGCTCTCAAAGCTCGCGAGTCATCGAGCATTCCAAATGCTAAGATGTAAACAATGCCACTATTAACATTCATATTGTGCCATTAATTGAGTTAATGAGAAGACAAAGATTGAATACCTACCTCAAGTGCCAGTGCCCTCTTCCCACATGGTGTAAACCTCTTTGCGCATGCCAAACTTGAATGCCCTCTTCGTGCCATGCAAAAGTGTAGTGTCATCTTCGCGGAAGCTCTTTGAATTCACAAAAATTACAAATGACACTTTCTTTTTCTTTTTTTTTGTTTATAACTAAAGGGGTGTCACAATTACAAAGTCATCATCGCTATTACGACACCATTGGGCACACTTGCAGAAAAAAACACAAAAAACAAACACAAATTATAGTGGCGTCACAAATTGGCATCGAAATTTGACACCAAATGTTGTAGTGGCTTATGGTATGATAGAAATGATAGCTTTGAAATCCATTCTTATACTGATGTTGATTGGATAGGAAACATTGATGACAGAAAGAGTACTAGTGGTGGTGCATTTTTCCTTGGGAAAAAGTTGGTTTCATGGCTAAGTAAGAAGTAAGATTGTATAGCTCAATCTCCTGCTAAATCAAAGTATGTTACTGCTGCTATAAATTGCACTCAAATTGTTTGGATGAAGAAAATACTGAAAGACATTAGAATAACTTTTGATGAGCCTGTGGTTATCCATTGTGATAACACCAGCATAGTGAATATGTCAAAGAATCTGGTGATGCACTCTAAAACTAAACATATTTCTATCAAGTATCACTTCTGGAGAGACAAGGTGGTAGAGAAGGAAATAAAGTTAGAGTATGACTGGATGTAGGGATCTAATCCTTAGGGGGAGTGATCATGGAAGAAAGGTGTTGAAGGACAATTGATGACTCATGACACACTTTTCCATTGTTGTCAAATGGGGAGTGTTTCTATGAGAAAATCCCTACTCTATGGGGAGATTGTATGAAGGAATACTGTGAGAGTACTGTTTGGTTGTAGAACTTTGGATTCATATAACTTTGGGATGATGGATTTTCCCATATGTTGACATCAATTCCAAAGGGGGAGATTGTTAGATATTACTAATGCATAGGGTGGTGACTAATACATTTTATATGTTTAATCACTACATTACTGAATGGGCATTCATACTATTGTCATTTGTGGTTTGTCACTGATGTCAACATATGTTTTTGTAAAGAGTACAAGATGATTATGACAGTGTACGAACACTGTATGGATGTTTCAGAATGTGTGAAGATAGATGAGAGTATAGGAAGATGTTGTGATCTTATATCCAAGATCGCATCTTGTAATGTTTCATATTGGATGAGTTACAAATGTTTTGGTGAAGACTGGTTACTGGACAGTGACAATGGAAGTTGGCAGAGTGAGTCTTTGTGTTTTTGGTATATCTTACGAAAGATATGGATTAGATGTATGTGAGCTTAGGAGATGAAAGACAAGGTATTGAAGGATGTCTTTGTTGGCATTAAGCAGAATTGCCACTAGTGACAACACTTATTTGCATTCTGGGTGCAAACCGAGCAGACAGTGCAAACCGAGCAGACAGTGCAAACCGAGTAGACAGTGCAACCGAGAAGACAGTGCAAACCGAGAAGACAATGCAAACCGAGAAAACAGTGCAAACCAAGTAGACAGTGCAAACTGAGCAGTTAGTACGAACCGAGCAGGACAGTGTAAACCGAGTAACATCATGTCTACCGAGTCACCAATATTTACCAAGTTCAAAACCTACCGAGTGATCAGTATGAACCGTGCCTTCACTTCTACCGAGTGCATGACGATGCCGAGTAATGCAGTGGATGCTGAGTATCAGAAAGTCACCGAGTCAGTTTGCAAGAACCGTGTAACCATACTTGGGCCGACTTAGTAGCACTTATGTTTATTTGTCAAGCTGACTTTGTAATTGTAATTGTAATTAATTGTTTAAGACTTGTATATAAACAATGTTGTAAAAATGTCAAGAAGCATGTAAGAAGAATATATGTGAAAAAGGAAGAAAGGCAGAGATAAGTGAATTACAAAGGGATTCAGCAGTATAAGGAACAAAAAAGACAAATTCATCATAGAAGGTGATCAGTACATCAACGAATCTCAATCAGCAATCCAGTTGCAAAGCAAGAGATCTACTGTTTCATCCTAACAGGTGAATCAGCACTAAATCCTTTAACCGGGTAGACTTAACAGTCTTTTGTAAAATCTCTTTACCGAGTGCATACTTCATTGTATGTTTTGTAAATCCTTTAACAAGGTGGATTTAGCAATCCTTATTGCTCCTAACAGAGCAGATCATCAGAAGTGATCAAATTGTAAGCCCTAACCGGCCAACTTTATTCTGCAGTATTAAAGCTTTGTGGGTTTCATCCCCACCGCAGTTTTACTTTCTTTTGGAAGGTTTCTGGGTAACCAAATCTATGTGTCATTATTGTGAATGCTTTTAAGTTTCATGCTTTCTGTATGCAAAGGTTAAAATAAATTATATGTTAATACATCTGTAATTGTAAGAAAATTTGGAGTTACTGATTCACCCCTCCCCTCTCAGTAACTTGGTTAATTCTTGAATATTTCCAACAATTGGTATCAGAGCAGCATTGGTTCTCAAGATAAAGCTTAACTAGCTTGAGCAAAGATCCAAGACAATGGAGGTATTCAAACTGAACAAGGTAATTGAAAATGAAAAGCTAGATCTGGAAATGGCCATAGCTAAACTCAAAGAAGCAAAAGAACATCTTTCCCAATCCCTAAGAAGAAGGAAGGAACTTGCAAATCAGATGAATGATCAGAATTACATTGAAGAAAAGATTGAAGATCTTTTTCCCTCAAATAACTCAGATGAAGCAAACAATGTTGTCAAAGAACTCCTAGAAAAGAATGGGTCTTTGCAGGAAGAAGTGAGAAAATTGAAAAGAGAACAAGAGCTACACTCTACAAGATTCTGTGAGATCTTGGAACAAAGAAACAAGTTGAAAGATGAATTAGATGGAAGAAACATTGAAGTCCAAAATAAAACCCTTCAGCTAGAAAACCTAATTGATCAGATCTCTCATACAAATGAGGAAATTCTGCATCTAAGATCAGAAATAGAAAGCACAAGAGAAGAACTAAGATCTGAAAAGGAAATCAATCTAAGATTGGTGGATGACCTAAACGCTGAAAAACAAATCAATGAAGGAATGCTGAAAAGCCAAGAAGACTTGAATCAGCTGTATGAGCGAAATCTTCATAGGCAAAAAGGAAAAGCAGGACTTGGATACAAAGGAGAAGGCGAATCCTCTAAGCAAGGTACTCAAAGAAATCAAAAACCTACTTGTAATCATTGTGGTAAAATAGGACATACTTCAAATAAATGTTGGAACAATGAAAAAGCAGAATTCAATGGAAAATGTTACAACTGCAATCAACCTGGTCACAAAGCAAATGAATGCAGGGAAAAACCTAGATTCAGAGGTAATTGTCACAAGTGCAACAAACAAGGTCACAAGGCATCCGAGTGCAGATCCAAGACATTTAATCCAGCAGAACAAATTATGAAAGCAATGTTTGGATGGGACTACAACACCTGGTGTAGATGTCATTACTGTGGAGAATATGGACACATTGGCATGAATTGCATAAAACATCATCTAAGGAAAAGAGATACTACCGTAAGATGCTTCAAATGCACTAAACTCAGTCACATAGCCAGAAACTGCATGAATGCTAGTGAAGTTGAAGATGGAAAGAAGAATGAAGCAACTAAGGTCAGGAAATAGGTGAGACAAAAATGGATTCCTAAAGCTACCGAGCAATCCAGTCCAGGTAATGGAATGGATGTCTCTACCGACTCAAACTAAATTTGCAAGAAAGCACTAGAACTGTATTCTCATAGACCAATCTCAAGCAGTTCCAGAACCGAATTAAAAGAAAGATCTAAATCAGCATGCAAGATGCAGTAAGATCACAGCAAGGTCGGTATCAGTCTTCACCGAGCAAGGTCGGTACCCATCTTTACCGAGCGAGGTCAGACCAATATGAATTCTCGAGTTCACCGAGTTACGAAGTCTTTACCGAGCAATTAATTCTTAGTGGGTGACAGTCTGTCAGAATTCATACCCTAATTTGTACTGAGCATTAATGACAGATTTGTAAACAAAAAGCAAGTAATCGAACTCATTCTTCACCGCGAACCTTTAGCACTTTGAGAGTAGAAATTTTCAAGAGCAACCCAGCGATTCAATACTTTTGCGAAAGGAATTTTCTGTGAGCTACCATGGCATCATCCAGCACTTCAGTGAAGAAAGGATCTGATATGTTAGTCCAAGGGGAATGGAAAGCACCAGATTTCAAGATCGTGCCCGCAATTGCAGCAGCCCTAGATCCGAACGGAGCTCAATCTCAGATTCCTCCTAAGGTATTACTTATTAACGATATCCGCAATCATTTCAACTGTTCAATTCATGAAATGGGGAACCTAGAACTAGATATTGTGCATGAAGAACTGTGTGTAGATGGTATTCTGAAACCCGAGCACAAACACCTGGAAGATAAAGGTTTAGTTCACATTGCACATCTACCTCGAAACTTTCAAGATAAATGGGTTAGATAAATTCTCAGCCAAGTACATGATGGCAAGATTTGGCTTGAGCAACCTATAGAGATCACAAAGAAGTTGATTCATCAAATCACCGGTCTTCCCATGTTGAACAAAGCAAAAACTACCAAAACCCTAGGTCGGACGGAACTACAGAAGAAAACCCTAGCCAAATGGGACGGTAGAGGCATGAAAGTTAGCAGCATTACCGATGCTGAACTGAAGTTTGGTACACACATTATTGCCCATAAGATTTACAGTTCTAGTCGACAGAATAGTGTCTCCTGTGAAGCTATTGACCTAGCATACAAAGTGGTCAAGAATAACTTAACGTTTGACCTAGCAGACTTATTGTTAAAGCAGTTTAACAAAAACATGGAAAGCATTAAAACTTCCAAAAACAATCCATGTAAGTTTGGATCCTTATTGGTCTGTTTATTCTTCTATGTTCAGAAATTCTTCCCTTCTAAAGGAAAAGTTGTATGGAGAAAAGATGTGCCAGTCCTCTATGAAATAAATGAATACATCTCAGAAATGGGTGAAAATTTTGAAAGCATCATGGATAATTATTTTGAGTCTTTCAAAGAGAAAATGAATGACAGATTCTAGATTCCATAGAAGTTGGTGGAAGATTACAAAGATGACATTTGTTTTATGGTGGATTGTGATAATGTATATATTCAAGCAGTTAAATCGAGGACCGTATATGTAAAACCTCTTCCTTATGAGGTAAATATTGATGAAACCAAGAATATCATTGAAGCTCTTCTTAATCAGCCTATCAATCCCAAAGCTCCATATTTTGGAACATATGATGAAGCTAAGGTGAGAATTGAACTAAGCATAAAGCTTCCACAGGCGGTAAACAAAGGAAAGAAGAGGATAGCCAAAATGCAAATGATAACCGAGGACAAAGAAGAAAAAGATGAAGAAGAAGAGGAAAAGGATGAGAAAATAGAGGAACCAGAACTTGCAAAGAAGAAAGGAAAGGTATTCATCACTAAGGCACCTAAGCCTCCTACTGCTGTATTTACAAGGAGAAATGCAAGACGCAAGGCAGACAAGGTAGATAAAGACATAGTATTCAAAAGGCCTCCTCTAAACCTTCAAGAAAAGCTCAAACTCTTTAGAGACAGATCAGGATCTGGAGTAAGTAACATAAAATCCTTAAAATATGAAACCAGATCAGAAACAGAACAGAAGGAAATAGAAGATGCTGTTATTAAAAAGATGGGACAGTGGAAATACTCTCCTGAAGAAATAGCCCCACAGGTTCCAGTAGTTCTATTAAATCCAATAAAAATGAGATGGAGCAATGCAAAGCAAACTGTGATAGACATATTTGATCAAACTCTGAGACAGTTGATGCCGAGCTTGAAAAATGATGAAGTAAAGAAGGCATTAAAAGAAAATGAAAGTAAGATGACACTAAAGTTCAATACTTGTTTGATTTTGATCAACAATATTGAATCGGTTGTGAAGGCTGCAAATGCTACATGGAAGAACATATACCACCTTCACCAACCAAGTATTGAAACAGTCATAATAAAAGATATTGAAGATGACAGTGATGAACAAGAAGAAGACACTGAGGTAGATGATACTGTGAGGATAGCAGCAGAAGTCATTGCATCCCTTCCTACCTCTCCAGTAAAAGTTTCTATATCCAGCCCGGAGACACCTTCAAGCATGGTTGTGACAACTTCCACATTTGTCCAATCATCCATAGCAACAACAGAAGCAGCTACCATTTCTTCTACCGAGTTGCAGTCTCCCGCATCATCAAGTTTTCCAGCAGTAAGTTTTCCAATTTTTGAATCTTCAAGTGTAAATATTTTAAGTTCTCCAGTAGAAAGTATACCAGTCTCTATAGCCAGCCCTACTTTATCTACTATCACTACTACCAAAGCATTAAGTACAGATAAGCCTAAGGCTCTACCGAGTATAAAATTTTTGGGTAAGAATGTAGTAGAGGATATAGACCTAGATGAAGAGATAGAAATTCCTACATTAGATTTTGCAAATATATCAGCGGACCAAATGCAAAATATAGGTGAGATCCTCCAAAGGAAAGCAAAACAAAAGAAGCTTAAAGAGGAGAGAGACAAGGAATATCAAATCATCAAGGATGCTAAGGACATTTTGTCTGATGCATTAGGCATTAAAGTAGACTCCTCCCAACATGTTTTGTTATAATTAGCAGAAGCAGTTGAGAAATACAATGAGGATTCATCTGGGCCAGAAAAGTTAGTTGAAAGAGCCGAGAAGAGATTCAACAATAAAGTGCTTGAGCACATTGCCCAGCACATAGCTATTAACCAAGTAGAATTGTCTTCAGTTTTGTCAAACATTGAATCTATTTATTCGAATGCTACCTCTCTTTTGGCCAGATTGTGCAATATTGCCGAGTTCACAAAGGATGTTAAGGATAAAATGAATAAAATGGATGAGGATATGAAGATTAGCATACAGAAGCTGCAACTTAAACCAAGTTCAAGCTTTGCTCATCACATGAAAATCTCACACCTATCAAACATGCAGTCTGATCTACTGAAAGAAGACACAAGGATCCGGTCCACACTGCTAGACATCCAACACATGATCCTTCCCATCATGAATACAATGTATAAGCACATTGAACATTCCAAAACATTGATTCATGACAATCAGTTCTCTATAGCAGATCACATGATTGAACTCTCTGCAGAAGTCCAAATTGCAATCCAAACATGTAAGATTCTGCAAGAAAGTTGGGACAGAACCCTGGCACTAATCATGAAGGTACATTCTGATTTTCTATCAAATTTTAGATTCTCTCTGTAAATAACTTGTATATGCACCTTTGGCATTATCATCAAAAAGGGGGAGATATGTATAGAAGAAGAAGATTTGTATAGAAACAGTTAGCACATTGAAAGGGGGAGACAATGTATAAAGCCCTATAACAAAGACAAATTTTGAAAAATCAAAATAAAACTCAGCATGATTTGTGTATATAATTTTTGGCCAATAAGTGTTTTTGTCACTAATGCCAAAGGGGGAGATTGTTGGCATTAAGCAGAATTGCCACTAGTGACAACACTTATTTGCATTCTGGGTGCAAACCGAGCAGACAGTGCAAACCGAGCAGACAGTGCAAACCGAGCAGATAGTGCAAACCGAGCAGATAGTGCAAACTGAGCAGACAGTGCAAACCGAGCAGATAGTGAAAACCGAGCAAACAGTGCAAACCGAGCAGACAGTGCAAACCGAGCAGTTAGTACGAACCGAGCAGGACAGTGTAAACCGAGTAACATCATGTCTACCGAGTCACCGGTATTTACCGAGTTCAAAACCTACCGAGTGATCAGTATGAACTGTACCTTCACTTCTACCGAGTGCATGACGATGCCGAGTAATGCAGTGGATGCCGAGTATCAGAAAGTCACCGAGTCAGTTTGCAAGAACCGTGTAACCATACTTGGGCTGACTTAGTAGCACTTATGTTTATTTGTCAAGCCAACTTTGTAATTGTAATTGTAATTAATTGTTTAAGACTTGTATATAAACAATGTTGTAAAAATGTCAAGAAGCATGTAAGAAGAATATATGTGAAAAAGGAAGAAAGGCAGAGATAAGCGAATTACAAAGGGCTTCAGTAGTATAAGGAACAGAAAAGACAAATTCATCACAGAAGGTGATCAGTACATCAGCGAATCTCAATCAGCAATCCCGTTGCAAAGCAAGAGATCTACTGTTTCATCCTAACAGGTGAATCAGTACTAAATCCTTTAACCGGGTAGACTTAATAGTCTTTTGTAAAATCTCTTTACCGAGTGCATACTTCATTGTATGTTTTGTAAATCCTTTAACAAGGTGGATTTAGCAATCCTTATTGCTCCTAATAGGGCAGATCATCAGAAGTGATCAAATTGTAAGCCCTAACCGGCCAACTTTATTCTGCAGTATTAAAGCTTTGTGGGTTTCATCCCCACCCCAGTTTTACTTTCTTTTGGAAGGTTTCTGGGTAACCAAATCTATGTGTCATTATTGTGAATGCTTTTAAGTTTCATGCTTTCTGTATGCAAAGGTTAAAATAAATTATATGTTAATACATCTGTAATTGTAAGAAAATTTGGAGTTACTGATTCACCCCTCCCCTCTCAGTAACTCGATTAATTCCTGAATATTTCCAACAATCTTTTAGTCAGTGCAAGGTATGAAATGATGAATGACATCAGTTGTGGCGTGTGATCTAGAGAAGACTTACTTGGGAGTCGACTTTTGAGATGTAACGTGCATTTTGTTTGGCAAATGTAAATTAAGTATGTCAATCCTTAATTATTGTAATGAAATCATTTTATACTTGTTTTAGATACTGTGTGTATCTTAGCAAGAGTTTAAGTAAATTTTTATGTAATTAGGAAAGCCTAATTGGTTGACCTGGTCATGTAGAATGTAATAGGGTATATATGTAAGATCTTTTCTTTGGAAAAGATATGGTGAGAATATATGTGATGTAAAGAAGATTGTGAAAGCTATGAGCTTGTGTTTGCTGGATGTAAAGTAGAGGATTACTGGTGAACTTCATTGGAAATGATCAAGAAAAGATAGTTATTGTCGAATAGTTCAAAAGATTGTGTATTTCTTCATATACACTTGTTGTGAATAGTGACTTTTGAAGGTGGATTTAACCTTCTTTGGGCAGTGACCCTGGGCAGTGAGCTCCCTTTCTTTTCTTGAGTCCTAATAGGGTCTGTCCTCTAACAAAGACTGTGTACTATAATATTTCAATAAGCTCCTAACAGTTCTAAATATTCTAAACAAGGATACTATACTCTCAGTACATTATTTGTGGGTGCTAATTCCCACTGGGGTTTTTACCTTTAACAAGGTTTCCCTGAGACCAAAATATTGTGTTATTGTGTTGGCATTCATTGTGTTCATTGGATCTGATATTGCTACTATTCAAAGTTTAAAGTTTAATATTCTATCATACAACTGATTCACCCCTCCCCCCTCTCAGTTGTATTGTGGACTGTTATTCCTAACATTACCAGCAAAAACCAAATAATAGATCATAGGGCTAGGTCTTGGTGTGGATTGCTTCCCTTGGCAGTCTACCCACACACTTAAGATCTTCAAGATCTAATACCAATCTGATGTAGAGGGTCATTCAAAACCCTTCAACCTTATAGGATCATTCTGATCCAATATTCATTTCATCATAATAAAAAATTATTAGAGGCATCTCACAATTTCAAACCCATCATTGATTAGAAAATAAAATAATTCATTATCAAAACTTGTTGTTCCACACTGCCCATTTTACAGATCAGTACTCTAGCATCTGTAACTTTTTTTATATATCATATCATAAAAATCACTTCAGTGAGTTTATTGTAAACTCTGATAAACATAACATATCCCAAATTAAGAAATTCCAATTGTTAAAATTAAAGTTATGGTCTCTTCCCCGAGACCCATTTTACTGTCATAAAACAGAAAGTTCATTTTCCCAATCCGCCTAGGGCATCATATAACTTTCACAAAACAAAACCAATTGACACAAAACCAATTCCAAATTAACTATTCATGAGTCTAGTTTTAAAATATGTAAGCCATTGTTTTTTCCAATTTATAAATCATTATACCATCACAAATCTTTGCCTACAACTCCATTGAAGATAGTTTAAAACTAGTCTTCACTAAAAGATACATAAATTTCACAAATCTGCATAAAAATGACTAAAACCAAAAGGAAATGAAATTTAATTCACATATATTTCCAATGAATAAATTTATGGGTCTCAAATCTTCCATATGAATTCATACCATGGATTGAAATCTAACTATTTTTAGGAATCCCAAATTTGCAAACAACATCTTTCACCAAAACTTCCATAACTTTCTCAAAACTGAATTAAATCACTCCAAAAAAAAAGGAGAAGTAATATAATTCATCATAATATCTAACCATAACTATTTTACATAGTTTCCAAGCTGTACATGTCTATGAATGGTCGTACAAGGCCTGGGAAACAATATAAAAATTGAAAAACCAATCAAAATAACAATAGTGGAATGCACTAAAATGTATAAAAATGTTCTCCTTCCAATCTGGTTTGGTTCGACCATAAAATGATATTTATATCCATTTGACAGTTGGAAACCTTCCCAAATAACCCCAAGACCATTGGAAATCATTTTACAACTTTTTGTTGCATTTTTGCAACTTTGCATAACAACATTTTGTTGTCAAGTTGATAACTTTTACACTTTTTCAAAAATGAATTTACAACTTTGTAGAAACATTGTAAACATATCAAAATGATTATTAAAAACCTTTAAAAACCTTTTTTCCCTTTTCATGGATCTTTTTAGACTCTTTTGACCTTTTAACCAAACTAGGTCTTGAATAGGACTATTTGACAATTTTGACAAAATGGCTCATTTAGCCTTACATTCAATGGACTCAATACATATCAAATATCTTAAAATAATTTCAAATGGTTCATTCCCCTCCTAGTGTTTTTCCTTGTACCTAGGTTCTCCTGCACCAAAAATTAGCCTAAAATGGGAGGATAGGGCCAAGTCAAAGTCACTCTAGTCTAGGATCTCGAAGAAGGATGACAAGGATCTTAAAATCTCATTAAAACCAAATAACCATTACCTAATTTCAATTTGAGGCCAATTATCGATTAGGAACAAGGGCAACTCAATGGACATGGAAAACTTTGACTTGCACTTGACCCTCTAAGCCACTCTTGTCTATCCAAAGCTAACCCAAATTTGGACCATAGGTACTATCTAGTATGAGGTGCTAGAAATATGTGTGAAATCAAGGTTAGATTAAGCATAATAGGAATGAAAGCCTTGAGACACTAAAATAGGGCCTAACTAAGGAATAAATTGTATAGGGATACAATTTACAAAACTACAATAGGTATAACACAAAATGTGTACTTGGCTACAATATGATAAAAAGGTTTCTTAATATGAAAAGGTATATGCTCAACTACATTGTAATGCTACTATAAAATCATACAGGCTATAAAATTTTGAGATCTGTAAACATGCAACAAGAAATGTTAGGATCTAACCACTTAAGACTGAAAATATAATTGATTGCAATGTTGAGAAGACTGAATTAATTGAAAATAACTTTTAGTCAGTGGAGGTTAGAGGGGTGAAAATGAAGAATATACTTAGAATTAAATAATTAAATGATTATTTAATTGTGCATGAGGAAGAATAAATAAATTAAATATTTTTTTTAAGAATAATTAGTTAGCATTGGGCAAGTGGAAGAATTAAACAATTAAATAATTAAACAATTAATTTAATTTTGGAAGGCATAGTAAATTAAATAATTATTAAATTATTAAATTAAGTTGACAATAAGAAGAATTAATTTAATTAAATAATATGAATTATCTAATTAAAATTTGAGAAAGAGGTTAAACAATGAAAATCATTTAATAAATTTTTAGAGGAATAATTAGAGAATTTAGAGGGAATATTAAATAAATGTTTAATAATTAAATAATTAAGTAAAATTATTCAATTATTGAAATTGGAGGGAACTAATGATTTTGAAATTTAAATATGAAGAAAGAGACCAATTAATTAAATAATAAAGAATATTTAAATATTCATAAAAATGTCATGTTCAGGTGATGGGACAATTTTTAGTGTCTAAAAAATGATTTTGAGAGTGAAATATGATTGAAAGTATTATAACAAGAGGAAGTATTCACTACATTTTATTGCACCCAGACCAAGAAAGATAAACATAATTTTTTTTAATTTATCAAGATGGTTATTTATATGATCTAGAATCAACACAAATATACTTCACCACTTTGACTAAATATATTACTTTTTAACATCAAGGTAAGGAGTTGTCTTGATCAATTGGCTTAAAAAATCAATGCATTATAATATTAGATACAAATAGAGATATTTCAAAAAAACATAACAATAACTATTCTTGCATTATCATGAAGAATACAAGTAGTTTTTGTTGGATTAATTTATGGAAAGTTAAGTACTGAGAGGGGAGGGGTGAATCAGTACTCCAAAAACTTTTATCTAGTTTGTTAACCATTCACCAAATTCATAACTTTGCATATAACAACATAAAACATGTAACATAATATCATGAAACACAACTCATAACACCATGATTTTTGGTCTCGCATAAATCCTTGGCAAAGGAAAAAATTGCAGTGGGGATGACACCCACAACACTTCACTACTATAGTAAAATGATGGCTAGGTTAGAGCTACAATGTTAGCTATTTCTGATAGCTTACCCCGTTAAGAGTATTAACCATGTTAAGATTCTAAAGATTGATTAAGTCTACCTTGCTAAAGGATTTTACAACTCTAATCTAAGAGATGTACCCTGTTAAAGGATTTACAATATAATATCTATTAGGATCTACTCGGTTAAGAACTTTTACAATTTCAGATTACACACTAATCAGTAACATAAACTTTTCTATGATGCTTGCATCAACTTATGCTTTTCAGACTCAATAAGCTCAATAACAATTTACCTCATGTTGTACTTCACTCACAATATCAATTCTGTACTCAGTAGCTTTGACTATGAATCAAATTCACACTCTATTCTTATTGCTCTATTAATCGGTGGCTTCTTTGCTTATCACCTGCTTTTTGCAATTTCTCATTCGCACACACACATATACACACACTCTTTTTTCTATGATCTTCATACTCTAGTCCATTTTATACTTTCTCTAAAGTTGTGGAAACATTCTAGAATCATCTTCGTAAGCAATGTTAGCATTGATTACATCTCCAATGCATATATTACATTTAACTCTCATCGGTGGATCTCACCTTGTAATAATACAAAATTATCATGTTTGAATCTCCACTATTTTATCAAACAATCTCCTCGAGATTTGTAAAATGTTTTCTACTTGGTGTCCAGATTCAATGCATTTGTAGATTCTTTTTATGTTAGCCTAAGATGATCGGTAATATGTTTTCTCTTGCTTGGTAACATGTATGTTTATCTCGATAACTTCTCAGTGCTTGGTCTTCCTTGATCTACCTTGCTCGGTGTCTATTCCTTATTCCTTTTATCGAAATTGTCTTGTCCTTACTTCCCTTTACCGACTAGCTTATTGCTTTACCGACTTGACTATCCTTCTTTACCAAATGACTTTGACAATCAATATGAATTTATCAAAACTAATGACAACAAAATAACTTTATAGGAGTATTAATCTCCCCCTTTGGCATTAGTTTGTTATCTTTGTTAAAAACTTAAAAGTTGTCAAATTTTTGTGTCCTTAGAAAAATTTGACCATGAATACACTCGATATTTCTCTATATCTCCTTTATCCAATTACACAAAACTCATTACTCATTACACCTTACTCCCCCTGTAGTAATACTCCCTATATACATATATATCCATCTCCTTTACATTAAAAATTTTCCTTTCACAATACATATTGTATATCCCCCTTTATCACATATATATCCCCCTTTTACCATAACACTCTATATATCCCCCTTTTTTAACAAAAATGCCAAAAACAATTACTTACTGTTTATCCAATGGAGGTATTTTGTAAAAAATATATTTATATCTCTATTGTGCATCTTTTAGTGAAGCCTTCCATGACTCCTTTATTGTTTGTAACAACACAATGTGTTCACCTATATCATCTGCAAGACTTATCATGCTATCCATAGCACTTACATCAAGGGTGTTCACTAAGTCTTTAGCTTTAGGAGTATGTTTCTACAATGTCTCTATCTGGGGTATCAAGAATGTTTGCAACTCCATGAGTTTCATTCTAATTTGATTCTCCTCTTTCCTCAACTCATGTTGCACTCCCATTATATGCTTTAGCCTTTGATAGTTAATTTTGAATGTATCAGACTCGGTTGTTACATTGGCTAGCTATTCAGTCAGCTCTTTTTCAATAGATTCATCTTTTGCCTTTATGTCCTTTGTAAAGTTTGAAATCAAACAAATTTTTTGAAATAATGAAATAATATCTTGCAATTATTTTTCCATCTCGGTAACCAATTTAGAAAGTTTTACCTTGTCAAGTGCTACCGATTAAAGTAATTCTTCAATGTTTTTATATTCCATTTTCTTCCTATGCACTTGCATCAAATATTTTGTGGCCTCAGTACCTGATTGATTGATCTAACTTACCAGTTCACTTAATTGATTGTATATATTTCCCTTCTCATTTATATATGCATCTGGTATAATCTCCTGCAGTATCTCTTTGACATTCTCTAGCACATATGTTTTCTATTTCTTGGCTAGCAATTTGTCTTATGTTGCTTTCCTCTTGAGTAAATCTCCAAATTCTGATAACTCTTTAGGGCTTAGAGTGGAGATTTCAACCTTTGGTATTATAATTGGATGGCTTTATTCAACCTTCTCCTTCTCATGCTTCCTCTTCATTGACTTTTCCTTCTTTGTTTGTATACTCTCTCCAGTAGATAATTTTGGGGAATGTGATGCCTTCTTTGCATCAGATCTAGCAATAGTCGTATATTTGGTTATGTCATCTTTTTCCCCTTTTTGTTTTCCTTCCTTCTTCTATTCTTGTTTCTTTTCCTCCTTTTTCTTTTCTCATGTTTCTTCTTCTTTATCATTTTCCTTCTCCTTGGGTTTCTCCTTCTCTAGTTCTCATGATTGACTTGGACCTATAGTCTCTTTAGTAATGTCCATCTCTAGATTTTGATCTTTTGTTGTCTCAGTCTCTATAGTCTCCTTGGTGTCCTTTTGTATAGTCATTTTTCCTGGTTTGGTAGATTCCTCTACATTGGTATGATTTTCATTTGTTACCTCTAAGATAACCTCATTAGTCTTTTAAAAATTCAATATTTGTTCAATGACTGGATCTACATCCATCAATTTTTATTTTTTTGAATCATCAACATTCATTTCTCCAGTGTCCTTTACCTCAATTGTCATCATATCTTCATCATTAACTATCTCCTCTGATGGGTCTTTATGAAAGACTACAACTAATTGAATTCTTTAAAGGGAGAGATTTTTATACTACAAAGGTATATGTGACACATTAAATTGGTTATTATATCATCATTGATGTCAACTAGTTTTTATTGTACTTATCATGATAGTTATGGTGAAGGAATGAAATTAACATGAAGATGAGATGTATGAGCAAGATATGAGTATGGTATTCATTAGGTAACTTATTGATGAGTCTGACATTATATTAGTGATTTGATTGTGTTACATAATTCTGTTAAGAATTTAAGATCAAGAATGAACAATTTTATTTGGTCAGTAAATGAAGAACTTAGTATACACCAAGTTGAAATAGTGTACACTCAGCAAGTGTAGTGTATACTAAGTACAATATTAACTGAGTTAGAAGTCACTGACACATCACGGTATTGATCAAGTGACTTGGATGAACATGAAATTGATGACTAAATATGATGAGTTGGATGAATATGGATGATTTCAAGGTTAAAGATAAAAAAATTTATGGAGATCTACGAGTGAAAAAATTCAAGGAAGATTAGATGATGAAGATTGAAACATGTTTAAGGAACAAGTTTTGAGGAAGGTTGAAGTGTAAAAATCAATGAAGGAGATTAAGAGGCAAAATCTATGGATGAGAAGAAAATAGTTTATCATGTCTATAAAAGGAGACAAGGGATGCATAATGAAGAAGATGTGCGTGAGAAGATTACATTCATGTGAAGCTGGTCAGATAGGTTAAAGTGAAAACTAAGTAATTCTATAGACTACACAGAGTGTCAGAGAAAGGAATTAACTGAGCAGAACAAAGTTGGAGGATACAAGTAAATTAAAGTGATTATGATGGATAGAGGTATTTTGAGCTTATCATAGATCTAAAAATCTACAAAGGAAGTTGTATTTGAATCAGATCATTTACTGTTGCATTTTAACCATTGCTACAGATAAATCTCTTAACTGAGTGGGACTTAATAGTCTTTATTTATTTCATTATGACATTTAATGAATGTTGATTTTTTTATTGTTGACCCCATAGTGAATGTTTGGTCACATAGAATTGTTAATGATAAATCCTCTAACAAGGTCATACCTTACAGTGTGTTTTTAACCTTTAATAGGGTTGGATCTTAACTGATATCACTTCAGACTTGAGTTAAATTATTTCAAGTACCGGTCCCAGGTGGTTTTTCCCCTAACAAGGTTTCCACATTAAAAATCAAGTGTTATATGTGTATGGATGTGAAGATTTATTATTTTACTTTACACATTACAATTATTGGTTTGATTAGTATATACACTAGTTAATGTTATTGGTATTAAGTTAATGAACAAAAAGGCACAAACAAATTTTTACCAAGTTTTTTAGATTAATTAAAGGGTTTTTTTTTACATCTAAGAGTATTTGGGACTGTAGGATAACTGGACTTAACTAATTCATCCCCCCTTTTAGTTATCTATCACTTTATCAATTATATCTTCAATGATAACTTCATCTTTATCTATTGTTAAATCAATAGGGTCTGACTTACCTTGAGGCTCCTTGATTTATGTCAATTGGTTGGGAAAGAAAATATTTCTTCATAATTCATATATTTCCTTTTGCACTTCTTCTAGCTTATTGACCATTATCCTAAGTGCTCTACCCTTAACTAAAAATCTCTTTGAATATTCTTGTAATGCTTCTTTAATTCCTCTTGTTGAAAATTTAGGTACAATGATAGCTATGTATCTCTCCCTCATTTGTTTTGTAGATGCCAAAGCATATTTCCATCTTGCATCTATCTTTTTATATAACTCATCTGGTACTTGGTTGGCCATCTCAACTAGAGTAGTTCTAAATTTGTGTAGTGTAAACACAACTACTTCTTCAATCTTTTATTTTTCTTCATCACTTCTAGTTTCATACTTAATCTATTTTATTCCAGAATAACCTCCATACTTCTTGAGTGTTTTAAGAGAATCATCTAGGTTTCTCGGTTTTAGAGTTTGGTTTTGTGCAACTTCAAATTGGGTTACATCTTTAGATTTAGTCTCATTGTCTTCTTGTAATTTCAACTTCCTCATCAATCTACTAGAAGTCTTCTTTTCTGTCATGTAGGTTTCGGGCTTTGATTGTTCTTCCTTAGATTTTTTCTTCTCTCTCGGTGTGGAGGAAGACCTTGTTAATGGTCTTGCACCGATTGGCATGGGGTTTCCTTTTTCATTTTAATTTTCTTTCCTTTGATCTCCAAAGGACCAACTTCATATTCTTCAATAGTAACACCTAGATTATCTGACAAATTTCTTATCATCCTTTTGGTTTTCCTCAAAGCCTTAGGTATCAATATACCTAGTTTAATTTTATTCTTTACTTCCTCAGAAGTACCATACCGATCGGCCCTCTTATCAACTAGTTTGGCTAAAAAACCTTTAATTCATAGAGATGCAGCATCAATAATCATCTCATATCCCATTGGTGGTATCCATATAGTTCTAGGCTCCACAACCTTCACTATATAAGTGTCAGTGTCTACTTCAAAATAGATAGTATCCTTGTATTGTTCCACTGGATGAGGTGGAATTTGAAAATTCTTATGCATTTTTTCTTGAAACTGTGAAAAGTAGCCATTCATTATCATATCAAAGTTATCTCCTAAACTTTGAATGAACTCATTTATCTAATAAATAATTAGTTTGTTCACATTCTATACTAATAAGAATAACAGTCCACAATACAACTGAGAGGGGAGGTGAATTAGTTGTATGATGGATTATTAAACTTTAAACTTTGAATAGAAGCAGTATCAAATCCAATGAACACAATGAATGCCAACACAATAACACAATATTTTATTGTTGAGGAAACCTTGTTAAAGGTAAAACCTCAGTGGGTATTAACACCCACTAATGATATATTGAGAGTATAATATCCTTGTTATAAAATCTAGCCCTGTTAGGAGCTGATTTAAAATATTATAGTACACAGTCCTTGTTAGAGGATAGACCCTATTAGGAGTCAAGAAAACAAGGATAGGCTCACTTCCCAAAGAAGGTTATTTCCACCTTCAGAACTCACTATTCACAACACAAGTGTATATGAAGAAATACACAATATTTTGAACTATCTAATAGCAATTGTCTTTTCTTGATCAGTTCCAATGAAGTATATAATTATCCTCTTCGCTACATCTAGTATACACAAGCTCGCAACTTCCACAATTCTCCTTTTACATCACATACATTCTCTCCATATATCTTTTCAAAAGAAAATATCTTTCATATATACCCTATTACATAATAAATAACTAGTTTAGCTAATTAGGCTTTCCTATTAAAAATAATTACATAACTCCTTGCTAAGATACACACAGTATCTAAAACAAGTGTACAACAATTACATTATAATAATTAAGGACTGGTATCCTTAATTCAAGCTCGCCATCCATAATACATGCTATATCTCTGAAGTTAGCTTCCAAATAGGTCTTCTCTAGAATACACGCCACAAATGATGTCATCTTGCTTTTTGTACCTTGCTCATACCAATGAAAATTATTCAGTACCCTGTCTATTATCCCTTAAGCTCACATAAAATGAATCCTCATTTCCTATAGGATATTCCCAAAACATAGAGAATAACTCTGTCAACTTCCACTGTTACTGTATGGTAACTAGTCATCACCAAATCTTCTGTAACTCAACCAATATGTAATATTACATCATGTGATATTAGATATAAGATCACAACACCTTTTAGTATAAATGACTAACTTTGCATGATATAAAACACCTGCACAGTGTTCATACACTGTAATAACCATCTTGTTCTCTTCACAAAAACATATGTTGACATCAGTGACAAAACATGAATGACAACACCAACAATTCCAACATCACTCAATGTAGTGATTAAGCATATTAAATGTATCAACAATCTCCCCAATGCATTAGCAATATCCAACAATCTCCCCCTTTGGCATTGATGGCAACATATGGGAAAATACATCAACCCAAAAGTATTCTCTTAGTACCTTTACTACCTAATCTCTTTCCTCAATACGTAGTCTCTTCCCTATAGGATTTTCACATAGTCTCTTTCCCCCTTTGACAACAATGTCAAAGGGTTCCATAATTCATCAACTATCTTTAACGATCACTCCTTCTAAGGAGTAGATCCCTACATCAAGTTCAGAATATGATAAGGCTCTAAAAACCTCTGGACTAATGCATCCCTGCATTAATTCTGACTAGGAGGGTCCTACAACCCAAGCATACCTTTGAGATATTCAAAGGTATCTTTTGGAAATGGATTTGTAAAAATGTCTTCTATCTGTTCTTTTGTGATAATGTATTCCAACTTTATTTCCTTCTTGATGCAGGAGCATCCTGGGTGTAAGAGCAATCTTACATCACCCAAAAATATTTATATTTTTGTATTCAATAAGGGCTATCTTGTGTAGAGTTGTTATTTATGGAAACTTGTTTTTAGTAAGTTGCTCATAAACCTTAGAATGTTCTAATTTTACATGTGGAGGTTCATCTCAGTCATATCAGCTTGCCAGTAAATTTTCATGGCTAGATCAGGTCTAGTTTTGAAGATATTGAAGATTTTCACTATTGGCAGCAGGGTACAGAAACTTTGAACTCAGTTTTGAAGGCTTTAGAGGCTCCAAATGAGGTCAAAAATTTGGGTGATAGGCGCTTGCATGATTCAAGCCTATAGAGAACTTTGTGGCCTTTTCGAAATGGGGTTATAATAGTCAATCGGGTCAACTGGTGATGACTTATGGTCTCCAGAAGTCGGGTCACCTGAAATGGCAGAAAATAATTTTTCTTCAAAATTTTTGTTCGGGTTTCAAAAGTTATTTTGAGCTGACTCTAATGTAATAAATTGAAAAATACAATAATTCTAAGTTTGGTCCACCCTAAGGGCTAAATTTCTAGAACCTTCTCGGGCGGTGGAAAATGCCTATATAAAGAAGGCCCGTAGTGTTTTCTAGGGCAGTTCTGGGTAGTAGATCTGGGTATTGATTTGAGGATTTGTCCTATAGAATATTGTAAGGGAATGCCCATGTGGCTTTGCATATTGTAATTTTGAAAGTTTGTAATTCCACATTTGTGGAGATAATAAGAAGCCAATTTTCTGTTCTTGCATATTGTTGTTATTTCTCTATTTCTATTATGTGTTTATGGTATTAAGGGGAGCACCCTTCATCAAGTGGTATCAGAGCAGGAGTTCCTAAGAGTGTAAACAGATCACCGATTGTGAGGCAATTTGCACCAGGATCGTGGGTTAGGGTTTCTGTGTAAATTGATCACCAACTGTGAGGCAGTTTGCACCAGGACCGTGGTTAGGGCTTCAGCATGCATCGTGAAAATGCCTCCATGAAGGGAATGTGGTGGAAGAGCTAGTGTTGTAACACCTGAGGTGAGAGCACTCTAGAGATAAGTGTGAGCATTGCAAGAAGAGATTCATAGAGGAATGAATCTTAATATCAGAGATGAAAGTGAGGATGAAGCTGAAGAAGGAAATGATGATCAAGAAGAAGAAAGCAAAATTTTGAATCGAGAAGAAGAAAGGCTTTTCTGGGCCATTTCCAAGATCAGAAAAAGACCTAAGATCGAGGTTTTGACATTTTTTTGAAATCTTAACCCAAAAGAATTGATTGACTGGATCAATGAATGTGAAGAATATTTTGAGTATGAAGATATTGAGGATCCTGATAGGGTCAAATTTGCGAAGGCTAGACTAAAAGGTCATGTGAAGATCTAGTGGCAAGAGATTCAATTGGAGTGAAATAGAAGAGGGAAAGATAAAATCACAAGATGGGATCGAATGGTGGATAAATTGAAGCGACAATTCATCCTTGTTGATTATGAGCTTGACCTACTAAAGAAAATGCAAAGTTTGAAGCAAGTGGGATGATCTGTTCAGGAGTATACAGAGGAGTTTTATCGAATCCTCATCAGAACAGGCCATGCGAAAGCTGATAAGGAGAAAGTTGCTCATTACCTTAATGGGTTGAGGCCAAGCATTCAGGAAGAGTTGAATCTGGTTTGAATGAATAGTATTGAAAAGGCATACCAGTTTTCCCTAAAAGTGGAGGAAAAGCTGAACAAGAAGTTTGAGAGCAGACAAAATGGAAGAGGTCGTGGTGGATGATCTAGTGGATGGTCATATGGAGGCTGAAATGAAGATCCAAAAAAGAAGGATGAGGCCAGTAGCAGTCAAAACTAGAGAGGAAACAATTCCAATCATTTCCAAGATCAGAATAATAGAGATAGAGAGGAAGAGGAAGAGGACAAGGTTCAGGAAGAGGAGGCTTCTGTGGAACATGTTTTCACTGTGGAGAAAAAGGTCATAGGGCATTTGAATGTCCTCAATGCCAAGGAAGGATGGATAGGAGGAATGAAGGCCAGGCCAGAGTTGCACATGTAGATGAAGATGCTAGATCATCAAATTCAGAAGATGCTAAAAGAGGAGAAATTTTGATTAACATAAGAGTCCTGCTGAGTGGTGAGAATGAACTTGAACAAAAGGAGGAGCCTATTTTGCACTAGATGCAAGTGTGAGGGTAAATGTTGTGATGTGATTATTGATAGTGGAAGCACTGATAATTTGGTGTCAGAAGAGATGGTAACAAAGTTGAATCTCAAGAGATAGAAACAACCACATCCATGTCGGATTGCCTAGGTGCAGGATGACCACAAGGTCATGGTCAGTGAATAGTGCCTAGTAAAGTTCAAGATCGGTGAGTACCAAGATGAGGTACTATGTGATATCATATATATGGATGCATGTCATATGTTGTTGGGTTGACTGTGACAGTTTGACATATGTGTTGTACATGATGGTCGTGCGAATACATATTCCCTAACAAAGGATGGAGTACAACATAAGCTAAAGCCATTGAAGGAGACCGAAGAAAAGGTATGTGGTAATGCAAGAATAAAATTTGTTGATGGAATAAAATTTCTAGATGGTATGAGGAATGAGCATGTGTGTTTTTCTTTAATTCCAAAAGCTGGTAAAGAAGAAGTAGAGGATGTACCTATAGAGGTTGCAGATTTGTTGAATGAGTTTCAAGATATTTTATCTGATAATGTACCTGATGGATTACCACTAGTAAGGAAGATCAGTCATCAGATGGATTTGATTCTAGGAGCCAGTTTTCCAAACAAGGTAGCACACATAATGACACTAGCAGAAAGTGAAGAGTTGAACAGACAAGTACATGAGTTATTACAGAAGGCATTGATTCAAGAGAGTCTAAGTCCCTATGCTATACCAAAGGTATTAGCACCAAAGAAGAATAGAGGATGGAGGATGTGTATAGATTCCAAAGTAATAAACAAGATCAAAATCAAGTATAGGTTTCCATTTCCACAATTAGATGATATTATGGACTGTTTGAGTGGAGCTATGTATTTCTCAAAGATAGATCTGAAGAGTGGATATCACTAGATTTAGATCAGAGAAGGATATGAATGGAAGACTGCCTTCAAGACAAAGGAAGGACTATATGAGTGGTTAGTCATGCCTTTTGGGCTAACCAATGCACCGAGCACTATGGCTCATGAACAAGGTGCTGAAAGAGTTTCTAGGTAAGTTTGTCATTGTTTACCTAGATGATATTTTGCTCTTTAGCAAGACATTGGAGGAATATATGATGCAAATTCATATAGTGTTTGAGAAGCTGAGAGATGAGAAATTGTTGATTAATTTGAAGAAGTGTAGTTTTGTGAAGAAAGAGTTAGTGTATTTGGGATTTGTAGTTTCAACAGAAGGTCTAAAAATGGACCCAGAGAAAGTATAGGCTATCCGTGAATGGCCTACTCCAAGGAGTGCTACTGAGGTAAGATATTTTCATGGTTTGGCTAGCTTTTACAAAAAATTTATCAGAAATTTTAGCAATATTTATGGACCCTTGACTGAAACAATGAGAGGAGATAGAAAAGAGTTCAAGTGGACTAATGGGGCAGATAAGAGTTTTAAACTATTGAAACAAAAAGTTATAGAACAACCTATTTTAGCACTTCCAGATTTTAATAAGGTGTTTCAAGTAGACTGTGATGCTAGTGGTACTACAATAGGAGCTGTTATGAGCCAAGAAGGTAAACCTATTGCTTATTTTAGTGAGAAGTTAAATGATGCCAAGAGGAAATATTCTATTTATGATTAGGAATTTTATGCTATAGTTCAGGCATTGAAGAAGTGGAGACACTATCTGCCTCCTACGGAGTTTGTTTTATATACTGATCATCAAGCTTTGCAATATTTGAATAGTCAAGGAAAGTTGAATCAAAGGCATTTGAAATGGGTTGAGTTTGTACAAAGTTGCAGACTATGTCAGATGGTGAAAGGAGTGAAGTAGAATACAGGGTTGTATCAGCCATTACCTATACCAGAGAAGCCTTGGGAGGATATCAGTATGGACTTTGTTCTTGGTTTACCAAGGACATAGCAGGGATATAATTCAATTTTTGTAGTAGTTGACAGATTTTCAAAGATGGCACATTTTGTTCCCTGCAAGAAGACTAATGATGATGTTCATGTAGCAGAATTATTTTTCAGAGAAGTGGTGAGACTACATGGTTTGCCAAAGAGTATAGTTTCAGATAGGGATACTAAGTTCATTGGATATTTCTGGTGTACATTATGGAAGAAGTTGAAGATATATTTGAAGTTTAGTTCATCATGTCATCCACAGACTAATGGACAGACAGAGGTGGTGAATAGGATTTTGGGGAATTTGCTGAGATGTTTGGTTGGAGATAAGCCAATAGGATGGGATTTGATTTTACCACAGGCATAATTTGCATACAATAATTCTATCAATAGGAGCACTGGTAAATCACCATTTCAGATTGTATATGGAAGTAGTCCCAGAAATGCATCTGAATTGAGAAAGATAGATAAAGGAGAAATAAGTAGTGTTGAAGCTGGGGATTTTGTAGAACATTTGAAGAACATCCGTGAGGAGGTGAGGAAGCACATTACCAAGATGAATGCATAGTATAAGGCTAAGGCAGATGAGAAAAGGAGGCATAAGGAATTTCAAGCTGGAGATGAAGTCATGGTTCATTTGTAGAAGGAGCGATTTCCAGTTGGTACATATAACAAGCTAAAAATGAAGAAGTTTGGGCCATGTAAGATACTGAAGAAGCATGATTCAGGAAATGCATATGAGGTCAAGTTGCCTACTAAGCTAAATATTTCACTAGTATTTAATGTTTCAGATCTGATAGAGTATCATGAAGGCGGTGTTGCAGATGAGGTTATAGCAGCACAATGGAGTATTCCAACAACTAGTTCAGATATCAAGGAGATTGAAGACATACTGGATAGTCATGTTGGCAGAAGCACAAGGAACATGACATATGAAGAATATCTGGTCAAGTGGAAAGGATGACCTATTGAAGATTCATCATGGCTAACAAAGGAGGAGGTTAACCATCTTGGTTTTCCTCTACACACCTGAGACGCGACGGGGTCACTTCTCAAATTACCCTAGGTGTCTGATGTAGGAGCATCCTAGGTGTAAGAGCAATCTTGCATCACCCAAAAATATTTATGTTTTTGTATTCAATAAATGATATCTTGTGCAGAGCTTCTATTTATGGAAACTTGTTTATAGTAAGTTGGTCATAAATCTTAGAATGTTTTGATTTTACATGTGGAGGTTCATCTCAGTCATATCAGCCTGCCAGTAAAGTTTCATGGCTAGATCAGGTCTAGTTTTGAAGATATTGAAGATTTTCAGTATTAGCAGCAGGGTACAAAAACTTTGAACTCAGTTTTGAAGGTTTTAGAGGCTCCGGATGAGGTCAAAAATTTGGGTGACAGGCTCTTGCATGAACCAAGCATGTAGAGTGCTTTGTGGCCTTTCTGAAATGGGGTTATAATAGTCAATCAAGTTTCAAAAGTTATTTTGAGCTGAGTCTGATGTAATAAATTGAAAAATACAATAATTCTAAGTTTGGTTGGCCCTAAGGGCTAAATTTCTGGAACCTTCTCAGGCGGTGGAAAATGCCTATATAAAGAAGGCACGTAGTGTTGTCTAGGGCAGTTCTAGGTAGTAGATCTGGGTATTGATTTGAGGCTTTGTCCTATAGAATATTGTAAGGGAATGCCTATGTGGCTTTGCATATTGTAATTCTGAAAGTTTTTAATTCCACATTTATGGAGATAATAAGAAGCCAATTTTTTGTTCTTGCATATTGTTGTTGTTTCTCTATTTCTATTATGTGTTTGTGGTATTAAGGGGAGCACCCTTCATCACTTCTCTTCTACCTAATCTCTCAGGAAGTGATACTTAATAGAAATATGCTTAGTTTTAGAGTGCATCACATGATTCTTTGACATGTTTACTATACTGGTGTTATCATAATGGATAACCACTGATTCATCAAAATTTATTCCAATATCTTTCAATATTTGCTTCATCCAAATAATTTGAGTGCAGTTAATAGCAGTAGCAACATACTATGATTCTACAATAGATTGAGCTATACAATCTTGTTTCTTACTTATCCATGAAACCAACTTTTTCCAAAGGAAAAATGCACCTGCACTAGTACTCTTCTTGTCATCAATAATCCCTACCCAATCAGCATCAGTATAAGCATGAAGTTCAAAGTTATCATTACTATCATACTATAAGCCATATTCA
The DNA here is from genome assembly GCA_027943335.1 of Chamaecyparis obtusa. NCBI lineage: Eukaryota > Viridiplantae > Streptophyta > Pinopsida > Cupressales > Cupressaceae > Chamaecyparis > Chamaecyparis obtusa. The sequence continues at coordinate 563,903 of BSBK01002244.1, forward strand.
ATTGTCCATTTCAGATATCTAAATATCCTTTTCACAATAGCTAGGTGTGTCTCTTTAAGTTCTGCCTGATATCTAGCCACAATTCCAACAACATTAGCAATATCTGGTCTGGTGTGAGTCAGATATTGTAATCCACAAACCATTGATCTGTAATTGGTCTAAAGGACACACTTTGTCTCATCATTATGTGATAGTTTATTACTGGTCACCATGGGTGTACCAACTGGTTTACAATCTTCCATTCCAAACTTTTTCAGCATTTCTTTAAGATACTTAGTCTAAGAGATAAAAATGCCATTCTTGCTTTGATTTATTTGTAGTCCTAGAAAGAATTACATTTCACCTATCATGGGCATCTCAAATTCATTTTCCATCTCTTTAGAAAAATTCTTACACAATTCATCATTGCCTCCAAAGATAATATCATCAACAAAAATTTCTATTATCAAAACTCCATCTTCACTAGTTCTTAAATACAAATTACTGTCTACATTACCTTTTCTGAACCCAAGGCAAAGTAAGTATTTGTCTAACCTTGCATACCAAGCCCTTGGAGCTTTCTTTAGTCCATAAAACACCTTCTTCAACTTGCATACCATGTCTCCATCTTCGCATAGAGGAAATCCATCAGGTTGTTCTATATACACTTCTTCAAGATCCCCATTCAAGAATGTAGATTACACATCCATCTAATATACCTTGAAGTCCTTATGTGCAACATAAGCCAAGAATAATCTTACAGCTTCTATCCTAGCAACATGAGAAAATGTCTCTTCAAAATCTATGCCTTCTTGTTGTGAATAATCTTTACATACCAATCTTGCTTTGTTCCTTACAACATCTCCTTCTTCTTTCATTTTTTTTTCTTCTGAAAACCCACTTGGTTCTTATTAGATTTGTGTCTTTAGGTCTAGGAACTAATTCCCAAGTGTTATTTTTCTTTATCTGATCTAACTCTTCCTTCATATCATTTATCCAAGATTCATTTCTACAAGCTTCATCTATAGTCTTTGGTTCAACTTGAGAAATCAAACAAATTTATTCTCTAGCCTTTGATCTATTCATTACTACTTGATTTGTATTACCAATAAATTTTTTATAGGATGATTCATCTTTACATACCTCAGAGTCTTAGGAATCTTAGTAGCCTCATTTGTATCATCATCACGAGTCTCATTTTCACATTCAGTCTCAACATGTTCTTCTTCTTTAGTAGTAGCATCATCCTTGATCTCTATATTCTAATTACACTCATACATTCTCTCTTGTATCTAAAACCTTTCATCTATCTTCACATTGTTACTTTTATTTATCTTTCTTAATCTCAGGTTAAAACATTTTTAAGCCTTGCTCTTAGTAGAATAACCAAGAAAAATTCCTTCATCACTTCTACCATCAAATTTCCCTATCTCATCATCTCTCTTAATATAGCATTTACTATGTCCAAATATTTTGAAATATTTTACAATAGGAGTATGATCAAAATATAATTCATAAGGAGTCTTACTTGTACCTTCTCTGATTTGAATTCCATTCAATGTATACATCGTTGTCCCAACAACTTCTCTCTAATGCACATGAGATATATTTCCTTCAAGCAACATTGTTCTAGCAGCATCCAATATTGTTCTATTCCTTCACTCTGTTATCCCATTCTATTGTGGATTCCTAGGAGAAGATGTCTATCTTTGTATTCCATGCTCTTTGTAGTATGAATTGAATAAATCTGAAGTAAACTCTCCACCTCTATCTGACCTCAAACATTTTATCTTTAAGCCTGATTCATTCTCTACTTTTTCTTTGAATATCTGGAATTTATCAAATGCTTCTAATTTCTCTTTCAAGTAAGCGACCCACATCATTCTAGAAAATTCATCAACAAAAAGTATAAAATACCTTTCACCATAGTATGATCTTGTCCTTGTAGGTCCACATAGGTATGTATGTACTAGATCCAACTTTCATTTTGATATATATGCTTTACTTTTATAACTACTTCTAGTTTATTTTCCCATAACACATTGTCTGCATACAATGTTATATGGTTTCACAATCTTCGGTAGATCTCTTCTTGCATTAGTCAAACTTTCCTTCACAATATTATCAAAATTAACATCACAAAATATTTTGTCATAACCAACTATCATCTACCTTCGCAACAAAACAAGAAGCTCCAGATGAATTTAACTCAAACACGTTACCTCCAGATTTAGTAGGTCAATTGCAATCAAGTTACCTATCTTACTTTTGATAAAACATTTCCCATCAAAGCAATTTAATTGAAATCCCTTATTCATCAATTGTCCAACACTCAACAAGTTATGCTTAAGTCCATCAACAATCAATACATTGTCAGTATTGGTCTTTCCATCCAAAGTAATAGATCCTACTCCTATGATAGATTTAGGAACATCATCTCCAAATCTACAAGACCACCATCATAGTTCATTAATTTAACAAACTTGTTTTTGTCTCCAGTCATATTGTGTGAGAAACCACTATCTATAATCTATTCAGATTTCTTGTCAACATGTGATACTAAAGATTTTTCCTCATGTAGTGGTTTTTCATCTTTTATAGCAATAAATCCAATCTCCTCATAATCCAAATCATCATCATAAGAAATACCTTCACAAGCATAATAACATTCCTTATCCTTTGAATACTTAGGCTTGAAAAACTTAGGTTTGTACTTAGGAACTCTTGTAGGACATCTAGATGCAAAGTGACATATCTTATTGCATGAAAAACATTTCAAAGGTAACTTTCCTTCAAATTTACCTTTACCTCTCTTTTCTCTTCTAGAGATTAGTGCAACAAGCTCATTTAGCTTTCTTTTCTCTTCTTGTATATGTTCCCATTCCTCATCATATTCACCAAGCTCTTCTTTTATGTTCTCACTACTGGTGCTTAGAAGTCCAGACATTATCTTCTTGTGTGTATATGCTTTAAATGTTGTTTCAACTTTAGGTACATAATCTCCCATTTCTGCAGCTTCAAAGGTAGTTAGCTTTGCAATCAACATTTCTCTGCTAAATTTTGGAGTCAAAGGTATAATCTCTCCTATAGCCTGAATTTTGGTCTTGTAAATAGGTGTCAATGATCTAAGAATATTTGAAATGACTTCTTCTTCTTAAAAAGTGCCTCCATAATTTTTTATTCCAATCACAGCCTCTACAACTCTTTGTACATAAGTCCTAACACTTTTATCATCCTTCATTTGTAGCTTCTCCAACCTTGTTTTCTAGTTCTGTAACTTCACTCGCTTTGTAAACTTGTCTCCTTCATACAATGCTTCTAATCTTGTCTAGATCTTGTGTGCCGAATCCAGATCTTTAACTTCAGTAAATTCTCCTTCAAAGAGTGTGTTGATCAGTGCTTCCCTTATGCCCATGTTATATGAAAATATCTTCTTTTCATCATCAGTAGCTTTTTCCATTTCATCCTCAGTCTTCATAGCCACTTGATTCTTTGTAATAATCCAGTAGTCAATGTCCAAACATAGAAAATGAGTTTACATCTTGTTCTTCCAACTGTCAAAGTTTTCAGGATCAAATTTTGGACTATCCTTCCTATAGAATGCCATCTCCAAGATCACCTCAAGTTGTTAAGCTTTATCTCTAAGGACCAGTAGATCTAATACCAATTGTTAGGAATAACAATCCACAATACAACTGAGAGGGGGGGGGGGGTGAATCAGTTATATGATAGATTATTAAACTTTAAACTTTGAATAGAAGCAGTATCAAATCCAATGAACACAATGAATGCCAACATAATAACACACTATTTTGTTGTCAAGGAAACCCTGTTAAAGGTGAAACCCCAGTGGGAATTAACACCCACTAATGATGTACTAGGAGTATAGTATCCTTGTTGGAAGATCTAGCCATGTTAGGAGCTGATTTAAAATAGTATAGTACACAGTCCTTGTTAGAGGATAAACCCTCTTAGGAGTCAAGAAAAGAAGGGTAGGCTCACTACCCAAAGAAGGTTATGTCCACCTTCAGAACTCACTATTCACAACACAAGTGTATATGAAGAAATACAAATCTTTTGAACTATCTAATAGCAACTGTCTTTGCTTGATCAGTTCCAATAAAGTATATAATTATCCTTTGCTCTACATACAGTAGACACAAGCTCGCAACTTCCACAATTCTCCTTCTATATCACATACACTCTCTTTGTATATCTTTTCAAAAGAAAAGATCTATCATATATACCCTATTACAGAATAAATAATCAGGCCGGCCAATTAGGCTTTCCTATTACAAATATTTACATAACTCCTTGCTAAGATACACACGATATCTAAAATAAGTGTACAATAATTAAGGACCAACATCCTTAATTCAAGATCGCCATCCATAATACATGTTATATCTCTGAAGTTGGCTTCCAAACATGTATTCTCCATAATACACATCATAGCTGACATCATCTTGATTTTCGTAGCTTGCACAGACCAATGAACATTCTTTAGTACCCTGTCTGTTATCCCTTAAGCTCGCATACACTGAATTTGTATCTCCTGTAGGATATTCCCAAAATATAGAGACTAACTCTGTCAACTTCCACTTTCATTTTCCAATAACCAATCTTCACCAAATCTTTTGTAACTTAGCCAATATGCAATAGTACATCATGTAATCTTATATATAGGATCACAACACCTTTCAATACACACGAATGAATTTTTACGATCTGAAACACCTGCACAATGTCTGTACACTGTAATAACCAGCATGTTATCTTCACAGAAACATATGTTGACATTAATGACAAAACATGAATGAAAACAACAACAATTCCAACATCACTCAACATAATGATTAAACATATTAAATGTATCAACAATTTCCCCAATGCATTAGCAATATCCAACACATACTACATCGTCGATTGATGGAAAGAAGTTCTAAAAGTAGAATAATATACATACCAAGAATGATCTAAACTTCAGTGTGTTGGTATTTTCTTTCCTGATTGTATTCATATTGTCATCAAACTACTTCAATAAGATCTCACATAGATCTACCTTCATATCTTTCTTCACAATCTTGTAGGCTATATCCACAGCTCCACAATGTACATTGTCTACCCGAGATGACTGAAAGATTCGGTAGGATATTACATTGCATGTGAATCTCATCTTAGGATCATCAACTGTAGACAATTTCAGACCTCTTTCTTCCCATTTTTCTTGTGGATCAGCTCACATAGTTTGTTCTTGTCAGTTTTCTTGTGTGCTCTTAGTCTATAATCAATTGGATAACATATTACAATATGTAGCATATCATTTGTGATCTTCACAAGTGCATCAAGCCACATGAATTTATTGTGAACTCATATTGATACAATCCTCATCCATTATGACTTAAACGCTGTCGGTACATGCATGACATGCACCAAACCCTTGGTTTCTAAATGAATATGCTCATCTTTCAATTTCCCATTTACACACAGATTTTGGTAGGATGTATCTATTTCATCTTCGAATATCTCCTCTATCTTGCAATGGATGAAGGCACAAGTGTCTTCAATCAGAATTACTCTTGAAGGAATCAAAGATAGGTCTCCCATTTTTCTAGTTCAACAACTATGGCTGGTGGCAGCTTGTATTTTGGATTGACTGGATCAATATTCTCCATGATAATAGGATTTTGTACTTTTGGTGTCATTGCTTCATAGAAATAAATGCTTGATCATAGGGTTTTGATTGAATATCGACTCAGTTTCTCTTTCACAACTCAGGAAAACACTAGTAATTACTTGAATTCACTTGATAATGATAAGATCTGCACAATTAATCATTAGAATACTCTTTGAAGTCTCCCTTCTACATGGTGCTTCAAATGCTCTAAAAAATGTAAGGTAAAAATGAAATGACAAAGGGTCTATTTATAGTTTTTCCTCTTTTAGGGTTTCCAACGGCTATAATTTTGGCATTAAATGTTGTTACCGACTTCCTTTTCACCGATTACCAAATATACTTCCTTTCACCGAATGGAACAAAATAACATATACTCTTACCGATCAAAACATGAAATGTAAACTTCACAACATATATCCAAGTGAATCTAAATATGCTAATATGGATCTTTGCCCAAATGTTAGGAATTGATTTAAGATTGAATTTTAGTTATCATCTCCTACACATACCTTTGACTGATTAGGTGAAGATAGGTGCACCCAAGCAAGAAGATGAGGTTCCATCCATTGTTTTAAGTTCAGTTCCATCATCTTGAGACTTTATTCTCCATTTTCTATTCATATGATCTCTTATCTCTTCAACATTAACCTGAACAGTTTCACTTGGTTGCTCCTCAGTTGGGGCTTTTCCTTGGTACCTACAGTTTTTGGCTAGGTGACCGACCTTATGACAATGAAAATAATCCATTCTAGAGTTTCTCCATGATCTTCTATTATCCCTTCCATGCATTAAAATGTAATTTTTATGCTATGTGTCCAAATCTACAACATGTTATACATGTAGTTCTTGTACTGTAGTCTCATGGTATAGTTGATCCTTGTTGGTCATTTGTAGTATTCTATTGGTTAGGTACCCATTTCACATTCTTCCTTTGTGACCTGCATTGTTCAGACTTGTGACCATATATATTATAGTTATTACAGTAACCATCAAATCTTGGCTTCCTTAAATTGTTAGCAATCCGTGTTCTACACTCAAATGCTCTGTGACCATACTTATTGCAATTGTAACAATAACCATTGAACTTAGGAATGCTCAGTGGATTACATCTTTTTCTTCTACATACATTAGTTGTATGACCCAGTTTCCCACAATGATAGAAAGTAGGCTTTTTTGTCTTCATTGGGAATGCATTATCTCAGTTGGTTGCTTGATTTGAGGACTCTCCCTTCTTGGTAGTATTTTTTTCATTGAATCCAAGTCCATAAGTATCTCTTGGTTGTCTCTAACCTCTTAGTTGTTCATCCAGTATCCTCAATGTTTCTTCATTCCTTTTAAAGACTTCATTTGCATCCTTTTCAGATTTCAGTTCATTCTTCAAATATTCATTTTCTGATTTGAATCCAACAACCTCTTCAACTTTCCTTGCAATCTCCTGATTAGCACTAATTATTTGATCTAGCATATTGTAGTGAATTTGTGTTAACCTCAATATCTCCACATATTCCTGATTAGCACTAATTATTTGATCTAGCATATTGTAGTGAATTTGTGTTAACCTCAATATCTCCACATATTTCTCATTCAACCTTGCATTCATTTCTCTTCTCTCATCTTTAACCATTCTCTTATCATCTTCATGTTTTATCTTTTGTTCCAAGACTTCACACATTCTTACCAATTGAGTTTCATGTTCTCTTTTCAGTGATTTTACTTGATTAGTTAGGTTTTTATTTCTTTCAACCAGTTATGCTATGACAGCTCCAGATTCATTAGACAAACTTCCCTCTAATTTTTCTTCAAGTTATTCTACCCGATCTTGTGTATCTTTCAATTGATGGGCTAGCTCCTTTCTCTTGTTGAGTGAATGCTTTAGTTTCCTCCTTCATTCATCAATCTGGTCATTTTAATCCTTAGATCCATGTTCATGTTATCAATCACCTTTTCATACCTATAGCTTTCCATTTCTCCAGATCTTTCCTCTCAAGTGGTTAAACTTTACAATAAGAGACTTAGCTCTAATACCAATTGTTGGATTAATTTATGGAAAGTTAAGTATTGAGAGGGGAGGGGTGAATCAGTACTCCAAAATTTTTTATCTAAATTTTTAACCATTCATTGAATTCATAACTTTGCATATAACATTATAAAACATATAAAACAATATCATGAAACACAACTCATAACACCATGATTTTTGGTCTTGCAAAAATCCTTGTCAAAGGAAAAAACTATGGTGGAGATGACACCCACAACACTTCACTACTACAGTAAAAATCTTGCTCGGTTAGAGCTACAATGTTTTCTATTTCTGATAGCTTACTCTTTTAAGAGTATTAACCATGTTAAGAGTCTAAAGATTGATTAAGTATACCTTGCTAAAAGATTTTACAACTCTAATCTAAGAGATGTATGTTGTTAAAAGATTTACAATATAAGATCTATTAGGATCTACTCGGTTAAGAGATTTTACAATTATGAGTACACACTAATCAGTAACATAAACTTGTCTGTAATGCTTGCATCAAATTATGCTTTTCAAACTCAATATGCTCAATAAGAATTTACCTCATACTGTACTTCACTCACAATTTCAATTCTTTACTTGGTAGCTTCAACTCTGAATCACATTCACACTATGTTCTTACTTCTCTATTACTCGGTGGCTTCTTTGATCATCACCTACTTTTTGTAATTTCTCCTTCGCATACACACATACAAACACACTTTTTTACGTGATCTTCATATTATGATCCATTTTATATGAAATCTAGAAGTAGTGGAAACATTCTAGAATCATCTCCTTAAGTGGTGCTAGCATTGGTTACATCTCCAATTCATATATTACATTGGACTCTCATTCGTGGATCTCACCTTATAATCATAAAAAATCATCATGTTTGAATCTCCAATGTTTTATCAAACAATCTCCTCGAGATTTGTAAGAAATTTTTTGCTTGGTGTCCAGATTCAATGTATCTATAGATTCTTCTTATGCCAGTCTAAGATGCTCGGTAATATGTTTTCTCTTGATCAGTAACATGTATGTTTCTCATGGTAACTACTCAGTGCTTGGTCTTCCTTTATATTCCTTGCTCAGTGTCTATGTGATTGGTGATTGCAATAGCATAAAAAACCTTTTATGACAGATTATGGTTTTATAAATAATAATATCATGACCCATGATTTCTCTATGATTTTTTATTTATAGAACAACTAAATACAATATAGTATACCTTATTCACTATTTGGTAGATTATTGAATTGGCATTTGGTATTATATAAGTTTTTCATATTTTATTATATGAATGTGTGTGTGTGTGTATTCAAACATAAATACATGCTTTTAAAAAGAAAAGTCATAGAAGGTATTAAATTTGCATCGATGAAAATGGTGCTATGTATGCAATATATACTAGTTGTCACAGAAAAATTGATAAAAGTGATTTCATAGAGCTTGTTAATGAATCATACATTACATTCTACATCAAATTCATATTTCTTTTTAAAAGATAGCTTTTCTTTTTCCTTATGTTCCCTATTCTCTTTTACAAAGAAGCTTTAAACAACCATATAATACATTTATCTCGATAAATAAGAAATAATTCGACACATATGACCAACAACGTAGTTTCCTTTCAAATTTTCTATTCCCCTTCTGCATTGTATTTTTCTCCCTAAAATTTCAGTCACTTTCTTCTGTCCCTTTATTTTTCACCAAACTTCCTTAATAACTTCCATTTTCAATACTTTTTCTCTTCTTTCCTCTATGCCAAAAGAGCACATGATATTACTACCTTCATGTACTTAAGACTCCACTCCAAATTTAGTTGCTTCTACCTCCTTGCTAGGCATTGTGATGTAATAATGATTGATCCAAAAAGGTCTAGTAATAATTTTTCATGTAGGGTAATTTATTATTTGAATTAATTTTTTTCATGTGTTTAAAAAATTAAATATTATCATCTACAAAATTTTATAATATATTCCATCTTTAATCAAAATTAATTATATTCATCTAAATTAAATAAACTAGACAAAAGAATAAACTCATCTTCGCAACTTTTCACCTACCTAATTGATAGACATGAAAAAACTTGATCACACATAAACTCACATATAATTCCATTACTATATATATATGAATTTATCTATCAATAAAGTATACATCTTTGAATCACATATAGTTTACATTCTTTGTAGTATACATATGAATATAGTGAGTTTTCCCTTTACAAGGACATTTTTTATGAGCTTTAACTATAGAAGGGAAAGCATTAGAAGATTACTTTACCTCCAATGATAGACTAATGGTTCTTTGTAAGCCTTCTAACCCAAAGAGTCCCTACCCTTCACAAGCACAAAAGATAAGTGAGTATGTAACCATATTATTCCATATGAGAACTAGTGTATTATATATATATATATATATATATATATATATATATATATATATATATATATATATATATATATATATATATATATATATATATATATATATATATATATATATATATATATATATATATATATATATATATATATATATATATATATATTCTGTTACACATATTTCCATACAACCCTAGATAACCTCTAGATAAGTATGAAAACTCCATTTCGATGCAACCTATCAGACATAGTGAAGTGACAATGCAGATATATTTTCATTAATTTGGCCAAAGTTTTGTAATATAAAAAATGCTTTTGTATATAGATATTTGAGCCATTGTTCAAGGCCTCCTCAATCTTTTCATCAAAAGATATGGATGTTTTCACATGAATATGTTATTACACCAAAAAAATATGGTACACAAGATAAAAATCCCACTAGATTGGAAAAATCCCCAAATTAAACTGTAAATTCTCCATTTTCTAGGATTGGTATATTCCCATTTGTTTTCATTAATCACAAGCATTTGTTCAATCTTTCTTAGCAAGAACAAATAACATAGAACACTTTTTGTATGAGTCTATATGAACTCTTGTAAAAAATTTACCACTCCAGCTTTAAAACTTAGGGTATATCTTTGTTGAAAATAGTGGCTTCGGTCAAATAATTGTGACTAACTATAAGTTCAATAGAATGATATAATTACTTGTATGTATATATATATTAGTGTACTTTGTGTATTGATATATATACATACACATTTAATATTCAAAAATTATATCATCATATTAATCTTATTGCTAAGTCGAATTACCATTCACAAATAAGATTGAAATAATTATGTTTTTTTTCCAAGTATATCGATCTGCATTACTAAATCAATGTCATTATTATTTGATGAATATTGATCTAATCGGTATTATAAATATCATGCTTGTCACCAATAATATGTGTATATTCTAGCGATCATATTTACATATGATTAAAGAACATTACTCATTTAAGATAACAAACAAATCATGATTATATTTAATATATGAATCGGTTTATATAAGCGTCGATATGAGTTTGATATTGGGTTGATTAGCATGAGTTATGAAGAGGCATGATAGACATGTCTGTACTTTGGTGGAGACATGATAGACATGTCTTTACTTTGGTGGAGACATGTATAGCCACCATTGTACCTGTTTAAATTGTATATATACTCAAACTTGATCGATATGCTAAGAAACAAAATAAATTAGTGCAATGCAATATGAAAATCAATCTCTATCATTCAATATATTCAAAAATTAGCATAAAAAATTTGAAACATTATATATCTCCCACTATATTTGAGAGAGATTATTGTCTTGTTCATGTTACAACCTGCAAGTAAGATACAAAGATTAGTAAGAATTACATTTTGAAATGAAAAGGACATATACTCTCTAGATCTAAGATAAATCTAATCATCACTAACATGGTATCAGAGCCTTGCTAAGGAAGATCTGATTAGATTTGAGAATTTAGATTACTCAAAAAAAATATATTTATTCTCCATTGAAATTTCAATCACATTCCATTCTTCATAATATCGAGTGTAATCAGATTTGAGGATGGAATTGAAGGTGCAACCAACTTTGTATCATGGGAATTTAGATTCATGATGATATTGAAAGAAAATAAATTAGACTCATTTATAAAGGAAAACAAAATAGAACCAGAAAATTATCTTGGGAAAACTCAATGGATCGAGAACAATGAAAAGGCTATGAAACTTATAGTAAATGCAGTTGGGGATCATATAGTACCTATCTTATCAAAACATGATACTGCATACCTAATGTTTAAATCTCTTGAAAGAACATTTGAAATAAACAATACTAGTAGAATCCTTTCTCTAAAAAGGAAACTTAATCATGTAAAAATGAATAAGGGAGAATCCATCACCGCATATTTTATGAGAATCAATGAACTAAGAGATCAACTCTCAATAGTTGGAAATCAAATTGATAGCAAAGAGTTAACATTAATAGCTCTAGGTGGCCTACCAACTTCATGGGAGTCATCTATTTAAGGAATAAGTGCAAGGTCAAAAATACCTAAATTTGATAAGTTGAAAATGGATTTCTCACAAAAAGAATCTAGACTGATGACCAGTGGAAACATTCAAAATCACATAGATGAGGATATTAATGTATTAAACATAAATTCTCATAAGAAAGGAAATAAGAAAATTTTCAAAAGAAAGAAGAATACTTATGGAAATGGATCGTCCAAGAAGAGGAAGGACATATCTCACATACAATGTTTCAGATGTGATCAGTATGGACATTATGCAATCAAGTTCCCTAATAGAAAAAAACAACAAGCATCCTTTGCTAAAGTTGGAAAGGCTAATATAGAACATGATTCTGAGAAAAAAAAATTCTACTCAGCCTTATCAAGCCAAGTTTCAAACAAACTCAACACCTAGGTAATTGATAGTGGATCATCAAGACATGTCACATGATTCAAATAACACTTAGACACTATGGTAGAAGAATCTATTTAAGGAATAAGTGCAAGGTCAAAAATATCTAAATTTGATAAGTTGAAAATGGATTTCTCACAAAAAGAATCTAGACTGATGACTAGTGGAAACAATCAAAATCCCATAGATGAGGATATTCATGTATTAAACATAAATTCTCATAAGAAAGGAAAGAAGAAAATTTTCAAAAGAAAGAAGAATACTTATGGAAAGGGATTGTCCAAGAAGAGGAAGGACATATCTCAAATACAATGTTTTAGATGTGATTAGTATGGACATTATGCAATCAATTTCCCTAATAGAAAAAAACAACAAGCATCCTTTGCTAAAGTTGGAAAGGCTAATATAGAATGTGATTCTAAGAAAAAAAAATTCTACTTAGCCTTATCAAGCTAAGTTTCAAACAAACTCAACACCTGGGTAATTGATAGTGGATCATCAAGACACATCACATGATTCAAAGAACACTTAGATGTTATGGTAGAAGAATCTGACAAAGAAGTAACTATTGGAGATGATTCATCTTATCCAGTAAAGGGGGTTGGAACTTGTACCATAAATTTTAAGTTAAGCATCTCCCTTCAACTCACTGAAGCATTGTATGTACCAAGTGTTAGGAATGGGAACATTGAGAGGGGGGGGTGAATCAGTGTTCACTATATTTTAACTTTTCACTTTAATCTTTATGCTGAACATAAATGCTTAAGTACTGAAATAAACATTCACACAAACATGAAACATGAAATCAACACATGACACCAATATGATTATGGGGAAACCCAAATAGGCAAAAACCCCAGTGGGAATTGATACCCACTAATATTCTACACTAGTGTTTTGCGATCCTTGTTAGAAGATCCTTTACCCTGTTAGGAGTAGATTTACAATGCTTTAAGTATAGTAGACCTTGTTAAGGGTCAGACCCTATTAGGATTCTTTTACAATTGTCCCTGTTAGGGGAGAGGATGCACTATTTAAGAGTGAACTGCTCAAGTGGTGAAGGCTACAACCTTCTGATATCAGATACACACTATATGTACCAGGTGAACTATTACTATGACACTGCTTGTTAGATCAGTTCCTTTGATGTGCTGATGCTTTGACCTCTAGCAAAGCTCTAATACATCTTCTTGTGTCTTCGAATACTTCTGCTCTACTTATTATATCTCTATCTTTTCTTCCATACCCAATACAATGGGCGCACCTTATATTTATGTGCTTATACAAGATACACAATTAGGTCGGCCCTATAACTAATTACAAACAATGCTTCCAAATGAATTGGCTTAAGCGTGCTTATACATATAAACATGTTGGCAACCTAAATACAATGGGTGCATAGCCTTTACAAATTTACATTATAATCGCAAGCCAAAATGCTAATTGTCGGCTCTATGCTCTGTTCTCTACTGGCACACACTGGCTATGCAACTTCAACTAACTGTAACTTTCACATACTTGCACATCTGATCATGAGCTCATAGACTAAGCAAGAATATAGTCTAACCAACTTAACTTCTAGGGTGCATACCATAATTCATCCGTACACACATGCGCTGATGCTCTGAGCTGTCGAAACTCTGTATACTGTCCAGTCTTCAACACTTACCGAATTCTGATCTTTACATCAAGTGCGCTAACTCCAAATTGCTATATGAATTTGTTTCCATAATGACAACACTATATCTAGTCATATACTTCAGTATAGACAACTTGCCAACAATCTCCCCCTTTTTCATTGATGGCAACAAAGGAATATGGCCAAGTTACTAACTGTCCCTTAACACAAAAACTTTTGTCTTTTATACATTTTTATACATACTCTTATATCTCCCTATACATATTATACTCCATATTCTATACACAACTCCTCCTTTGACATTAATGACAAAGGTGTACCAAAAAACTATATCTGCACATACTTACTTAGGGAAAACATCTGGATATGCTATTTTGAGGTTCTGAATCTCCTTCTTCCAAAAAGTTATCAAAGAGTTAACTATCTAGAGATGGGTGCATAAAGCATATTGAAGCTTCTCCATTGTCTTCAAATCTATGCTTGGACCTTGATCACAGGTTATCATTGTGGCATCTATCTCCTTGATGTTCTGATTGAGAATGTCTAGTGAGGGTGCAAGAGCATTCCTCAACTGAGTCTATCTAGACCTTATCTTTTCCATCTCTTTCTCTACCTTCTCAATTTTGTCCAATTGATCCTAGTAAACATTATTACACATGTTCACATCATTGGATGAGTCTTTCACTGAACTCTTCACATGTTAAATCATAGCTTTTGCATCTTGTATTGTATTATGATGGACATCAGTAAGCTTATCATGATCCATGCAATCTACAATGAATTTCCTTCCTTGATCAGAAAATTCTTTCAGGGATGCTTGTCCTGTCTTGAGTGAATTCAGATCTAGAGAAAAGTTGCTCATCAACTCATTCAATCTCTTCTTCAGGTACTTCTCTTCTGCAATCTTGGATGCAGATTCTTCAAGGCTAGAAAAATTACTTTTGAACTGTGAGATAACTGTATTCACATCATCAACTGAGTGTACCTTATCCACTTTCATGTCCGCAGGAAACAAACTGTTCAATATGTTCACTAATTCCACAAGGAGAGGATTTCTCATGACTTGTTTCTCCTTTGCCTTCTCCATATCTAGGATGCTAAAATTAATCAGGTCTTCTTCTCTCTAGGAGTCCAAACTGGATGTGTCAGGTGTCAAACTTGACAACAATGCTAAGGAGGGAGTGATGGGAGTGCTATCCATCACTTCTAGCTTTACCTTTGCTATATCCACAGAAGTTTCATTTTTCTCTTGTTCTTTTTCTTCTGTCTTATCTTCTTCTTCCTTTTTCTCTTCTTCTTTTGCATCTGATATATTTTCAATCAATACCTCTTCTTGAGTGGGAGGTGAGCTGCTACATAAGATCTCAGCTTCTTGTGTACTCACAAAAGCTTCCTCAAACTTAGCTAAGTCCGTGTCAGTGGCCACCATGGCTATCTCCACATTATCAATGATAATGGTGCTATCCTTGAGTGATTTTGTCATGGGCGTAGATTTATCTGCCTCTATTTGTACTTCCATTGCAGGCGCTGAATCCCGAGGACTTGTAAACTGTTCCTTGATAGTCTCTGTTGCTTTATCTTGCTTACTAGGTGCTTGAGAGATGGGTGCAGACATATGTTTCATGCGTTGTTCTAAGAATACCTTCTCAAAGGCCTTCTCTATTTCCTTAGAGATCAGCTCATAGTCTTTGTTCATGAGATGCAGTGTTCTCATCTTTGACCTTAAGTGCGGCTTCACCAAATTCAACAATAGTGACTTTTCTTCAACGGGACATATTGGAAGAGTGGAATCTAGAGTTTGTTCCCTTATTCTGAAGTCTTCTTCAATGGCTTGTCTCTTCAAGGTATCCATTATCTCCCATACCTTATCAGGAATTTTTGCTTTCAATTCAAGAACTATCTTCTTGAACTTTATCATATGTTTTACAATCTTATCATGAATTTCTGATTTGTCAATCTCACTGTATGATTCATAAAAATTCCCTACTTGATCAATTATTCCCTCATCAATAATCCTTGTGCTCAACACTTTAAGGCTAGGTCTGCATCCTACCTTAGGAGGTGCTTGAATGTTTTTCTTGCTCCTTGTAGCTCGCAAGGATGGATGACTAGTGTTGGTTTCTTTCTTCCTCTTGACTATTGGCTTATACTCCGAAGGAGCATTAGAATCACAGTTTTCTTTGGGCACAGAAGGAGTGTCATCAGTTATATCCTTCTAACTATCATCTTTTTCAATTTTTATCTTCATCTTAGGATCTTCTTGTTCTTCTTCTACTATTGTACTTTTCAATTCCAAAGAAATCTTCTCTTCCCTTGCCTTGTCAAGGTTTGCTTGGGATACACCATGAATCATTAAGATCTCTGATGTTACTTTGGCAACCTTTGTTTTTGTTTCTGCGATGTTAAGCTTTGCATCTACTTCTCTTGTCTTCTCCTCATATGTTCCCCACCTAGGTTCATTAGGATCTTTTGGGGTTGATAGTAATACCTATGCATATGCTTCATGGACCTGTTCCTCTACCTCATAACCAAGTGGATGAATCCACTTAGTTCTTGGTTCAACAGCTTCCATACAAGTTGTATTTGTCTCCACCATAAAACAAATTGAGTCCTTATACTTTTCCACAATGCTCTCTGGAATTCTATATCTCATTTGCATCTTGACCCTGAAGGTCTTCAATTCCAATGTTATATAATCCCTTAGTGTACTTTCAATGGATGCTTTGTTGGATATTTGAGGCATGGTTGGAATGGACTTGTCCAAGTATAAATCTAATATCTTTCCAACAATATGAAGGTACAAGTAGATGATTAGTGACCCAAACCTGAATATCTTTGTCTTGTCATGTTTTATGGCCTTGATATTATCAATCAACTATGCACGCAAGATCTCACACAAGTTGAATTCCCCATCTTCCTTCACAAGTCTGATGGCTACTAGAATAGTGCCCACAAACACACTATTCACCCTGTTGGTATGATGAAACTTGTACCCTAGTATCATTGAAATCAATTTGATGTCTGCTTGCTCAATAGGCTCTATAGTCATACCGCGCCTATCGCTCCTTGACTTACATGTTTGTTCAACCATTTTTATGACATCCTTGCCCATAGGAAGGACAACACCTGTCCTAGAAAGGCCTATCATCTCATGTATCAAGTCATTTGTGATTCTAACTGGTACATCACCAATCCAAAACAAATCATCATGAATCTTTCTCAACAAGATTTTTATCCATTTTGTCTCATAGAATTCATATGCCATAGCATACTCAACAATTGGGTGATCATTCCATTTAGCATATTCATCCAAGAATGTTTTTTTAGGTTTTAGCATGGTGTCCATGTGTGCTCTAAGCCTATCCAACCCAACTGGTTCCTTCTTATAGTAGATATATGCCCTAATATTTTCCACATGCATGACGCCCATAGGCATGTGGAAGAAAGCTCCCTCTAAATCATCTAGGGTTGATTTAAATGGATGCCTCTTGAATATGTATCTCTTCTTCTCAGCAACATCAAAAACTATGGGAGTGGCCATGACTTACTTGTAAACGCTTTCCAATTGAGCTTCGAGATAATCTGAGAGCTTCCAAATCGGCGCAACGAGCTTAGGGTTTCTACAACTGACCAAATGCACTGCAAACACTAATAAAATAATCTCCAAGACTTCACAACAACTTCCAAGGATTTTTATGCTCTCCTATTGCTCTTAATTTTAATGCAATGAGAAATCAAATGACTTATGTGTACTTTAAAGTGAAAAATTCACCATTAATGCAAGTCGCGTAAACCAGGCTGTCACTTCAAAAATTACAACTCGAGTTCTGTTCACAATCAACATGTGCACTCTTGCACATAGGTACCTCTATACTCTAAAAGCTTAAGTCCAAAGGTGCATACTCTGAGGATTAGTATACCAGCCACACAGGGGTCTAGAGATAAATTAGCTCCCCCTATGACCCTGAGGGTCATTCATGCAGATATAGAGGGTGCGTCCACTGGGGATGCATCCAATACATTCTCATCAGTCTTGTCCTTCTTATTCTCTGACCAAATCATGCTTGCATCATCTGAGGCTTTGATAAAATTAACTTCTCCTACGGGATCTAAAATTGGTTCTCTGACCTTTTTAAAAGAGTGACAAATGACTAGAGGTCTTATATTCCTTGGCGCATTGACATGAGTCACCATTCTGCATTGTTTTGTTGTGTGACCATTATAGTTACATATCTAGCATGTAACATTCTAAGCACTTCTTACATTTTTCTGATTCTGATTTCTCTGGTCTTGTTGAATCTTGTTCTTCTTACTAGTCTTGCAATTCATAGCTCTATGACCAAACTTGTTGCATGAATAACAGTACCCATTAAAAGGTCTTACCTCTGTACAGTTCCTTGCAATGTGTCCATGCTTGTTACAAGCAAAACAAGTGTGTTCTACTTGCTTGCGCTCATTCTTAGATGGTCTACCATTATCTATGGTTTGATCTTCAATCTTTTCAGCATCAGTAGTCCTTTTGTGAATCCTTTCTTGCTCGCATATTGTCTATCTGATTTTGTGCTTCATTGTATCCAATACAACTAGTGTCTCCTTTGGCTCTTCTAGCATACAACTAAGATTCTATCAAATTAGAACTGGTGTGTAATTTGTCAATATGATTCTTTTCTTTGTTCAATTTAGACTCCAAGCTTTCTTTTCTATTCCTTAGCTCCAAGATTTCCATGTTCGCTTTCCTTAGTTCTTCATTCAGCTGAAGGTTCTCTTTGATTTGTTCATCATAGACTGTCTGATTATTAGTCAGCTTATCATCAACCTCTTCAAGTTGTTCTTTTAAGGATTTGTTTTCTTCATTGAGCTTCTTCACCATTGTCCCTAGATCACTAGTAGAGAATTCTTTCAAATCTTTCCTTAGCTTTTTGATGACTAATTGAGCATCATTGAATTTATCCTTTAGTTCTTCAAATTCTCTTTCTGACTTGTTCAGATCTTCAAGAGAAGCTTCAAGATTTCTTTTCAGATGTTTCATTTCTGCTTTGTCCATGATCTCCTCAAGTGGTTAAACTTCTATGCTAAGGATCAGAGCTCTGATACCAATTGTTAGGAATGGGAACACTGAGAGGGGGGGGGGTGGATCAGTGTTCACTGTATTTTAACTTTTCACTTTAATCTTTATGCTGAACATAAATGCTTAAGTACTAAAATAAACATGAAACATGAAATCAACACATGACACCAATATGATTACGGGGAAACCCAAATAGGTAAAAACCCCGGTGGGAATTGATACCCACTAATATTTTTCACTAGTGTTTTGTGATCCTTGTTAGAAGATCCTTTACCTTGTTAGGAGTAGCTTTACAATGCTTTAAGTATAGTAGACCTTGTTAAGGGTCAGACCCTGTTAGGAGTCTTTTACAATTGTCCTTGTTAGGGGAGAGGACGCACTTTCCAAGAGCTCACTGCTCAAGTGGTGAAGGCTACAATCTTCTGATCTCAGATACACACTATATCTGCCAGGTGAACTATTATTGTGACACTGCTTGTCAGATCAGTTCCTTTGATGCGTTGATGCTTTAACCTCTAGCAAAGCTCTAATACATCTTCTCATGTCTTCACATACTTTTGCTCTACTTATTATATCTCTATCTTTTCTTCCATACTAAATACAATGGGCGCACCTTATATTTATGCACTTATACAAAATACACAATTAGGTCAGCCCTATAACTAATTACAAACAACAATTCCAAATGAATTGGCTTAAGCGTGCTTACAATTATACATATAAACATGTCGGCAACCTAAATACAATGGGTGCATAGCCTTTACAACTTTACATTATAATCACAAACCAAAATGCTAACTGTTGGCTCTGTGCTCTGTTCTCTTCTGGTACACACTGGCTGTGCAACTTCAACTGACTATAACTTTCACATACTTGCACATCTGATCATGCGCTCATAGACTAAGCAAGAATATAGTCTAACCAACTTAACTTCTAGGGTACATACCATAATTCATCCGTACACATGTGCGTTGATGCTTTGAGCTGCCGAAACTCTGTATACAGTCCAGTCTTCAACACTTAACCGAATTATGATCTTTACATCAAGTGCGCTGACTCCAAACTGCTATATGACTTTGTTTCCATAATGAAAACACTATATCTAGTCATATACTTCAGTATAGAACTTGCCAACACCAGGAATAAAAAGGAAGCTAGTACCCATTTATTCTCTAGAAGACAAAGGATATAGGGTTACCTTTATGAATGGAAAATCTCTAGCATGGCCAAAGAGCTCCACCATAAAGAAAGCACAAAGTATTGGAATAAGACAAGGATGTCTTTACAAACTTTGCACTAATTTAAATCAAGCCTTAATCTATGATAATTCTAACTCAAATGAAATTTGGCACCAAAGATTAGAACATATTCAATTTTGTGCCCTACCCTCAGTAGAAAAAATGGTGACAAGGTTTCCCAAATTAAAACAATTCCATGAAGGAGCATGCAAAGGGTGTGCCCTAGGAAAGAATACAAAGGGGACTTTCCTAAATAGCTTTAGTAAAACTAAAAATGTATTAGAATTAGATCACTCTGACTTGTGTGGACCCATGTATGTACTCTCCATGGGAGGATTCTTATATTATTTAATATTTGTAGATAATATTTATAGAAAGACCTATATATATTTTCTTAAATGTAAAGAGTCAGAGGAAATCCTTAAAAGGTTTAAGGAGTTCAAAGCTCTTACATAAAATTTGACTGGGAAGAAAATAAAAGTATTGAGAATAGATAATGGGAAGGAATACACTTTAAAAAAAATTAAAGAATTTTGTGTAAACATTGAGATTAAGTGGGAGTTTACTGTACCTTACAATCCATAAAAAAATGGTATTGCTGAGAGAAAGTATATAACTATTGTAGAGGCTTCTAGAGAAATGTTGTACGACCAAAACTTAGAAACTTCATTTTTCTCATAAGCCTCTAGGACAATTGTCTACATTCAAAATAGATGTCCTCACTCACATCTAGGTAACAAAAATCTCAAAGAAGCATTCACCGGTATAAAACCAGACATAAGTCACTTGAATTTTTTTGGTTGTCATGTCTACATTCATGTGCCTAAAGAAAATAGGTCTAAGTTAGAACCCACTGGAAAGAAAGGGATATTTGTGGGCTATAGTGAAACATCAAAAGCCTATAGAATATACATCTCTAGATAGAAAAATAATTGAGCATAGAGATGCCATCTTTGAGGAAGACATTACTTTCAAGAGATCCAAGAGTTCTCATGAGATAGAAATTCAATATTCTCCTAAAGACATGGAGGATAATCATGCTCCTGAGATTCAGAGGGAGTCTCCTAAAGAAACTATAAATGAAAATCAGACTATTCTAGTAGAATAACCCAACAATAACAAAAAGAGACCACTTTGGGTTAGAAAGATGATTGAGGAAGCTGGGAATTATGCAGCACCCAAAGGAATTTTTAGAAAAAATAAGAGACCCCACATATTTTTCAGCTATGTTCCCTTAACGAGTGAGATCATTAATTCAAAACCAAGTAGTGTTCTAGATGCTCTCAAACATCAAGTATGGAAATACGCCATGATAGAAGAGTATCAATCCATTGTAAAAAATGATGTGTGGGATATAGTACCAAGACCAAAAGATAAATTTGTTGTTTCTTCCAAATGGATCTTCAATATCAAACATGCTCCAGATGGAAGTATAGAGAAACACAAAGCTAGTTTTATTGTCAGAGGTTTCTCATAGAATAAGGGTATTGATTATGAAGAGACGTTTGCACCTGTTGCTCGTTACACCTCAGTCAGAGAAGAAATGGCTATTGCAGTAGATAAAGGATGGAAGATCCATCAAATGGGTGTGAAAACTACATTCTTGAATGGGACCATTGATAAAGAAGTCTATTTAGAGAAACCTGAAGGTTTTTTGATACATAATGTGGAATCACATGTATGAAAATTAAAGAAATCTTTATATAGACTTAAAAAGACCCCCACAGCCTGGTATGAGAGGATTGATCACTATCTTGTGGGACTAGGATTTTCCAAGAATGATGCAGATCCAAACCTCTTAAAGTAATTAATGGTGATAAGTTAATAATTATTTTATATGTTGATGACCTGCTAATCATAGGAGAAGATCACCTTATCACTCAATGTAAGAAGGACCTGGCTTCAAAATTTGACATGGACTTAGGCATTCTACATTACTTCCTTGGATTGGAAGTCTGGAAAAAAATAGATGGTATCACTCTCAATCAAGGAAAGTATACTATTGATGTCTTGAAGAAGTTTGGAATGTTGGACTGTAGACCCATGTCTACACCTATGGAAACCAATTTACAAAAATTGAAGGAAGTAGTAATAGAATCAAAATTTGCAGATCCCACTCTCTATAGATAGATAATTGGATCATTGATGTACTTGGTTAACACAAGACCAGATATATGTTATGCAGTGCATGCTCTAAGCCAGTTTATGTGTGAACCAAAGGAGATACACCTTTTTGCTGCAAAGAATACTTTGAGATACCTTCAAGGTACTATTGGATATGGTCTTAAATATAAAAATGTAGACCTAGATCTACATGGATACTTTGATTCAGATTGGGTTGGAAGTGTAACCAATCGGAAGAACACATTAGGATGTTGCTTCAGTTTAGAATCAACAATGATCTCATGGATTAGCATAAAATAGTCATCAATGGCACAAATCTCAACAGGAGTCAAATACATTGTAGCTTCTATGGGAGAAAGAGAAGCAATATGGCTCTGGAAATTACTTGTAGGATTATTTGGTGAGACCCTAAATCCTACTATTATCCATTGTGATAATCAGAGTTGTATTAATGTTTTAGTGAATCCAGTGTTCCATGATAGATCAAAGCACATCGTGATTTCTTATCAGTATGTGAGAGACATGGTAGTAAGGAATGTGATTCAGTTGGAGTATATTAGTACAAGTGACCAAAAAGCAAGCATTCTCACCAAGCCTCTCCCCACAATAAAAGTTGAACACTTTAGCATGAAACTTGGTATGGTTGAAAATGTAAGTCATTATTGAGATTGAGTCTCAAATCATTTATTTGTACTAATATATATATATATATATATATATATATATATATATATATATATATATATATATATATATATATATATATATATATATATATATATATATATATATATATATATATATATATATATCTGTGTGTGTGTGTGTGTGTGTGTGTGTGTGAAAGATGTTTAATGTGTAAACTCTTTTTGTCATGTGTGTGACTCCATGACTTCATGGACCCCCTGCGTACATTATTGAAAGGTGACCATCTTTTAGATAATGAACACTTGTATTTGACATTGTAAGGTGACGACTTTAAAATAATTAGCTTCACTATCATGATGGATATCATGTGATTTGATATCCATAGACATGTCATGATAGTTAGTATCTCTTGGACATTCTGATAGATATCATGAGACTTGATATTAGTTGAAGATCATTATGATCCTTATGAGATATTCATGGTGGATAGTGTATCTGTGGATATACCATGATTTGTTATGGTAGACATCATGAGACTTGATGTCAGTGCACATACTATAATATGGATATTTTATGAAGAATGTCATGTGACTTGATATTCTTGAGCATGTCATTTCTTTTGATATCACGAGTAAGGTGATATCTCTTCTCACAATAGATGAGATTATTGTGATATGTACTTTGTCAAATTTTTATCCTCCCTAGCTGAGTGTTAAAAATAGTAGCTTCCATCAAATAATTGTGAATAACTATAAGATCAATAGAATGATATAATTACATGTATGTATATATAGTAATATACTTTGTATATTGATATATACATACACATTTAATATTAAAAAATTATATCATCGTATTAATCTTATTGTTAAATCAAATTACCATTCACAAATCAGATTGAAACAATTATGTTTCTCTTCCAAGTATATCTATTTGCATTACTAAATCAATGTCATTATTACTTGATGAATATCGATCTAATCGATATTAGAAATCTCATACTTTTCATTGATAATATGTGTATATTGCAGTGATTAGATTTACATCTAATTAAGGAACATTACTCATTGAAGATAACAAACAAATCATGATTATATTTAATATATCAGTTAGTTTATATAAGCGTTGATTTGAGTTTGTTATTGGGTTGATTACCATGAGTTATGAAGAGGCGCGGTGATGGATAGACATGTCTCCACTTTGGTGGAGATGTGCCTATCCACCATTGTACCCCTTTAAATTATATAAATACTCAAACTTGATCGATATTCTAAGCATCGAAATCAATTAGTGCAAAGAAATCTGGAAATCGATCTCTATCATTCATATTCATAAATTAGTATCACAAATCTGAAACATTATATATCTCCCACTATATTTGAGAGAGATTATTGTCTTGTTCATGTTACAACTTGCAAGTAAGATACAAAGATTAGTAAGAATTACATTTTGAAATGAAAAAGACATATATTGTCGAGATTTGAGATAAATATAATCATTAATAACACATTGCTTTATTAATGTACTAATCTTAACTATAATGAACTAAATTTTTTTAACACATCTCTAACCATTTTCTTATGTTTACTTTTTACTTTGTAAAAAATTTCCTAACAGTTTTAAAATTATTCAATAATGTAATCCAACATTCCCTTTGTTTGCAACTAATATCAAGGTTTATAATTGTTTGTTTTTTATTCGTTGAGTCCATGACTCCACACTATAATAATTTCTTTTACTAATATAACATAATGTTATAAGAACAATAAAGGTGCATGTATGAATATTTAGCAATGTTACTACATAACAACAATAATATAAGATAGGTATAACACAAAATGAGTACTTAACTACACTAGAACAAGGGGTACTTAATATTAAAAACATATATTCTCAACTACATTGTAATGCTAATATAAACTGAATTTGAGAGTGATTATATGTTTGGAAGTATTATAACTAGAGGAAGTATTCATAACTTCATTTTATGGCACCCAAACCAAGAAAGAGAAATATAATATTTTTTATTTATCAAAGATGGTTGTATATATGATCTAATATCAATATAAACATTTTTTCACCATATTAACTAAATAAATTAATTTTGAACATCGAGGTAAGGACTTGTGTAAGTCAATTGACTTCAAAAATTAATGTATTATAATATTGGATATAAATAGAGATATTTCAAAAAATAGAACAATAACTATTCCTGCATTATTATGAAGATTAAAATTAGCCATTTGATTGGTGATTTCAATAGCAAAAATACTCTTTTATGATATATTATGGTCTTTATAAATAATAATATCACGACCCATGATTTATCTGTGACTTGCTATTTATCCAAACAACTAAATACAATATGGTGTACCTTATTCACTATTTGGTAGATGATTAAATTGGCTTCTAGTATTGTATGATCTGCTCATATTGTATTTATATGAATGTGTATGTGCGCGCGTGTACGTGTGTGTGTGTGTGTACATATATATTCAAACATAAATAAAAGATTTGTGAAAGAAAAGTCATAGAAGGTATTAAATTTGCATCCATGAGAATGGTGTGATGTATGCAATATATACTAGTTGTTATAGAAAAGTTGATAAAAGAGATTTCATAGAGCTTGCGAATAGCTCACACATTAAATTCTACAACAAATTCATATTTCTTTTTGAAAGATAACTTATCTTTTGCCTTATGTTTCCTATTTTCTTTTTTATAGAAAAGACGATAAAAGAGATTTCATAGATCTTGCTAATGGATCACACATTAAATTCTATGACAAATTCATATTTCTTTTTGAAAGATACTTTATCTTTTGCCTTATGTTTCCTATTTTCTTTTTTATAGAAAAGACAATAAAAGAGATTTCATAGATCTTGCTAATGGATCACACATTAAATTCTACGACAAATTCATATTTCTTTTTGAAAGATAACTTTTCTTTTGCCTTGTGTTTTGTATTTTCTTTTGCAAAGAAGCTTTAAACAACCATAAAATACATTAATTAGATAAATAAGGAAGAATTTCACACATATGACCAACAAAGTAATTTCCTTTCAAATTTTCTCTTCCGCTTGTGCACTATGTTTTTCCCTAGAATTCTAGTCATTTTCTTCCGTCCCTTTATTTTTCCCCAAAACTCCATTAATAACTTTCGTATTCAATTATATTTCTCTTCCTTCAACTATGCAAAAATGGCACATTACTACCTTCTTGTACTCCACTTCAATGTACTTAAGGCTTTAGTCCAAATTTAGTTGCTTCTACCTCCTTGCTAGGCATTGTGATGGAGTAATGATTGATCCAAAAAAGTATAACAATAATTTTTCAGATAGAGTAATATATTATTTGAATTTTATTTTTTAATGTGTTTTTTAGATTAAATATTATCATCTATAATATATTTACAATATTCCATGTTAATCAAAATTAATTATTTTCATACAAAATTAAATAAATTGAACAAGACAATGAACTCTTCTTCTAAACCTTTCACTTGATTGATAGCCATGTAAAAATCTAATTCAGTAACTATAATGCAACAAACCTCTTTGATAGACAATTTGGAGGAAAAAATAACTTATTGGGTGTCATTGAATGAAAGACAAGAAATTGGTTGTTATCTAGTATATGTGCAAGAAAACATGCTTTTCACTTTCTAAGTGCCTAATAGTTTACAAGTTAGAGCAATTGCAAACATTAAACATACAATGCCTCAAACATTTGATCTCAAACTACCAAGAACAAGAGTTAGAAGATGATAAATGGAACCTAATGTTTCAAAAATGAATGTTGTGAAACATGTGCATTAAAATTTTGACCATTTGGATCTAGCAACAAGTTGAGAAGACCTAAAGCTTCCTTTAGTAAAAAATTCGATAGTATTGGAAAAACTTAGGATCCCAAATACTACTAATGGGTAGATGGAGGATATGCCTTGGCATATACAACAATACGACCCATCCTAAGTGCAAGTGTCTTTAGCTCCAAGATATCTAGAACTTTTTGTATTTCTCACCTTTGTCTATTGACCCATTTCCCAATTCCAAATAAATGTTCATTCTAGAGTTTGCAAATACCTAAGTTGAATTTTAAGGGATACATGAAAATAAACATTTCTTAGGAGATTCCATCACCTAGTTCCTTGTTAGGCCTATTTTGGCCTCCACAATAACACTATTTGAAAAAAATTGAATGTGAATACCTAGAAGTTTTGTGATAGCAATGAGTGTAGATATGTTGATCACAATACTGAAGCCTAAGAGGGAAACTACCACAAGTGTCATAGGTGATGTGATGAGATTCAAAAGGGAAATGGGGATCACCATAGGAATGCAATAAAGATAAATGACAAGGATTTTGGTCAATAAAGAGAAGAAAATGTATCTCCCAAATGGGGAAAGGGAAAGATAAACATATGCATAAATGAACGGGGATGTAATGACCCTTACTATAAAGGCCACTAAAAACCCCAAATCTGATCCGTGTCAATTCGTCAAACAGTTGGCATGCACTGAAATGTTTTGCTTGTAATGATGTGTCTCAATGTGTTTATTGTTTTGGCATCAACTATGCAATTGTGATAACAATACCAATGTAAAAAGCAATGCAAATGAGCAACAAGGGTATCAAACTAATATATCAAATTCTGATTTCACTTCCAGAATATATGAGACTGTGGCATCTAATACATAAAAACACTGTTATAGATTGATGACAACATATGAAATAGGATGTGAACATATGAACCCCCTTACATGAATACAATCCTATCAATGCTCCTAATTTCAATGAATGCAATGTCTGATTATAGTGGACTGTTCTGTGCACATAAAATATATGAATACCAAATGACTGTTTCAGATTACAATGCAATGATGGACTGTTCTCTAAGCAAATGAGTGGGCTGTTTACAAACAAAGATTTTCCCTTTACCAAATACAATAACTTGTAACTCTTTCACAACTCAATTACAATGCTAAAGACAGTGACAAATCTGGACTGCTATGACAGATATATATGAATGATTGTAATAACCAAATTAATGCAATAACGGTGCGTTTCAGATCTGACTGTTACATACCAGTCATATGCAGATTTTGACATTCAATAACATCAAACAATGCACCTGGAAACCGCTCCAAATCTCTGATATGCAATGTTGTAGAAGACCAACGCTGAACAGTCCCAACTAGTCCCCCAAACTGACCTTGATTCCTAATATATGCAGCCCAGTACTAGGCCCTAATATTGAAGAACTGAAAATGTGCCAATTTGTCTTCAATCAATCACCAAAATGATTCACTAATGCAAATGATGAATTCAAACCCTTATTCCAAACAATTGCAAACCCTCAATATCAATTTTTCAGGTCTTCTTTTTCGGACTGCTTTTTCGAGTCTGCTTTTTCGAACTGCTTTTTCGGATTTGCTTTTTCGGACTGCTTTTTTGGATCCGCTTTTTCGTTTTGCTTTTTCGAATCTGCTTTTTTGAACCTACTTTTTCTTCCTCTTACAACCAAAACTCAAACCCTCAGGTAAATCTGAGGATTCCAAATAAACTCAACATGAAATGGCTGAATACCACTTCCAATGTGCAACCCTTCAGAAGATATCTCACTTCCTCAGTTATGCAAATCCAAGGGAGTTTTCGTTCCCAAAGATCTAATGAAAATTTGTAGACCAAATGACTACAAATTGCTCCAATATGGAGAAGTAGAAGAATCCTCAAATCAGCTTGTCCAAATGAATGCCCAAGCCCCCTATTTATTTACTTTTTGAGAAGTTACTAAGAACGTCTAGAAGCATCCATTATAAAATTCCATTATAATGCACTTTTATAATAATATAACTTTATAAAATAAAAAGTGCAACTCAACTTTAAATTATAACATGTGGGGCCCGCATAACTCATAATAATAAAAATAAGCTCTAAATCACTTCTCCAAGAGCAAATACGACCACTGATCTACAAAATGACTCTCTCCACATCGCCACCAGTCTACGAGAGCCTGTGATAGACTGATCCGGCACGCTAAACGATGTCAGCTAGAATGGGGACATGACAGGGGAAGAGAAATAAATAGGATTCATGGTGGAGATATGGCAAGAATGCTCCCAAACCCATAGATTTAAACTATAATATGTTGACCTTGGTCTCTCTAATGATGCTTCTTTTATTCCCTAGGCATTAGAGAGGAGAGAGGTACTAAGTTTTCTTTAGGAATGCAAAATGAATGATGAGAAAATAGGGTTAAAAACATGTCAAAACTAGGTTTTCAGACAAGCCATCCTTTTAAATGTAGTATGTTTTAGGTCATAGATGGGCATGGACCTTTATTGTTTGCATTTTATTCTTGGGCACTTGTGCTAGGGACTTGTGCTAGGGAAAGCTAGTGTCTAGACATCTCTACTAAAGGCACAAATCTTTAATGAAATGATAGTCCTTTAGTAATCAAGGAAAGTCTAGAAAGAACAATGTGGATCTAAAGGCATAATAGGGCTATGAACACCAAAATGAATGTAGAAACATAAGGCACAAATTGTAAAGTAGACAATTTTTACTATGTTCCATGGGGAAGCATCCCTTATTTTTGGCCCTCTAGAAAACATCTTGAAAATGCATCCCCAACCGTCCTGTAATCCTCCTCAAAATGTAATGAAACATTTTAAAAACCAACACAAGTCAATGATTTTATAAAGACAACAAAGTAGAAACAAATACAAGTGGGCTTTGACACTAACTAATGGTTCTAAGTTGGCACTAAGTTGAATTTGTGTTTCATGCATGCATCAAAGTGTTGGAGTTGCAAGCTTATTCTATGTCTCAGACAAGACATTTTCTGATTTCACTGTAACCGTCCACCCATCCCAGCCCCCCAAACGTCGTGGAACACGGAATTTTTACCTTGCAACAAATAAGCTAGTAATTTACTTGAGTGTTGTTAAATACAAGACTGAACAAGAGGTCTTTTAAAATTGATGGAAATTAGAATCACCACTTGCAGAGGATATTGTTTGTCACTTGTTTAACTACTATGTTCTTCGGTCACAATAAAGTTAGCCGACATAAATTCTCACTCAACAAGGATAGACAACCATATTGATATAATAATGAAAATAATAAATAATGTTAGAAAACACCTTTCTTTCGTTGAGTTAAAATTTCTGCAATCAAATCGTATTGAACAGTAAATACATGTATATCAATGTATATATTAATTGGTTTTGCACAAAATAAAATTAAGAAGTATGATTATTAAGATACAACTACAATATATATTGACCTATACTTTATGAGTAGAGGTCTACAAGGTCTTATGTTGATGAACATGAATGATTCACTTGGCACTTAAAGTGTATAGTTTCAAGTTAATCAACATTGATTCATATTTCATGAGTAGTAGTTGACATCTATCAAGAGGCATCTATCAAGAGGATGAATGGTTCCCTCATTGCACCTTGGTGTGCTTACAAGGTAGAAGCTAATCTCTTGACAAACTGCACCTATGGACCATCAAATATACATTCATGTTCGTCACACATGCATTCATACCATGTATAGTTAGTCAAAAAACCATTTACTTCCAAATAAATGTGGGTCACTAGATTGAGTAGCATCATCACCCATACAAAAAAGTTGGTTGATGCATGCAGTAATAAAATACAGGACATGGATTTAAATCACAGCTATTTTTGCATGACAATGTGTTTTTCCACACTAAAAGTAAAACATTCTAAGTATTTTCTATGTGACTGGAAGACCAAACATGTGTATTTGATGGCCACGTGTGCATGTTATATGGAGAATACCAAGCTCCTACTTACAAGGGTGAAACACTAGAACTTTCAAAGAGGTTGTTGGTACAGGTACTACTTCAACTCAAGCATACTCAAGCTTATATAACTTTTATCTCATTTGCAAAATCTCTTACTACTACTGTTGTGCCCTATAAATCATTCATCATAGAGAGCTCTCTAATTCTTTCAGTAAATAAGTTAATTTCTGTTTCAAAAACAGAGTACGAACAATGGTTACTTGCAAAACGGATCTTTGATCAGCTAATCAGGATAGCAGAGTCCAAGAAAAATGAAACATAAGGCCTTCGTTATACTACTTTTAGATCAATCGAAAATGCAATAGAAAAATAATTATAAGTCATTGTCATTTTAAATGGAATTCCATCTCATGCATCTAGTCATATTCATTGAAAATGAGCTACGTAGCCGATTCGTTTAAATTCAAAAAATATATTACTTTGAACTTACGTAGGAAGTTTGATTACTAAGAATTCAAAGGAAACACAAATGGTTAAAAAAGAAGAAACCCATTAGGCAGTCCAATTGTCACTGAGACAATGAGACAATGGTGGAGCTCGACTCATATGCAGAATCCAGATTAACAATAACTCTACCTGAATGCACCATTGGAACAAACCTGCTTGAAACATCTTGATATGTCAAGTGGACATCAATTAATTGCATTTGATTTTGTAAGTTATTTGCCTAACTTGTTTGTCGTATCTTCACAATATTATTGTGAATTTGCCAGTGCTCCTCCCACATTAACAAAGTAAGTCACTGGGTCTGCAAATTTGTAAAATGTTCCTCAATGTACCTTTCCCCTGCATTTATCTTTGCTATCTCCTGTGCCATTATATCCCTTTGTGGATTTCATTGCACTGAAATCGGAAGAGATTATCAAAGATGTCATCAAAATGACCAGAAAACCTTTGGTATTGGGAGCTCAGTAATTGGTGGAAACCAATGTTTTCCCTATGAATTGACTGCAAAAAATAATCAGTGGGTCGTAACTCTGTATGGCTACCACTTCCATGATGCATGTACATGACAAGGCATCATTGTTAGGGAAGAGAAAGAATATTAAGTATAGTTGTGGCAAGCAGTGTGTGCGTAATTGAGATACAGGCACCTGATTGGGTTGGTTAGACATGGTCACAGCGGATCATTGTTGGAATGTTTGCCGTTGCGCCAAAAGCTCGAACTGTCAACGAACGTCACAAACACCAAATTTACCCAGATCCACGGTAACCCCAAAGGAGGTGCTGACCACCAAGTCAACAATCTCCCCCTCAGCACCGACTGAGGGTTCCGCACCAACGGAATGAAGGAGACTCTCTCCCCCTCAGCACCGACCGAGGGTTCCGCACCAACGGAATAAAGGAGACCTCTTGGGATTTGAACCCGTGACCCAAGGCTCTGATACCAATTGTTGGTATGTTTGCCGTTGCGCCAAAAGCTCGAACTGTCAACGAACGTCACAAACACCAGATTTACCTAGATCCACGGTAACCCCAAAGGAGGTGCTGACCACCAAGTCAACAATCATAAGGATTAAAACTGTGAATACCACGAAGCAAAGTAGAAACAATACATTTCTGGTATTGGAGATTACAAAAGGAACACAAACAAGAGTCCACTGCTTATGCAAGAGGGCGTACAATTCATACTTAACAAGAATGAGTTGATGAGGTGAGCATCTACAAAGTAATTCACTAAGCGGCTTAAGACTATAAATAATGGAAGTACAATATACTTAACATTTCTAATTGTCAAAATGGAGGTAAGAAAATCTCTGGTTGAAATGTAAAGCTGGAAGCCTTAAAATATAGCACAGCAACTTTGTTACCATCAAAATCAACATAGCCTTTGTCAAATTTAAATGAAGTCTTCATTGAAAGCATTTCTAATTATAATGGTTGCCACTAGGGTCAATCTATCATATCAGAATCGATTATATACATTTTAAATATGGTAAAGCATGTGCACATTCCCAGCCACCTCAAAGAATCAATTAAGATTATGAATTGCTCAGAGGAATGTCATTTATTGAGGTTGGGCATTTTAATCTCTTACATATGAGAAAGATTACGTGTCAATATTTTCATGAAAGAAAGTATATGTAATTTAAAATAGAAGACTACAGCTGTAAGGGATACCAATCCAGTTACTAGAAAGATACCCCAAAAGGAGGCCAATCCAAGATGATTTGATTCTGTGGAATCTGTAAAGCCACACTGTGAAGAGCCAAACCACTTATCGTGAATTCTTTGTAGTTCTCCATTTTCTTCCAACCCAACAATTGCGGTAGAAACATCCACCGTTAACTTTGATCCTTTTGTAAATGCCTGCAACAAAACAAACATAAGATTTTATGTTTTGTACTCTAGACCCAACAAATTTTACAGGATTCCACATACTTTTTCACTTTAACCAATGCAATTGTTTTAAAATTTAATTGTCTACGGGCAACTGCTTGTCATCAAACCAGGCCTTACCACTCACCCTACAGCTAAAAACTTCAAATAACCAAGTGTTTAGCTTCTATTACTAATCATGCAAAAATTTGAAGAGTCTTACAAAGCCCCAGCCATTTGATGTAAACTGATGGCTATAAATCCTGAGTCTGCATTCTGAAGACAAAAACAACTGCACATGTGGAAGCTCATCTACAATTGCCCCAACACCACCTGCTTTTGGTCCTCTGAATAGCATTTCTGCATAACTAGAAACATTTTGCAGAGGTACAAGTCTGTCTCTACTCACTCCCAGTTTGCTGAGAAATTCGCCTATATATGAACCCGATTGGAAGCCAATAGGAACATCACTTGCCAGCACTTCAGGAATTCCTTGAAACTCTGGCTTTAGTTGTTCAACAGTGAGAAGGAATGTAAGATTTGCAGTGTAGCTTGAAGTAACAATCAATAGCATGAAGAGCCAAACGAACACAACAATCCTCCCAAGAGAGGTTTTTACTCTCTCACCTGTAAAATTCAAATCAAAAAATTTGAGCACATCAAATACATGTCATGTACAAATGACTTTTAACATAAACGAATATAGATATGCAAAAATAAATAATTTTTCCTTACTTTGAGCAAAGAACAGAGTCGAAAAAATGAACCTGCACATTCAAAAGCAAAAAAATTGCTTAAAATAGATGACTTACACAAAAATGTCAATTTTACTACTGTATGAACACAATAAAATGGCCCATACATCCACTAATTTAATTTATTTTAATTTTTTATATAGGTAAAACAAGGTTCTATTGAGGCCCTCACCCTTCAAAAAATTAAAATAGGTCAAAAATAGAAACTGGACCAAGATGGGAAACTACAAGTAGCCTTTCGAGAGATACATAAGTACATTTACTTATCAAATGACATTCCAGTCCCATGGGAACAAAACTAGATCCACCTACAACACCTAACCTTTTAACAAACACAAAAACAACATAAGATTAGAAGTCAAAGGCCATATTCAGCCACCTTGAGTATGTCCTACAGCCAAGACATTGCAACATCAGACCATTAATAAATTTGAAAAAATTAAATTAC
The DNA here is from genome assembly GCA_027943335.1 of Chamaecyparis obtusa. NCBI lineage: Eukaryota > Viridiplantae > Streptophyta > Pinopsida > Cupressales > Cupressaceae > Chamaecyparis > Chamaecyparis obtusa. Next base: position 598,495 of record BSBK01002244.1, read on the forward strand.
CAAAACATTATGGTGAACACTACGGCAGAGCTCATAGCAAACATGGAGGTGTGTTTGGATCCTTAATATTGTTACCCTTGCTATATATCAAGGTGGCCACAGTGAAACAGATGTGTGGTCTTAGGTCCATGCATTGCTATAAGTTTGACCCCTACCAAAAGGTGTTCCCATAGAAAAAGATAATAAATGATGCAAACACAACAAGCACAAAGAACAATTTTGTTTGTGACCAAGCACACTCACAACCTAGGTTGGCAAGATACTACTTATTCAGTCCCCATTCGATTGCTCCCAATACTTAAACAAAGCGGACAAGTAGAGATCAAGTGTTGCTATCTCCCCCTTACACGACACAGGAATCACTTATTCTCATACTTTGAATAAATTTGAAGTATTTATGTCTCAGCTATGAAAAGTATAATGAGGGGCAACTTTGAAGGTCCGACCTTCTGCACCAACAAATATGGAATTTCGGTTGCTAACACTTTGTTCGTGGAAAGGGCATCTAGTTCGGGGGACAAAATGATAAACTAAATTAAGAGGTCTCCCAACCCTTAGAACAAAGGTTTTATGGATCATGAGGATACTAAGGGAGACTACCATATACCACTTCCCATTGATTATGATTTTCATCACAACCACATTTTTATATAGTGATTCAGATGAGCTTAGCTTTAGCCCGTTATAGCTTGGGTCGATCCCTTGGTGGTGAGTACCTCTTTTCCCAACCAAGGCAGACCCTCTAAGAAAAGATAAACTTGAGTGTTAATAGCACATTTCTCTTACACCCAAGGTCACATGAAGTGCAAGGGGAGAGGATACTAGACGCTATAGGTGGGTCCACTGAACACACGTGTAGGAACACAAGACACTCAAGATAGTGATTGTTCTTTTTAAGCACCAAATGAAGTGTTCTTATGCTAATCAAACACATGATTCATTAATTAACAATTGTTTTGAAATCAAGCCCCTCATCTTTGATGGTCCTTCAAGAAGACACGTTATGTTTTGGGGGCCTTTGTCAAGCAAAAGCGGCCTTTTGACAATGCTAAGTCAAGAACAAGTAAAGTTAGCAGATTAGTCAATAAAAAAGCATCATATTGCATTCCATAAAATCAATGAAATGAGAAAATCTGATAAAGCACAGGTCAGTTTTGAAAAATAGAGGCGTATCCGCCAAACAATAGTGCAACTCTGTTACCTTAAGGAAAATCTGAGTGATCACATATCATACCTAAGAACTACAGAGAAAATCTTTGAGCTAGATCTAGTGGATATGCCACACAGTATTTGGGGAACAAGGATTGTCAAATTGTGAAAAGTGTATTTGAGGCTTGACAAAGAAAATCTGATGGATTATGACTAGTGTATCTCGGCTTTGACGGAGAAAATTCGAGGGATTGTGATTAGCATATCTGGGATTTAATAGAGCGAATTTAAGGGATTGTGTTTGGCATAACAAGGGCTTCACAAAGCGTGTCTGAGGCGTTGTGCCAAGCATATCTA